>OZ023288.1:23132234-23732234 GCA_964007245.1 Hypomecis atomaria
TGTGAAATGAATACATAGAATTCGTGTACCATGTTTGGTCAAAATTCGTTGAAAAATGCAACCTGCAGAGGTAAATCAACATTCGAACAGACGAAAATTGTTGTCGAGTTAAGACAGAGGGTCTGATGTCATAGCCAAACTGAGCTTCTACAAGTGAAGTGTGATCGGTCCAAATATGCAAAAAGTCTGCGTGAGCCAAACTGAAGTATTGGTAGCCATGAAGTCCGATTAGTCCGATTTTTTCGCTGCTCAAAATGCTGTCCAGATCCCAGCAATCCAATCCATCTCGTGTGGACGCTGTCGTTACTAAACATAAAGCCGCGTAGTCGCAATTACATATTTCCATGACCCATATAACGTAGCTTAGAGCTTAATAAGTATGATTGTTCTAGTAGTTATACAATTTACAAAACAAGGCCATGTAGTGAACTGAATAGAATAAATCTGCTAAGTACGAGTCGGACTCGCGCACGAAGGGTTCCGTACTGTATGGGAGCCCCCTTAAATATTTATTGTATTTTAATTTAATTATTTATTATTAAAGTAAGCATGCAGCTAAATATTCTATGAATATTTCAAGTATCTACCTGTTACTATTATTGATATCGAGCGAAAAACGGCTAAAAATGTAGATTTGTTGTATGGAAGCCCTTGTTGTAATAGCGGCAACAGAAATTTCCTCTGTGAAAATTTCAGCTTTCTAGCTATAGCGGTTCATGAGATAGAGCCTGGAGACAGACAGACAGCGGAGTCTTAGTAATAGGGTCCCGTTTTTACCCTTTGGGTACGGAACCCTAAAAAATAAAATATTATTTTTCGGACTTCATTTGCGATTTTGTAATTGCTCTTTTCTACGTGATGTGAAAAAAATACTTGCCTAATAATCCCAATAATACACTGAATCTCGTTTGTAGGCCAATATTGTAGGTCAGGAGGATAGATCTTACATTTTATTCCTGCCCCCCGTGGGATGAACAGGACGGGCTGGAATAATTTATCATTAAGAGGTGAAATAAGATCCGTATTCCGTAGTCTTGGGAAAATGTATAGTAGTTTCGCGATTGGTTTAACATTCTTAGTATTAGGTGACGGGTTCCTATTTCAAGAATAAGGTGGCCGAAAAAACATTACGACGAAAAGTTAAAGGTAATTACTTGCGTCATTGTTTCCTGTCTTCCTGATTCTTATTTCAGGATAAGAGATGAGTATGCGAGTACCTTTGTTTGATTATAGCATTATCGAATCGTTTTTCTATCGCTATACAGGGTTATTGGTAATCAATTAGCAACCTTTTAGGTGCTTATTTTGTACATCAAAACTAAAAACTTTTGGTCGACGACTTTTATCAAATCTCAAAAAAATGCTGTTCCATAGAAAATATCGTGCACCCTCGACAAAATGTATGGAACAACTGTTTTTTTACTTGTGACAAAAGTAGCAGAACAAAAGTTGTTAGTTTTGATGTACAGAAGAAGCCTCTAAAAGGATGCTAATTGATTACCAATAACCCTAAAACCCTAACCTTAAAAACTTTTAAAAATGTTCTCTTAAGTTTTCTTAGATCGTTTTAAGACAAGCAATTTCAGCTATTTCGTTTTAGCAGGTAAATTTTTTGGAGATTCCTAATTTTATGGGACCATTTCGCAAATATTCGCAACAGAAATAAATTCCCTCACAAGCAGCGAAAAATTTGCGTAAAATAATTACAAAATAATAAACAACTAAGCTAAACGAAGAACTTCCTACATTTTAGAGAGCAGTTGAAGACCAGAATGTGTATATGAATAATATGTCGTAGGGACATATTATTAAGCAACGAGTTGCTGAACGATCAAACTACCGTCACATCGCCTTTACTTCGGTGCGTCACGACGAGTATATAAGAAGCGCCGGCGCGGCGAGCCGTCATTCTTGCGAGTGAGCTCGAAGAGTCAACACGTCTCCTGACGATGCCTCGTTTAGAGGCGAAACACGTGTCGAATAGAGTACAGTAAGAATAGGGGTGCTATTTATTGACTAAGTATTTTTTCAATTATTTTATACCATTTTTTTATAAATAAATTATATTTGTAATTTTAACATATTAATTAAATATTATTTTCAGGTTTACTACATTTTTTAAATAGATTACTAATCACTATTTTTGTTACAGGTTTAATTATTTTTTATTATTTTAAACGGATTAATTAAAAATTTTGTTTCAGGTTCATTCATATTTTGTAAACATACCTAAGCCTAACTTTTCTAACCTGACCTAACCATAGTCGAACCATGATACAGTTTGATGATTAATTACTAATTTTGTTTGTGATTTAATTTGGATTTTGAATGGTACCCTTAACTTATATGACTACGACAGAGCGGAAATACACTAAATATTTATTCAAAACAAGAATTTGAAGATGAACTTCCGCAAAGTAACGCCTGATTCAATAAACTATCAACTTATCTACTATACACTTATATGCCGAATCAGATTTCTTGGCGGCTGTGCTAGCTACAATAGCGCAAAACTCAATCCTGACTGTAACTCACTTAGGAGCTACGCGAGGGTTGGGTTTCGCGCACCTTGTAGCTAACTTCACACCCGCCAAGAAGTTTGATTCAGCCTATACCTGATGTTTACTGCGCCGGCCTTTTTATAATCTACTACCAAACAGGCCTACACACAATGGATGACGGAGCCATGTTTACTACTTTGGCCCAGTGCGGCTAGCAACCCGCACCTGGATTCATATACGCCATCGAATTACTTCTATAGCCGTAGGCAGGTTGCCTTACGATGTTTTCCTTCACCAAAAAGCCAGTGGTGTGAAAGGCCGAAGCCGTGGTGGTCTAGGGGTAGTGACGCCCGCCTTACAATCGTGAGGTCGTGGGTTCAATCCCAGTCCCGTACCAATGAGTTCTTTGGAATTTATGTACGGAATTTCACACCACTGGCTTTTCGGTGAAGGAAAACATCGTGAGGCAACCTGCATATGTCCGTAGAAGAAATTCGATGGCGTATGTGAATCCACCAACCCGCACTGGGCCAGCGTGGTGGATATGGCCCAATCACCCTTCGTGGGTAGGCCTACGTCCTGCAGTGGACTATTAAAAAGGCTGATACAGTACAGTACAGTACAGTGAAAGGCCGAACATAAAGAACTCATTGGTACGGGACCTGCATTTGAACCCACGACCTCACGAATAACAGGCGAGTGTTACTGCTAGTAGACCATTTAGACACCACGGCCATTTCTCTTCTTTTTCCTGATGTTTAGAAACGTACAAACCTTCTCAGTACAGCAAGCGATCAGCCGGACGACGTTAGGATGCGTCTCCAGGCCCTTCATGACGGTCAGCTCTTGCAGCAGATCCGACTTCTCCTTCTCTGAAGCGTTTTCTTTGAGCGTCTTTACTGCTACTGTCGTTTCACCTTTGTTACCTGCCAAAAGCAAAAAAGAAATTTATGAATCCAAACTTTGCATTAAAGGAATCAAATCCCACGGCACTAACGGAAAAAGATCGAAATTAATATTCTCGAACACTCAGGAAAAATGGGTATGAGTTCTGCCTACCTCTATATTTTGTCTCCTGTTGGCAACAGGAGACAACAGGCTGTTGCCTAAATTTGGAGGTCTACCGGTCTTTTTAAAAGCTGAACTACGAATTTCAAAGATTAATTGGGTCAATTTGGGTCATATAGTCACCAGGCTAATTTTGGTAGGTTCTTATTCACCATCTAATAATTTATTCTGTGGCTGCCTCACGATTCCCTTCTCCCAAAATCTTGAACCCACGTCTCACATTTGTAAGATGAGTTTTCTTCGCTAAGTCACCATAATAATATCAAATATATAATTTTCTATATTCCTAGGTGACCCAGCAAAAGTTTTTATTTTTCATCTAAAACAATCTGGAGGGTGTGGTAACAATATACTTACACAGTTATTTTAGAAAAATCGGTTAAGCTGTTTCGGAAGAGTTCGGCAGCAAAAATAACTTCACGAGATTTTTTAACAATAGATAAAAATTAGTAAATGTTTTTCTGTAGTAGGTATGTTTGTTTGACCTAATGCGACGCCATAGCTTAAAATTAATTTATTCATTTATTTATTTAATGTTAAGAAATCTTATCTCATATACCTACTTAACTTAATAACTTGAATCTTGCAGTAAACTTGGCCCCACCTTGGCAAGCTCAAGCCGTTAAGTTTCTAATTAAAGTTGGAGACACCTCAAGGAGTTTATTGCGGTTGTGGCACTAAAGATCTTTTTAGCTCCGTACCAACGAGCCTATTAGTTTAGGCTGGAGATATTAAATTTTCTTTGAAGTTATATATTTTTCAGATCTACTGGACCATTTCAATAAGATCATACAAATCTGAAATGAACCTTACCAGTTTTCCGCCTTCGGATCTTCGAGCAAATATCTACAGAGCCACAGTCCCTAAGTGAAAGTAGTAAAAAAAATGTCCGAGCGCCGTCATACATACCGACTTAGATATTTACATTAAATTATTCACAATGATCCGTTTTTTCGAATCTCGACGTTACGACACCTGATTAGTGCTTGTAACCGAGCATTTTGGCATCGCGCGGCGTTGTAGTCGGCTTGCAATCGCCTTACGACTAACTAAAAAGCCTGTCCACTACCGTAGCTTGGGCAGGGTTTTGCCTCGGATACTTTTTTGCACTATTGTGGCTCTGTAGAGCTTGTCATATAATAAAAAAAAACACGGTTTTACGTCATTCATTATCGTAACTGACATATACATATGTTTCTTGACAGCGTGGCAAAAATACACAGTCAAACTCACAGGTCAAACTCTGTATTAAAAGTTGATTACAAGGATGAGTATAATATGAGTCATCGCTCGCAGCTCCGAGCGCCCGAGTTTGTTTACCGTTTTTTACCCTTTCACACTTACGCTTTTTCTGCGCTGTTAGCTACTATCCGAAAATCACTGGAAATATGAATTGCTCAGCTTGTCTTAGTAATATAATCGTCGAAAATGAAGAACACCTGCGTTGTACAATGCTGGGGTGCAGTAAATGTTACCACCTGTTGTGCACTGGAGAAAAAAAGGCAGCTATTGCAACTTGGGTCTGCCCAGAGTGTCAGTGTATCGCAAAAAAAGGCGGAGATAATACTTTTACCCCAGTGGGAGCTTCAAAGAAGTACCGTGATTGCAATGTAACCATCCGGCAAAAAGTAGTGCATGCTCCAGTGGCCGCAGACCATGACAATGCTGTAGGCGATACTCGAGACCTTAAGGATGAAGTTCGAGAGCTGCGTCGGGAAATGGTGCTGATGAAGGAACATATTGCGGGCTCCAATGTCTTAATTGCTGATTACCAAAATAAGCTTAGCCAGTCCATTGCGACTATTAGTGACTATGATAAAAAGCTTAGGCATTCATTAACCATTATAGAAAATTACGAGGCAATGATGAACGCACATTCTATTCAAATGAGTACGCTGTTAGACAGACTAAATAAATATGACCATAGCAGTGGCTCGTTGGATTTAAATACTTTGGGGCCTCATTTATCCCCACAAAAGTCACCACAGCAATTCACACCACATGCGCCCAGCACGTCGGTCCATGTACCACCAGCAGCACTTCAACCACAACATCAATCTTCAGCTGTAGTTAATATTCAAAAACAGAATAACAAGACGCAGGCGCAGGCGCAATCGCAGGACCCAGTGCAAGGTCAGACTAAGAAAAAGAAATTGAGCCCTAAGCGTACTCTTCCTAGTAAGTCACAACCAGTTCAACCAAGTTCTGAAAACTGTGCTGGTCCTAAGTTAGTTAAGGAATCCCTTCATGATGAACAACTGTGGGTAGAAGTAAAACAGAAAAGTCGGCGTAATACTTCATTGCGTGGGGCAGCGGGACCCTCAGTGACGTCATTGAAGGCTGTCGAGCATCGAAGGTATATGCACTTGTGGAATATGGTATCAGGCATTGATGATGTGCGGCAGTACTTGACTCAACTATGCCCTAGTGGTTCTTGTACTGTGGAAGAGCTCACTGCAAAAGGAGAGTACAGGTCTTACAAAATAGGTGTGCCTGCTGCATACTACGACACCTGCTACTCGGTTGATGTGTGGCCGACTAATGCACGTATTAAAGCCTGGGTAAACTATAGAAGGCCAGCTAAATATGTCAGCTCTGATACTAGCAATGAACTCAACACTGGCCCCCAGCCCTTTCGTGGACGGCCCTCAGACAGGGCAGCGCCAGCAGAACAACGTTAGTTTATTTGCATACTATCAGAATGTCCGTGGTATCAAAGGCAAACTAAAAGAATGGCGTAACAATCTGCTACTCTTAGACAATCAGCTAGTAGCTGCTACTGAAACTTTTTTGGATGGATCCGTTGCAGACTCCGAGGTGGTGAGTGGTGACTGGAGTGTTCTGCGACGTGACAGAAACACGCCTTGTGGAGGAGTTCTACTTGCTGCGCGTGCTCCTATAGTGCTGCGCCGACATATTGATTGTGAGACTGTTGGTGGTGGAGAGGACTTATGGTCAAGCTTCATATGGCATGGTCGTAAAGTTCATATGGGTGTAGTTTACATTAAACCAAACACAAAAGATGATATCTACATGAAATGTGTCTACGGAGGTACCTTAAGCGAGAGGATAGCGAAACAACCTTGCGGTGCTTTCAGAGAAACCGTTTATTCAAAATCTTACAAAATAGTATCGCATGCATCGCAAACCAAACGCCATCGCGAGCTAACTCGACGCACACGCCATCTAGTTCGATTATGTTAGAACTAATTAACAAACATCATAGATTTTTAGACATACCGCCCACCAAGGACGAGTCGTCCTTCATAATGAACAAAACTAAGAAATTCTATTGCTACTTCTATACAAATCAATAATTCAAATCTACTATTATTACTTCTACTTTTAACAAACAGGGATATCATTTTAAATAGACGCTGTATCACCGAGTCTTTAGAGTGTGAATGAAAAATAAGCTTAACATCCACTGTTCAGCTTATACATAAAACAAAGTCATTTTGCTTATACAAAAGTGATCGTTTACCAAAACTACGTCATGACTTCACGATTCTATTCTACAAATTAAATACTCATGTGACCAGTGCTTCATCCAATGTTTTAACCGAACCATCAGAGAAGATCAAAAAATTGATCTTAGAAATTCAAACATATTTTGCAGTAAGACGTTTCAGGTGCGCTGCTGTTTTACTCAGCAGAAATGGTTCATGCGCCTCTGAAACTTTGCTATCATTGCGGCGAAACAACAAGATGTCGCATGCAATCATCCAAAGGTTGGTAGTATCAATTAAGTCCGTTATTCTACAATTTATTCTTGACAATTATCTTCTAAAAATGTTTTTTGAAATCAATAATTTAGTTTTTCTTGTTACTAATGTTTTTCTTTTTCAGGAGACAGGTGATTTCTTCAGGCAACGAGCGAGCGTGAAGAGGGTTGGCGACAACATGTAAAAAAGTCTTCGAGTTCCATTCAGTAATGTATGTCGTAATATGCAACGCTTTTGATTTCCAGGTAGATCCATCATCAATGGAATGCAGCTGTCTATAAGAAACATTTTCGTAGCCTAACCAAAAGGGACCGTACTTCTACAGCGTATTCTTCAGCAGCTCAGCAAGATTGATCCCGTGGGATTCACTGTATGCTTGATTGTCAGTGGACTGTATGAATGACCATAGAGTTGCCTTTAACCTCTAACTACATCCTTGCTGCAGAAGTCCGGTTGGGGTCGAAAGTCTTCTACTTGGGTAGTCACTCAACCAGAAGAAAATAATGGTTGAATCTATTCAAGTGGTCCAAATTTTCTCAATTAATATTTCAGCTACTTTTAGAATTAATCTGCTGAACCCTACCAATCTACAAAACTCCTGTCGGAGAATGAAAAACTGCGTTATGAATTAATCTTTCGTCGCCGGAATCACCAGGTGAGTCGCAATTCTACTGTCATTAGACTTCTAAGATACACGAAAGCTGCGTGATGCAGTGTTAGAAGTGTCTCTAAAGACGTGTAGATCCAGACAAGTATCATGATTCGTAACTTTTACCCACCGTGATATTTGAAAGTTTACCACTTGAATTATAACTTCATTCTCTGTTTTCCATTCTTCTATCAGTTTACCTGTCATCTGTGTGAAATCTACTTCTTCCTTTACCTTATCTTCATATATTTCTTAATCTTCATTGACATTCTTCTATTATTATTTTCTCTTAATTTTGTAACTGTTTTTGTTTCAGATTGGCAGCTACTGTGAAGACCGTAGGAGATGAAACATCACTTATCTATTTTGGCACCTACAGTCGTGATCTTTATCGTTGCTAATCTGCTGTAGGCCTTTTCCAGATAAGTATGGGGCATTTGAAGTTCCAGGATTAAATACCATACACCGGGATTCTTGGACTTCATCGTGAGAATCTTCTCTCCATACTATATTCGGAAAATGTTTGTGTTCTTCTACAGATCTAATCGGTGCATTGAATCCTACTCTCGTCTTTGTCGTTCTTTCATCAGAGTGAACCATAATATCAGGAGGCCAACGTACCATTTCATCATCATCAACGTCGCGATCCGCGTTTGGACAGAATGTTAGATCAACTATGTTGGGATCCATGGAAACTCTTCGCGTTGTTTCCGCAAAATGCTGCTCACTCGCTTGTTCTTCCGAGGGTAGAATTTTCGACTGCAGTAAGTTTGGCTCAGGCCCAAGCTCCCACTTCTTCTTTTTTGCATTATTATCTTCCAGATTGACGTGGATATTCTTCACTACTACATTGTGACAAACTTGCAATTTGTCGTTATAACCATCGACCTGACCCGACAGCACCCATCCAAGGTAAGTGTCCTGCGCAATCGTGGAACCAGTAGGGCTTCGAATCAAACCCTTTTTCAGGACACGACAGTAAACCTCGGAGCCTAATAAGATGTCAATCCTATTAGGAGAATTATACTGTGGATCTGCCAGTTTCATTTGATCTAATCCATTCCAACCTGGAAAGACGAATTTCTCCTCTGGCAGTAACGACGTGACTGTGTTAAGCACATAGGCTTGAACTTGCAATTGAAATTTAGGATCATAGAGCGACTGAATAGTCACCATAACCACAGACTTTGCGGTTAAGCCACTCTGATCACCACCTAATCCCGAAATGCTACTTTGAGTTGCTACTTTCTTCAGCCGCAGCGACTGCACGGCCGCTTCAGAAATGAAAGAGGCTTGCGACCCTTGGTCAAGAAGAGCTCTCAATACCTGAGGATAACCATTGCTGGACTCGGCCTTAATCAAGGCAGTGGGTAACAAGGTCTGACTGTGGACCTTTCCTGTTACGAAATGGTTAGCAATTGTAGCAGTCTCGTTCGTACCGGATGACGTTTCCGGCAGGCCATTCTCACCATCTTCTGCTTCAGTCGCATTAGCGACGGTTGCTGAAGTGGACTTCCCATGAAGCAGAGTATGGTGTCTTCCTCGACATAGACGGCAATTCGTAGTTACACGACAAAACCGTCCCGTGTAACCATCGCCGAGACAATTGAAACAAAGTCCCAGTGACTTTGTGATCTCTTGCCGCTTGCCAACATCTTCTTTGGCGAACTGGCCACATGAGTATAACCTGTGGGTTTCCCTGCAGAGAGGACAGGACATAACATAATTGTTTGAAGATACGTGCAGTACTTTAGTAATCGATTTACTAGAATTAAACTTAGGGGTGATGGGCTCTACTAACTCTAACGCGCGAAACCGTGACTCTAAAAACTCTTTGAATTGAGTGAACGAAGGTAATTCCAGGCAAGTTTGGTTCACATAAAATTCCCATTGCTTTCGTGTCTCGGCGTCTAATTTTGAACTAACAATATAAATAATAATTACATCCCATGATTCAACTCCTACCCCTAGGTTCCCTAACTCGTGAATACAGTCTGAAGTGGTATTTAACAGATCTTTTATTGCTTGAGAGGATTCGTTGTTCACACTACGTTGGCCAAATAGACGCTTAAAAATACAATTGGACATGTATCTCTTATTATCGTATCTACTTTGTAACATGTCCCAACATTTTTTATAATTCGCCTGCGTAATTGGGATATGCTTTAGTAATTGTTCTGCTTCGCCTATCACTTGAGTCTTCAAATAATGGAGACGTTGAACATCATCAAGTGCTGCGTTATTATGAACTAACGAAAGAAAGAGATCCTTGAACGACGACCATTCAGAATAAGAACCACTAAAAACCGGTATTGAAATGGTCGGTAAACGAACTAAGGACTCAGTCTTTGAATGAGGCGACTCAGAACTATTGCTTGCAGAAGGCTTAGCTACGCGAATATACGTCTTCAGTTCTCCTTTGTACGTCAAGTAAGCTTCATACGCTGTGTTGAAACCGTCACTCTTCATGTAGGTACTGGCATCTAAATCTTCGATTTCGTAAGACGATATTAGCGATTCATGTTTTGTAGAAAACCTTTTTATCAGCTCTTCTAATCCTTCTAATCTTGCTGTAACATATGGTTCTGTTAGCCGTTCCTTTGGCGACTTTCTAAAGTTACTCAATCCTCGTTCTATTTGTCCTTGTAAATCTTCTAATACACGAATAACTCGTTCCATATTTTTAATTATATCAATGCTCTTCGACATATTATTCTATTATATCTTCAAATCGTTGTGTAAATTTTACTAAGTTCAAACTTGCCGAAATTTTCTAAGTGTCCAAAATCGCAGTAATTTTTCTAAGTGTTTAAGACTTGTATAATTTCGCTCAGAAATCGGGCATAGGTTCCCCGTCTTGTCGTTTTTAGCGAAATTATTCTAAGTCCTGACTAATTCTTGAAAATTTTACAAGTCCATGCATTATTTTGAGAAATTTGACAAGTCCAAGATCTTGCTACCACTTTTAAACAACACAATAAAATGTACTCACAGTTTTTGTGCACTTTACCACTTTCACTTTCGCGGGTCCAAAGTCCAATTTCTGATCCGGTGCAATCTTCAATTTCTGCTGAAGTCCAAAGTCCAATGAGGTCCGGATCCGGGTCTGCCCTGCTGTCCTCTACCGCCCACCGTGCTTTCCTCTCGGCTGCTTGGTTCTTTATCTTCACTACTATCGTCCGACCAAGGGATCTCCTCCACTTGAGTCGTAGAACGGGAAGGCAACTTTTCCAAAAATTATCCGACTCGTAAGGTCCTTGTCTACGGAGGTACCTTAAGCGAGAGGATAGCGAAACAACCTTGCGGTGCTTTCAGAGAAAACCGTTTATTCAAAATCTTACAAAATAGTATCGCATGCATCGCAAACCAAACGCCATCGCGAGCTAACTCGACGCACACGCCATCTAGTTCGATTATGTTAGAACTAATTAACAAACATCATAGATTGCATGTAACAGTTTAGACAAAATGGTTTAGTAAAGTAGAAAGTTTTATAAATGACTTGAAGGGAACCGTTTTAATTTTTGGTGACTTAAATCTGTATACTGCGTCATCGAATGTAAACAATTATTATTCATATTTTTTATCATTTTGTAATTTATGCGAAAATAATGTTGTACCTAATGTTAATGGTAGGATGTTGGATGTAGTTCTAATACGAGTAGATGATGCTCATGTAACCGTTACTGAGGCGGAGCCTATAGTTAAGATTGACCTCCACCATCCGCCCTTGGACGTTAGCATTAAAATTATTGCTTGTCGACAATCGGATGTCATTGAGCCTAGCAACGTTGATCTTAGTAAAGACTGGAATTTTAAGAAATGTGACTTCAAAAAATTATTTGACATGCTTAGTGATGTATCGTGGGATGAATTATATAGTATAAATGATGTCTGCTTAGGTACGAATTATTTTTACACCACTCTCTACAACATTTTTGACGAGTGTGTTCCAAAGAAACGCCGTAACCATTCTAAAGTTTTGCGGTATCCAGTTTGGTTCACTAAAGATATAATTGATGATACAAAGCGAAAGCTAGCGCTTCATCGTAATTGGAAGAGGACCAACTCGAAAGAGTCTTATAAACTATTTTCCAACTTGAGGGCAGAATTAAAAACTCGAGTCTCTAGTGCTCATGACTCATATATGGCTAATATTGAGCTGAACATCAAAAATAATCCCCGAGAGTTCTGGCGTCACATTTCCAGCCTTCGATCTAAAGGCGGTTTTGAATCCACTGTTATTTACAATGGCAACACTTTGAAGGGCAAACAAGTTGCTGATGCGTTTGCCGAG
The DNA here is from genome assembly GCA_964007245.1 of Hypomecis atomaria. Taxonomy (NCBI): domain Eukaryota; kingdom Metazoa; phylum Arthropoda; class Insecta; order Lepidoptera; family Geometridae; genus Hypomecis; species Hypomecis atomaria. The sequence goes on from OZ023288.1 coordinate 23,144,475, forward strand.
TTCTTTTCTAGTGTTTTTCTACCCGACAGCCCTAGGCTTGACGCAATAAGCATATCGAGAGAGGATTTGTCCTTGTCGAGCAACCATGTGTACACACCTGAGATAGCGCCTTGGGATGTTGCTTTGGGGATTCAACATCTAAAATCCGGTAGTTCCATAGGGCCCGATAATATACCACCGTGGCTCCTCAAGGAAGGGAAAACATTATTGACATATCCGCTTTGTTACTTATTTAATCTCGCGTTACAGAGTGGAGTCTATCCACCCCAGTGGAAGCTTTCCCGGGTAACTCCTATCCCCAAAAGCTCGGACAGAACATCAGTGGAAGAATATCGTCCTATAGCTATACTACCAACAGTGGCTAAAGTATTTGAACGTGTACTCCATCAAAAGTTGCATAAACAAATAGAGCCATTTCTATGTAACGAGCAACACGGATTTAGGAAAAGTAGATCTGTTAACACGAATCTCTTAACACTGGTTAATGATATCTCCACTAGTCTGGATCGAAGAGTGCAAGTAGATGTGGTGTACTTTGATTTCCGGAAAGCGTTTGATAGGGTCAATAACGATATACTGCTGGCAAAGCTCAGCGTTTTAGGTTTTGAGCCGAAACTGCTCAAATTTTGTGCTGATATGCTTCGCGATCGCCAGCAGTATGTTCGGGTTGGGGTTTATGAATCTATGCCCTATCACACGCGTTCCGGAGTTAGTCAAGGATCTATAATGGGTCCTCCCTTTTTCATTTATATGATCAATGACCTTCCAAAAGTTATCAAATATTCGAAGTGTCTTCTTTATGCAGATGATTTGAAATTATACCGTGAAATAGAAACTATGGAGGATTGTTTAATGCTGCAAGAAGATATAGATTCTGTATATAGCTGGAGCGTGCGTAATAAAATGGAGTTTAATAGCTCGAAATGCTTCCAGATGACTTTTGGTCGAATGCGACACCCTATCACATTTCAATACAAGATGGATCAATTTGAGATAACTCGCGTCACTTCGGTCAAGGATTTGGGTGTTTCGTTCGATAGAGAGCTCACGTTTCACGATCATATCGTAACAGTGGCAAAGGAATCCTACCAACGGCTAGGTTTTGTGTTAAGGAACTCTCGGGAATTTCAAAGCACGGAAGTCATTAAGCTCATATTTAGTGCTTTGGTTCGGAGCAAACTTGAAGCCAGCGCGTGTGTTTGGCATCCACATGAGAATAAGTATACCCTTTTGTTGGAGAAAGTCCAAAAAGCTTTTCTCCGATACCTATATAAGCGTAAATATGGGTACTATCCATATTTATACCCTACGAGGTTTCTACTCGGATGTCTGGGAAACAACTCGCTTGAAGTCAGGAGATCGCATGATCAGCTAGCCATCATGTGTAAGATCCTTCGAGGGAAATTAAATGCACCGGATCTTCATGATCAATTGTGTCGCTTATTTGTCCCTGATAGCTATATCCGGTGTAGGAAACATAGGCTATTTGCGGTCCCACAATGCAAAACAGTTGCCCACCAGAAATCCCCAATACCACGATCACTTGCTTCGCTCAATGATATCCTTGACGCCAGACAGCAGTGCGATCTGTTCACTGATGACTGGAAGACAATCATGGCGGAATGTTTGTGCTACTGTGAAAGGTGTGATGAATGAACGAATGAATGGATGACATGACTTTGTTAATTCTTCTTTGAAAACATTTAATTTTTTTTTGTATTATTGTTGTCATTTAGTGTTTTAATTTTTATTTTTATAATTGAATTCATTGGGCTTTGTAATTTATTATTATTTTAAACTATATTTGACATTGTCGTAATATTTTTTGTGCGTGTGTTGTGTGATTTGTAATTTATTAGGTATTATTATTATTAACTAAATTTGACATTAACGTAGCGTAAGTAAAATTATTTATCATTAGTGTAATTGGTTACTGTTACCGTGCTAATTTGATATAAATAAATAAATAAATAAATAATAAATGATTATAGGTATAAGAATAATATGTACCTTCTGCAGTTTACAAATCAATAATTTGTACATAAAATCTAAAGCAACTTTTTTTTTTTTTTTTTTTTTTTTATTCTATATAGGTTTGCGTTTGACTACATACTGCCTGATGTTGAGCAGATATGCGGTCTAGGATGTAGCACGCTTACCTAGAAGATACCTATTTACTCGGGATTTGAAGACACCCACGTCGTACTTTAGCGGGAAGACAGACCCAGGCAAAGCGTTCCACATTCTGGCTGTTCGTATGAGGAATGAGGACTCGAAACGCTTGGTTCTAACGCGCGGAGTGTCCACCATAAAAGGGTGGCGCTTTGGTCGCGTCTGTCTAGCCGTACGATAGAAGAAAGGGGCAGGTGGGACCAGATTGTGCAACTCCTGAGCGCACTCTCCGAAGTGTATCCGATAAAAGGCCGACAAACACGCCACCTTACGTCGATCCTCAAGACTTTGCAGCTGCGACTTAGTCAAGGTGTCGTTGTCAATCAGCCTCCTGGCTCGCCTCTCAATCGACTCCAGAGCCTCCAGTTGATATTTGGCAGAGCCATCCCAAAGGTGAGAGCAGTATTCCATACAAGACCTGACTTGTGCTTTATAAAGACTAAGCAGTTGCTCAGGTGTGAAATACCGTCTCACCTTAGCGAGAACACCAAGTTTTTTGGAGGCTAATTGAGCTTTTGACTCTATATAAGAGCCAAAGTTAAGAGTCGATGAGAGTGAAACGCCCAGTAGTTCCAAGCTGTCAGTTACCGGAACGGAGACACCGCGGAAAGCGGGAGACAATTGAAAGGGTCTCTTTTTGGCCGAGAACAAACAGCCTTGAGTCTTCGTGGCATTAAACTTGACCAGGTTAGCATTGCCCCAGTCAGATACCGCCTCCAGACTCAAGTTGAGCCGTTCAACCATAGCCTCTCTGAGTGACTCGATCTGTGGCCCGCTGGTTCTTGCATCGGATGTGTAGCTCTCCACGACTGTACTGTCGTCTGCGTACCCAAAGATCCCGGGCTTTAGCAGATCGTTGATATGCAGTAGGAAGAGGGTCGCAGAGAGTACTGATCCCTGAGGAACACCGGCATTGATAGCCATTTGGTCTGATGAGCAGCCATCTACAACCACTCGTATCGACCGATTCCTCAAGAAATCAGATATCCATGCGCAGAAATCAGCAGGCAGGCCGTAAGATGGGAGCTTGCCAATAAGGCTCTCGTGCCAGACCCTGTCAAAAGCTTTAGAGATGTCCAAGGAGACAGCCAGCGCCTCCCCGTGCTTTTCGATGACCTCACTCCAGATGTGTGTGGCGTACGCCAGAAGGTCCCCAGTAGACCGGTTTCGGCGAAAGCCGTACTGGCGGTCACTGAGTAGGTCATTCGCTTCTAGGTACGCCAAGAGCCTGTTGTTAAGAACACGTTCCATACTCTTACAGAGAATAGACGTGATCGAAATCGGTCTATAGTTAGCAGGGTCGGCACGGCTGCCTTTCTTGGGAACTGGCTGCACGTTAGCAAGCTTCCAAGATTTGGGCACTTGACCTGTCTTTAGAGATAGGCGGAAGAGGCGAGTCAGCACAGGTGACAGCTCAGGCGCACAAGTCCTCAGTACAATGGCCGGAATACCATCAGGGCCACTGGCCTTGTTCACATCTAGACTGCGGAGAACTTTGAGAACCTCCTTTTGCCGGATATGTATTTCACTCATTACAGTGCCACAGTTTGGCAAAGTTGGAGGTCTCGCACTACCGGGGTCCAGACGCGAAGACTCAGCAAATTGAGATGCAAATAAATTTGCTTTCTCCACCGCTGTATGGGCCAGCGAACCATTGGGTTTCAGCAACGGAGGCAGAGAGGGGCGGCAGAAGTTCGCTTCAACCGATTTAGCTAGGGACCAGAATGCCTTACTACCCGCAGGGTAAGAAGCAAGCTTGTTCCCTATTCGACTAATGTGATCAAAGCGAGCCCTCCGCATAACCCTTTTGCAGGACTTAGCAGCCCTATTGTATGCCTTCTTCCTTAGTCGAACGTCCCTCGACTTACGGTTTCGAGCATCGAAATGCACCTAGCAACACAATCTAGGCACTAAACGCAATGTAGCAGGCAATCTAATCAAAATTCTAGACAGTTTATAGCAAATACTAACTTTCGTCTTTACGATCTAAAACCATAAAAAATGAACAAGCCTAAAGGCGAATTACCTTCAACATTTCAAAGTAAAAGCTACCTCGGTACCTTAATGAGCTAAAGGTATACAATTAGGTTTACCTATCATGTATGCTTATATAAAGCTTTTTCGTGACTTAAAAAGATGCCCACGTAGTGAATTCGAAATTTTACATTACAACAGAAATATTTTAACTATCCGTAAGTACTTACCTATCTATACAATACTGTACTGTACCAGCCTTTTTAGGGTTCCGCACCCAAAGGGTAAAAACGGGTCCGATGTCCGTCTGTATGTCACCAGGCTGTTTCTCATGAACCGTGATAGCTAAACAGCTGAAATTTTCACAGATGATGCATTTCTGTTGCCGCTATAACAACAAATACTAAAAGCAGAATAAAATAAATATTTAAGGGGACTCCTATACAACAAACGTGATTATTTAGGAGTGTTTTGCTCGCTATTAATAACGGCAAGAGAAAGGCGCTGCTAAGGGGGCTCCAACACGGTACGGAACCCTTCGTGCGTGAGTCCGGTTCGCACTTGGCCGATTTTTAATAATCCACCACAGGACGTAGACCTACCCACGAAGGGTGTTTGGACCATATCCACCACGCTGGCCCAGTTCGGGTTGGTGGATTCCCATACGCCATCGAATTTCTTCTCCGGACGTTGCCTCACAATGTTTTTCTTCATCGAAAAGCCATTGGTGTGAAATTCCGTACATAAGTTCCAAAGTAACTCATTGGTACGGGGTCGGGATTTGAACCCACGACCTCAAGAATGACAGGTCAACGTTACAACCACTAGACTACTACGGCTTTTTTTATACAATACTAATATGACCTTTTTTTACGAGAAGGAAATCTTCGTAACATACCCAGCTGCTTCAGGGTACAGCTGGGCTATGTGGTTAGCCCAGCTGACCACATAGCCCAGCTCAAGAATGACAGGTCAACGTTACAACCACTAGACTACTACGGCTTTTTTTATACAATACTAATATGACCTTTTTTTACGAGAAGGAAATCTTCGTAACATACCCAGCTGCTTCAGGGTACAGCTGGGCTATGTGGTTTGCACCCACTTAAACCACCTCGTTGGCCTGCCTTTGTGCTGTCTTAGAAGCTCCGGGATCTCCAGGGGAATACACCAAAGCTCCCAGCACTTTTCTCTTAACGTCCTGCTATTGATTGACGCAAATACAGTCATATAAGGCGACGTGGCTACTCAGCATTGTCCTCCTCCCCGGGCCCGTTTGAGTGGGTGGCTAGAACCCCATCACCAACCATCCGCGAACCCAGCGGCGTCCTTCTAGTAGGCTCTTACTACAGTCAGGGGATACCGATGCCGTATTCTCGTGCCCCGGCATCAGGGCCAATACTAATATAACCTAATGTAAATCATGGCCTATTTCAAGTTGTTAAGTCAAAAGTATTTGTTTTCTTATCAATTTTTTATTTTGATAAACCTTCAGTACACATTTGAATCGACACTCGGTTCGGTTCTCACTTCTACTCGGTTACAAGCACTAATCAGGTGGAGACCACGTACCGGCAAGCGCAGCGTAGGACGTCCACCCACAAGGTGGACGGATGACCTCATTAAGACCGCAGGATCGCGCTGGATGCAAGCCGCTTCCAACCGGTCTTATTGGAGATCCATAGGGAAGGCCTATGTCCAGCAGTGGACTTCTTATGGCTGATGGATGGATGGATGGACACATTTGAAGATAACACTGATATATTACACAACTGAGCGCTGATGAGGTTTCGATGAAACACTAAATTGTAGTAATTCGGTTGTTATAAATATAACGCCATGTCGGTCTAAAGAAGAGCTTACATATAAATGATCCTATGAAGTAAGGTATTACCAGTAGCCATTTCAAAATTTTAATATCAGGGCTATTCACTCACCTGCACGAAATTACAATACCAAATCATGTACAGAATTAGCTTAATTAAATTCATAAATAACAAAACCAGCTAGCTTCAACATCTAACTACGCAAGTTCTGATGAAACATACCATCAATATCAATCGCCTGTGCGCGCCACACCTGGCCAAAGGCACCTTCACCCACGATGTTGAAGATTCGGAGCTTGTGTCGGGGGAACTCCCACTCGTCGACTGGCTGCTCCTTTGATATCGAAGTCTCTTCGGACAGCTGGAACAGAAAAATTACAACGTTACGTACTGTAGTCTGTATTAGTCGAAGAGGCGTTCTACAACTTTAATCAGATGACTAATATTAAGATTATACAGGGTTATTTCTAATCAATTGGCATCCTTTTAGGAGCTTATTCTGTACATCAAAAATAACAACTTTTGTTCTACGACTTTTGTCAGAACTATAAAAAAAACCTGCTGTTCCATACATTTTGTCGCGGGTGAACGACATTTTTCTATGGAACAACAAAATTTTTTTTTGAGTTTTGACAAAAGTTGCAGAACAAAAGTTGTTAGTTTTGATGTACAGAATAAGCCCCTAAAAGATAAAATAAAAGATGCTAATTGATTAGAAATAACCCTATGTAATGTAATTTTCTTTATTGCAATTTGTAAATATTATTTTTATTGTACTACTACTACTATCCCGATGTGATGTTAGGATATTTTGTATCAATATTTTGACATGTATTGTGTTATGAATAAATGACTATGACTGCTGTACGATCCGTACGGGCAGAAAATGGAACACACAGCCGTGTTTCTTATTTCCGGAAAGTTATGACTTGAAGCTTTTCAGAGCAAAATAGGTATCTTCTAATTCTGTGGGCTTTTTCTTCAACCTCAACGTCGCTTACCTTCAGGTGAGTTGGTGGTCAAGCGCGGAGTTATTCGCGATAAAAAAATTCATCAACTACTTATATTTTTAATGGCCGATATCAATTTGTATAAATAAATAGACGTTCATGCATTGTATGTCAAAAAAACACTGTAATTACAAACTACCACAAAATATGCTACTTCCTTTTCACAACGAAAAACCTGTCAAATAATTTTAAAATATTGAGAGTGTATATTATAACGATGGATGCAAATGGCTTCCAACCGAGATGATTTGTAGTATTAAATATAATAATTTGTACATATGTAGTAGGAGAAGACTATATTCAGCAGCAAACATTTTATGAATCAAATTAAATGATGATGTTGATGATGATGACGATATAATAATATGACGAGCGAAACAATTTTTTTCTTATTCCTAAAATAAAATAAAAATTTAATTATTTAAACACTGTGAAAAGAAAAAAATCAGAGAAGATAATGCAAAAATATATGGAGCTTAAGCCGTTACTTTGTACAGTATTTAATTTTTACTTTATTTTATTTTTAATTTCTATAATTTTTTAGTTTCTATTATTTTCTTTCATAAAAGTATCCATTTAAAGGAATTGCATTTTATCGAATCTTTTTATCTTTTAACATTGCTTGTAAAATATGGCGGCATGGTGGCGGCGTTGAACAAAAATCAAATTAGAAAATGTGAAATTCCAAAATAATTAAGCAATAAACACCGTTGTTTTTTCTATGAATTTGTTTACTATTTTTACCGCTATTTTTATGCAAAATCTGGGCCTACTTTGCAAGATCTACTTTAGAACAGACCAATTTAATGCATAAAATGGTTAAGATGATAATAACTGAGACGGATGGTAATAAAATCGATGCCATTTCATGTCGAAAACTACGCTAATATGCAGCTGCCAACTTACGCAGCTGTGGTTGTCATCAAAGACCTTGTATGTAAATGAAGTTAGTGGTAGTTAGCAAGCTAGTACGGTTTACAGCAACTTCTTATGTGAACCGGTATTCGGTGGAATATTATGTCGGAATTTCTTAGAATGAGAACATGATAATTATGGTACATGTTTGGGTTAATGATAGGTATTAAATAATCCTATATTCATGGAAAAGGCAAAATCTTAATAGACTAGCAACCCGCCCCGGCTTCGCACAGGTGTATTTTATACCTATAAACCTTCTTTTTGAATAACTGTATTTTAAAAAACGCTTCAAAATCCGTTGCGTAGTTTTAATGATATAAGCATACCTACATAGGGACAGACAGCGAGAAGCGACTTTGTTTTATACTAAGTAATTATGTAGTGAAGTAAAATTATGCTGAAGCAAAAATTTTCTACAACTGCGCTAAATCTGGCCAACGTATGAAAAATACGTATTTGATTTCATGTTACTGAGAGATTATGTTTTATATGCTCTGAGGTTTTAGAGAAATATTTAAACTTACCTAAGTTTCTTGTAATATTTAGTTATTATCTTTTTATTTAGAAATCTAGCGAGAAGTCAGTACATAAGACAGGAAACAGGAAGTACAGGAGAGTCAGGTAGTCAACGCAAACAGCGTTTGACCGAATTTGATCATTGAAAAAAAAGGCCTCTATTTCCCCAGCATGCAAGAAATTTATGTATTTTTTTGTAACAAACTGCAAAGTTAACGAAACCTTCTAGATATGAGAGGTTGGGTAAGCGCATACGAAAAATAGTGCTTTAACATGCTCTGTGAATAAAAATTGTGTACTTATTTTATTTGCGTTACGCGCGATTATAACAAGATTCGTGCTAATTTAGATCTCCGCTATATTGAGGCATGTGCTATTTCGCGGGACAGTTCTGTAATTATTAATTATCAATAAAGTACCTGTAACTTCGTATTTTACTATTGGCTCAAAATAGTTTATCGTGCTATGGAGGGAGCTATGCTCTGAGTCTCTCTGCGAGACCTAAACTAATCTTACCTATCTAAACTAAAGTTACTATATAGCTCAGCGAGTTGGCAAGTTTAAATTGTGACAAGCAGTGTGCCCACTGCACATAATTCTTAGAACGGATGGCCGACGGGGCAGCAAAAATCTCGAATGGAGAACACGCACCAGCAAGCGCAGTGTAAGACGTCCATCGACTAGGTGATATGATTGACCGACCGACTGGCGATATCATTAAGTCCGCAGAAACGCGCTAGATGCTGGCCGCATTCAACCGGGCTCATTGGGAATTCATAAGGGAGGCCTATGTCCAGCAGTGGACGTCCTACGGTTGATGGATAGAATGAAGTACCTGCAAATGGGTGTTATCCCAGGACTCGTATCGGTTGGAATAAGCTCGCGGCCGGTCCCACATGTTGAGGGAGGCGTCTTGGAGGACGATGCCACTTGAGTCTTTACTCTGTGGACAACATTCATCAGTTACACCAATTTATGTAGTATATCAGTCTGGCAGCCATCTCACAAGCTTTGCTGAGTTTGGGGTCAGCGACAGTGTGTAAAATGTCTCCTGATATTTATTTATCATTATTGTGTCAGCAGTTCAAAATAATTGGCCAAGTACGAGTAGGACTTGCGCACGAAGGATTCCGTACTGTATGGGAGCCACCCTTAAATATTTATTTTATTTTAATTGAATTATTTATTATTGTTGAATATACAACTAAATATGTATTCTGTGAATATTTCAAGCATCTACCGGTTACCATTATTAATATCGAGCGAAAAACGGCTAAAACTTCAGGTTTGTTGTATAGGAGTCCCCTTAAATGTTAATTATATTCTGCTTTAGTATTTGTTGGTATAGCGACAACAGAAATACATCGCCTGTGAAAATTTCAGCTTTCAAGCTATAACGGTTTATGAGATACACTCTGGAGACAGACAGACAGAAGAGAGAGATAGAAGGACAGCGGAGTCTTAGTAATAGGGTCTCGTGCCCAAAGGGTAAAAACCCTTTGGGCACGGAACCCTAAAAAACGTGATTATATTGAGTCTGCCCAAAGCCCAATGAGTGATAGCAAAAATTTCGGCAGTATGATTTTTGAAAGTCAACGTACAGACATAAGACTTATTGAAATAATTTTACACTTAAGTAACTAGTTCTAGTTATAGATAGAGTAGGTATGTAATATTAGCTTGTAAAATAGTAGGTAACATGTAGCTTTTAAGATACTTAAATAATATATCGTTTGAAATTTGCTATATACCTAGAGGGCTCGAATATTGTTAATTACATGAAATTTATAGGTAAAATAGCTCTAGAAAATAAATACGTTGTTTAATAACGTTTCAGAACGATGATGTAAAATGTATTGATAAAAGGTCTAAATATCTCTAGGAATTTTATCAAACTAAGGTTTCATTTGGACTAGACTTGTAATAAACTAGAGGAAAGTTTTTAAACATTAATAGTATTTAAGCGAAATTAATTATTTCATTAGTTAGGGATCAGATAAGTTTAAAAAGTAATATAGAAAAAGGATATTAAATTGTACATAGATAATGTACGAAAGGCAAATAAATAAATTATTACAATATTAATTTACCAAAACTTTGCCTAATTACATACCTACGTAACGAGTAAACGAATCATTTACACAATATTATACTGATACCCATTAAAACTATTCACCATACGAGTATCGGCCGAATCATGTAAGTCGCCGGATGAGAAGTTAGCTACAGGCTGCGCGAAAAAATAAAAGCCAAAACAACAGCGTCAGTTTCATGTAAAATTACTTTAGATAGTCATCATCATCATCATCGACGATCCATAGTACGTTTTTTATTTGATAAAACCTTAGCAATGTAACAAATCAGAAAGTGTGATTGTTGGTTTATTGGTTAGTCCGTTTATATTTCACGTTGCAACACAGAAAAAGATTGACTAGATTTTTTGCATAAATATAGCTTCATCGTCGTGAGCGTTATAACATGGACTACTTTTATGTCGGAAAAATAAAATATTCCTATGGGATTGCATCCGGATGCTAAAGAAAGGATACGACAAACTAAAATAGAACTGGGAGGGACATACGAGTATCTGTAGAATTGAGAACTCAAGATGGACAAAATGAGGAACAGAATGGACCCCATGGAACGGAAAAAGAAAACAAGGAAGACAAAGGAAAAGATGGAGAGATGTTTTCACAGATAAAGCTGAACCTGACTGGATGAACAAAAGCAAGAGTTAGAGAAGATTGGAGGGGACTAGGGGAGGCCTATGCCGTAGAGGCAATGTCTACTGATTAGATATTAAGTTGTACATTCATTCATTGTAAGTTGTTAAGTTAAACCGTAGTTGAATAAATGGCTTTTATATTCTATTTTTATGGGATTGCACCAAAACCAAAATATCAAGTCAGTGAAGCCTAGGGTAAAAGCTAGTTGATAGTATTCGTTATACATCTTCGAAAAGAAAAAGTTCGGAAGCGGCTTGCATCAAGCGTAGCACCTATTGCAATTTTGTTTTGACTAGAACCTTTTACAGACTGCTTAAGGAAATAGGAACTGGAAATCTCGTGCTTTTAGTTCGGGGTGAACTTCTAGTAGTATTCTAGGTTCTGACCTGAAAATGTTTAAATGCTTGACTTGTTGGCTAATAGGGGAATATTCGACGTCACGTCAACGGGATGGAAAAAAAACCTCTGGCATTTCTAAGTAATTGCAATTGTACTATTTATCACACAGAGTACGAGTAATCAGAGGGATAATGTGTTCAATCGAGAAATCTGAAAGGGATGCATCGATTTAATATGGCACGAGTTAGAAAGAGACATGAAAAATATCTCGATTCGGTGGTTGTTATCGGTTTTTTAGCCAAGAAACGTCAAATCCTTATACTTATTTAACAGTTTTGACAGCAGCTTGGAAGATTTTCCACGCATTTTTGTGGTTGAGAATTGCCTCAAGCGACAACAGCGGTATCTCTACGGGTGTATTAGCTATGTGATTTATTGCAACACGGAAATCAATATAATTACTAGAACGTAACATTGTCAGAATAATAACATTAATTACTTTATATAGAGGGTTCAAAATGTTCAAATCCTTTAACGATGCAAACATCCATGTCCTTGACATAAAATACGTACCAAATCCAATGATGTTGTATACTTAAACTAGATAATATCATTGTTAAACTTTAGTGCTTAATCGTGTTATTGTTATGTTTATCATAAACTAAATCAAACGTTAGTACAATGATTATATTATTGTCGATTTTTACCTTCGAGTATCAAAAGCTTTGGGCTTATGTATTTTAAGAAAACTTGAGGATTTTGTGCCCAAAGTGAAGCTTTGTTTTAAGAAATTAGCTTGTAAAATATTACGTTTTTCGATACTATTATTTGAAATCGGTTTATATTTAATTTTACCGTCATTTTCGACAAAAAAAACGTTACAGCAAACAAAATTTGCGTAAAATAAAAATTACATACGAGTAGGACGTTATATTCAGATTCCTGCGGTTATATCGATAGAGAATCAGGACCCAGTACCTATATCGCTTCATTCGACTATTTAATCGGTGTTATTAGAGTTTTACTAGAGTATTAGACTCTTATTAGTGTAGATTATGAGAGTTACAAAAGGCATGTATAGTACTTACCATGTCTTCTTTCTTGGAGGTAGTCTTTGGCGTCTGATTCTTCTTCCAGATGAAGAATATAACTCCTGCAACGATAACCACGAGCCCACTGATGGCAACCAGCGGTATCACAGTAAGGGGGCCATCACTGGTCGCGTCTTCGTTTTTTACACTCGTGTTCTTGTCGTCCGCATGTTCGTCAACTTTTGGTATATCGTCAGGGGGTTTAGGAGGACTTAACGTAGTTGTGACTTCAGGTATAGTGACTTCTTCTGTGTACTCTTCTGTGATTTTGGTGACTGTGACTGGCGTCTGCATTGGTAAGTTGTAGTCAGGGAATGGGGGAAGGGTCTTTGGTGGCTTTGGGAAGGGAAATATTTGGAGGTTAGGCAGGGACGGGTGGGGAGGATTCCTGCGCTGACCGGTTTTGTCTGTGACGGAGGCGTACACTTCTGTTCGCTGGGGGATGGAGCCGTCGTATGCCGTTACCCATAGTGAATAGGAGTTGTTTTCCTGGAAATAATATAAACAATTGGTTAGTGTAGTATTTAATATTGCACAGCGGCGCAGTATGGAACGTCCCCACATTAGTAAGATTAACAATCTGCCTGATTACGTAAGATATCATACTTTACTGAGTACTGACATATCTTCCTCAATTATTGGAATCAACTCTATTTTTTTTATATTGGAGAGAAAAAAATTAAGGTAATATCCATTACGTAGCGCTCAATTTTGAAGACATGACAGATGTTGGCCTCATTCTAAAAGTTATTCAAAATGATGGTATGAATTACCTCCCTTAGTACCTTAGTTTTGTATAATCTGACTAGTACAACGTACTTAATTGAATAGGTAAATGAAAAGACTACAGTAGGTATAGCCAATTAATTCACTTACATTTTATAACCTTCTTCCTTACATAAAAAAGGCAAACTGGAAGGAAGAAAGGAATCGGATAGCTACGAGCCATAGCTAGTAAAGCCATAACAATAACAAAAAGAAAGATTTATAGAGTTGTTAGCGAATTATTTACGACTGTGCAACTGCGAGGTCATTCCCGGAACAGGAGCAAAAAAGGGAAAAAACGGGAAAAATGCACAGCCCGTTTTGGAACAAATTGCTTTGAATTTATGATTAATTCCCTTGCCATGTGTTCAAGGCTGGTACGAAATACGCAACCAGATTAAACCAAAGAGAAACATCAGAGCAGGCAAACAGCTAAGTACAGTAAATTCTACCATCAGTTCCTGAAAATAGATTGGATACAATTTTAATTTTATTTTATATCGGTACACAAAAACAATTAAATTAAAGTGACAATTTTGCAAGTTCAAGTTAAATTGGCGGTACCAGCTGTTTCAATTCTATCTACCCGTGACCACGATTGATGCAACTCGCTCGAAACGTCGGGATGATGAGATATTTATTTATCTCGTAATTTTGGTGCGCGATTAGTACCGAAGTATATAATAATAATACACAAACATTAAAGGTATTTTGACTTTTATGCTACACCACAAGGACCTTTTATTTTTCAGGATAAAAAGTTGCTCCGTTGCTGCGCGAAAGAGTAACAAACCAAAAAACTTTTCGGATTTATAACATTAAGTAGTATGATTATTAAACTGTCATATCGGTTTACAAAGATCTGATGAGACAGACAGTTGGATCAAATCTCTAATTTGTTTAAAACTTTTTTCGGATACCTACATCATTTATTCTGTGAAATATCACTAAAACAAAGTAACGTGCAAGTAAACGTTCCCAAAATAAAATCATAATCCTCCTCTCTATTTACTCCGTGGATTGAACAAGTGTGTCGGCCATAATAACTTTGCCGACTCGAATATTCTAAATGAAGTTTACTTAACGCTTTGAGTAATACGATCTAGGAAACCTGAACAACAAACTAACTCTCCAAAGTTTGAGACTTTCTAAAGTTTCATTATTTTGCTATTTGCTTCTGGAACTTACTACGTTATGTAAGAATTTGATATTGATAACGAGATATAGTTAAATGTTTGTGATATTATATTCTACGAGTAAACCTGTTGGTATGAGGATAGCAAAAATGGTATTTTATTTCATGTAAAATTGTATTAGCTTCCAATCATTATCATATTTTCAGTCATAAGATATTTACGTGAAAATTTTCTGGCTAGCTGTTTTTTTTTTTTTTTTTTTTTTTTTTTAATAAGACCGACTAGAACTTTAGAATCGGCATTTTTTTGAGCCAGTTTGTCTCATTCACACATTTTAAAATTGCTAGAAAAAATATACAAAATATTGGGGTTGGTACCAACTGCATTTCCCGTTTCGTTTCAGTCTATAGTATAATTATTCCATTTTGTTTAACAGTGGTGCATTGCTCGATAATTGGATTTTGTTCACAATACCATAGCCCAGTTGAAAATTGCTGTATTGTACAGTCGATTCACGTTGGTGACGAAGAACCCGTAATGCCCCATCCACACTCTCGCGAGCGCCTCGGCGAGGCCCTCGTGCGAGACGACGGACGTGAAGAAAAGGGGACACGAGCACCCCATCCACACTCTCGTGCTCGCGTTCCCTCGTGTCGCCTCGTGGAGAGTGTGGATGGGGCATAAGGAATTGGGAGCAAACGATTCACAAATATCAATTCCACTCTAGCGTATAATGAGAATTCTATTAACAAAAGGTTACTACTAAACTCAGTAAAAGTGTGATTGACAGGTCGATTTTTTATGCCTCTTTATTATTTTGACTGCCTCGGTGGCTCAAAGGTTAGTGATCCTAACTTTTGTGTCAGAGAGGCGTGGGTTTGATCCCCACCCAGGGCAAATATTTATGTGATGAACCTATGTGTTTGCTTTGTGTCTGGGTGTTATTTAGTTACTACTTATATAAGTATGTATTTAAAAATAAGTATATGTAGTATATCAGTCTCTGGCAGCCATATCACAAGCTATGCTTAGTTTGGGGTCAGAGGCCGTGTGTAAGATGTCCCTAAAATATTTATTTATTATTATTTGGAACGGCACGGGCGGTCTAGAAGTCTCCAGGCCGAATGTGACCTGTTCCGTCCCGGTCCGTTAAAGATACGCCTTGGTGACGAACGAGCCATTGAAAACCCGTCAAGAACATCACATACTAATATCTGATTCTATATGCATATACCTATATTGAAAATTTTAATACATAAGAAGAAAACCACAAAATGCGTCATTATTACTTTATCAGTTAAGGTGTAATTGACGGTGACAACTCCAGTAAGCGAGTCTATTTGGAACGGCACGAGCGGTCCAGAACTCTCCAATCCGAAGGTGACCTGCTCCGTTCCGGTCCGTTCTCGATATGCTTACGTGACGAACAAGCCGTTGGGAGCGGACAACACCACTTACCAGTTCCGCTCCGGCATAATTATTGAATTCTATTAGCAAAAGATTTTCATAAAATATGTCATTATTACCTTATCAGTAAGGGTGTCATTGACGGTGACCACTCCCGTCAGTGGATCAATCTGGAACGGCACGGGCGGTCCAGACGTCTCCAGGCCGAATGTGACCTGTTCCGTCCCTGTCCGTTCTCGGTATGCCTTGGTGACGAACGAGCCGTTGGGAGCGGAGGACATCACGTACCAGTTGCGCTCGACGTGCATCACCGCGGGCAGGTGGAACCCGGGCGGGCCCTGCGATGACCCTGGAACAAGACAAATTAATCCTTATATCCTTACTAATATGTTCATGCAAACTATCTGACTAGCTTATAACAGTTTCTATTGTTGTCTTAACACATATGCCATGAACTTAAAGTTCACGGTGTCATACAAAACACAATAACTTAACATGATGGAGTAAGCAGTATTTTATAAACAAATCCTTACTTTTTAACATTTTGACTATAAAACTCAAAACTCTAATTAAAATGGATAAATTGTTATTGTGTCCACACATAATGATAAATTATAAATCTAACATTATACATTTATCTGAAAGTGTATTTGTCGGTCAAAAATAAACTAATATCTAAATCTTTTTGATTTCGGGATGAGTATTTCATTGAGCATTAAAGCCTTAATATTTTCTTAGTGATAGAACTTGGTTTTTTATTGTGAATATGGCAGGTATATTATTTTTGACTACCAACTCGCCTGATGGCAAGCAACGATATAAGTTGTTGAGGATGAAGCACGCAGATTTAATAACAAATTTTTTTTTTTTTTGCAAAAATATAGCATGACCGACTTCAACCGTGTACAGAATTCGCGAATATTTCGCACGAATCGATGTAACATTTTTTACATTATTGTTGATTTATCAAAAATAGCTTAGCCGATTTTGATAATATTTAAATGGGACTTATGGGAATGGGATTATTTCAACTATTTTCTGCTGCCGATTTTAAAATAGCAATTTATTTTATCAAAGCATATTTTGAAGTTAGATTGATTCAAAATTTAATGCATAAGTTTTATTGGTTTTCTGCAAACTGATCAAATAAGTACCCAATTTAAATTTTCAGTAGCATTTCGAACGATCTGTTAATTTCAATTACTTATCAAGCAACCATCATCATCATCCGCAGCCTCTTTATCTCACTGCTTGATATTGGCCTATCACTTGCAGTGCCATCTGCCTCGGTTTTTTGTCAATCGTGTTTAGTTTCTATTAACGATATTGTAAACCCAATGTGCTGCCGGACAATAGTACTTAAATACTTCTTAGTACAGAATATTGTCTCTTTGAAAACGAACTATAATTACTTTATTCAAAAACCGGTCAAGTACGAGTCGCGCTCGCGCACGAAGGGTACCGTATCGTTCCGGGAGCCCTCTTAGCCCCAATTCAAGCATCTACCTGTTGAAAATAGCAAAAAAGGCAAAATACTCACGTTTGTTGTTAGTGAGCCCGCCTGGAATATTTATTTGAATTCATTTTTAGTATTTGTTATCATAGCGGCAGCAGAACTACATAATCTGTGAAAATTTCAACTGTCTAACTATAACGGTTCATGAGATACAGCCTGGTGACAGACAGACGGACGGACAGCGGAGTCTTAGTATTCTTATTCTTATTCTTATTCGACGTGGGGGCGATAAGTCCTGCACTGACGTCCCGCATGGGGTGTTTTGTGCATTTCCCCCTCCAGCGTCTACCCGAGCCAGCCCAGCTCCTTAAAGTAACGGAGCGTGGCTCTGGGCCGCTGGCATAACTGCTCCAGTAGCTTAGATGGTGAATAAGATGATGGCGATGTGGATGACAAAGCTAATGATAATGCCAATGCAGAAGCGTCATGCAACCCGTTAGCTATTCTAGTGTCTTCTGTGGCTTTGCAATGCCACAGAACATGCTCCACAGTTTCGTTTTCTTCCAAACAGCCACGACAAAGTGGGCTGTCAGTGGCTCCCAGTTTATACAGATGACTATTCAAGTTGCAGTGACCAGTTATGAGGCCTACCATAAGTCGGAGATCTTGTCGCTGCAACTTCAATAGGTCGTTCGTGATGTTTTTATTCAGGGTTGGAAAAGCAGCCTTAGAATGCTTGCAATCCTCCCTTTTGTTCCACATATTCTGTTGTTCTTTTTCAGTGTGACGGCGCAACAATTCACGCACTTCCACTGCTGTCGGCTTACAGTGTATTGTTGCCCCGTCCCTAACCTGTTTTCTCGTACCCTCTTTGGCAAGGGTGTCGGCTATGTTGTTACCCGTACATGAACCGTGTACGGGTTCATGTACGGGAGTCTTAGTAATAGAGTCCCGTTTTTACCCTTTGGGTACGGAATCCTAAAAATATCGATCAGTCTCCAGCCTCCTCGAAAAAGTAGATGAGAACCAAAAATGTACGAAATCAAATTTAGAACAGCTTTGGCTCCAATCGTTTCTCGTGTGAAATTGAAATTATACGAGTTATTGAAAATTCAGTTAACCATCGAGGAGGTTGAAAATAAGCGAACCATTGCAGTAGGTACCCACCGTCAATGGTTAACTGAATTAGGCTCACGCTGGACTGATCCCGTTTTACCCTTATTCGTAGTATCACTCGGGCGTAGCCGCCGACAAAAAGTAATTAACTCTATTTGTATTATTGCTAAGTTACTCAATCTTCTATTAAATATTTCAAGATTTATCAGAAGATAGAGTTCAATGACACCATAGAACTCACAAATAACTGCTCGGATTTCTAAGAAATGTAAAAGCAGACATCGAAATGACATTGAATAAGATTTTAAACCTAAATATGAAACACTCGGGGGATTTAGAAGTGGCGTGACGTCTCGTAATTTTCCCGCTGAATTTAAGTAATTTGTCCTCCTTCTGAGAAACATTTCTTTAATTAATATTAACAAATAGAAATGGAAGACTTTGCACTTAGCTGTGAAATTGTTTGTTACTTCAAAGGTAAGTGAAAATTGACTCCACATACAGGTTTCGAAATTAGATGTTATTTGTTCTCTCTATTGAGTACTGTTTATTTTATAATGTTTTTACTTTACAATATATTTTTTTAATTTGCTTAAGTTTTTAGAATATTTTATTTAACTTGCAATGGATGTACCTATGGTACGTAAGTTCGGGTGGAATCTTGCAAGTTAAATTTGACCAACTTTCCGGTTTCTGATTGAGCTGAAATTTTGCACACATATGTATATCGCATGACAACGCAATAATATTATTATGGTACCACAGAGTTGGAAGGTAACCATAGAAACTCCTGTACTAAACAAGATATACCCATCGTGTTTGGACTCATTTTACATGTCTTGGCTAGCACTCTGCTGCTATAATATCCAGGATCTCGAAAGCTTGTATTTTTAAAAGTTATATTTTGATAGATTTTATTATCAGTCCACCTTGACGGTGGACGTTCTGCGCTTGGTTATAACATGGTCTCTATTCGAGAACTTTACGATCCCCTGGGCCAACAACAACAGTGAACTATTAAAATAACATACTAAACATTGGATACAAAAGTTATAAATAAAACTTGTTATTACTTTCGCGATAATTTTATTCATCAAAAATTCACGGCGCAAGCACCCACATTATTATTATAGCTATTAAAATGATAATGAACGGTCATATCTAAAGATTTTCCTGTACATCTTAAGGCCAAATCATCTCCGTGATATCAAATCTCATTTACGGACCTTATAGTTCCCATTTCACAATAAATAACGTCAAAATGTCTTTGTATTTAATAAACAAAGTACAAGTTCAGTTAGGGTGATCTTTCTGTGACAGAGTGCTAAGTGGTAAATGTGTGTAAGGCAGTACAGATCGAATGTAAATTACAACTGGAGTCAGAATGATGATCAGGTCGGCCATGGCAGCACGTCTCTGAACAACCTCGCCTTGAACATTTTCATATCAGAGCGTGAATGTTTTGCTAACTCAATTAAAACCATCAACAACATTTCTTATATCACGTAATTGCACCGCTTATCGATTCCCAGAAACGAAACAAAAAAATGGTTTAAGATCACGTATAATAAATTAAGAGATGGCATGCAAAAAAGTCGAAAACTGGCCAATTGCGAGTCGGGCTCGTGCACGATGTGTTCCGTTTCCGTACCGTATGGGAGCCCCCTTAGCCCCATTTCAAGCATCTACCTGTTGCCAACATTATTATTGAGAAAAAAAACAGCAACAAAAACTAGGTTTGTTTATTTATTTTATTCTTTATCTATTGTTTTTAGTTACTGTTTTTTCAACTATCGAGCTACCACTATTCATGAGATACAGCCGGGGGCCTGATTTACTATCGCGAATCGTGAATATTCCTGAGAAAACGTACAAGTCGAGTTTTTGTAGTTTTTTTTTTTTTTGTTTCAAGTGTGTTTATTTTTGTCGTTTTGTCGCGGTTAGTATTGTTTTATTTCCGTGAATTTCGTAAGAAGAAATATTTGGTAAATGTAAACGTTAAAATAAATTACAAACCGAGCTTAAAAACGACTTCATCTGAGAGGCTCTTATTTTACAAATGACCTCACTAAGTAATAAGTTTTGCTTTTGTTAAGTAATGCACACTTAGATGCATGTTAATTTAGGTAAGTTAACGACTAATAAGCTAGAAAGGTGGAAATAGCAGTGGATAGGAGCAACAGCAGAAGCAGTAGTTAACACTAAAAGCCGATGTAGCTGTTAAAAGCACAGCGTAGGACGTCCAACAATAATATGAATATACGACCTTGATCATAATGAATGATCCACAGTGATCCGTGAGTCACAGATGTGGCCTAGTGTAATTAGTAAATCATCCACCCATCAGCCTTATGATGTCCACTGCTGGACATAGGCCTTCCCTATATATTTCCAAAAAGACCGGTTGGAAGCGACCAACATACAGCGCATTCCTGAGATCTTCATTACATTACAATGTTAGTCCACCTAGTCGGTGGATATTCTACGCTGCGTTTGCTGGCCCATGGTCCCCATTGGAGACCATGTGCCAGCCAACTTTACAACCCCATCGGTCATCCATTCTTCGAACTATGTGCCCTACTCACTGCCATTTCAACTATGTAATCCACTGCGCTATGTATTAGCAAATAAAATTAAGTACTTAAAATGCGATCGAAGCACAAACCTGCGATACAATTTTTGAAGATTCCAATCCTGCAGTAAAATTATTTTGCAAATAAGAACATCAACGAAATTCAATTTTAAAACGCAGCGAGCTAGAGAAACTCGGGAAAATTTCAAATTGTTGGGAAATAAATTGGAGAAATCGTGCTATAAGTATGTAGTACTATCCAAACGAAATTCACGGAAATAAAAAAAACTTATCGCGTTACGTTACGTTTTGTCGATAGAGAATTAGGCTAGCCCTGACTTACAAGCCGATTGAAAGTTTCTGACATGGGTAGAGCAATAGAGGCCATTGGGCCTAATTATCCGCATGGATATACATTCTGTACTCTTTTTGTCGTGGTAGCGATTTAGGTCACCCGGTATTTTATTACAATGTTAATATGCTACGCCAATTTGAGTATTGAGTATACAGTTATGAACTTGGATAAAATTAATAATTATTCAGACTGGCCGAGGTTCGGGCGGGCTGCTAGTAAATAAATAATTCAATAGGTATTAGGTAAAGCAAGTGTCTAAACTGTAAATGAGTTAAATGAAAATTCATATTTGTAAATGTAAATTCATATGTAATAAATATGTAAATATATCACATCAATCTCAATAGCAATCAAATAAGTCCTAAAATCAATTCGAAAAGCAAAGGTTTAAATTTAAGTAGTTTACTGTAATCTAAACTAGATGGCGCTGGCGTCGAGTTAGAACGCGATATTAACTTCCTACGTGAATGAACGAATTGAACGATGTGTTTTGGTTTAAGTTTTAATAAATTGTCTATGCGTTCCGGAGATGTGGTTTTATTACGAATCCATGTCCTGACTCGAACAGCAAGTTCAGTAACCGAACCCGTCTGTCTGGTTCCACGGGACATATCACAAAAAATATGATTCATATTAGGTTTTCGACGTTTGATTAATAACATTTTATTAAAATATTATTTATAGTATAGTATCTGATGTCAGTCTGTTGATTGGGACTGTCTGGGCCCGCAGGTCTAAAAACAAATACAGATTTCTTGAAACGACAAACATAACCTTACCCTCTCTAGCTAGAATATCATTGTAATCATAGTTAAAAGAAGTTGTCAAGTGCGTGTCGAGACACGTATATGATAGGCTTCCGTAGATGGTGACGATGATTATGATGATGATAAGAACCAATTTTTATTTGGCTCTGATGAGAATTAAATTGTAGACTCTGGGTGAATTAACCGTTTAGGAATGTCAGAACACTTCAGGCGGTTTTAAAACTTTGACACCATGGCGGTCTATACGAAACTTGCTTTAGCTAAGTACTCGCCTCAAAACACGAAGTGCAATTCTCGTCACTACTCGAAGACTATCTAAGAATTTAAAGCCTGTCACTTAACTAGTATGTAACTTCTCTAAGCACAAATTTTCAATGAACCAAGTCTCAGTTTCAAAATCTTGTAGCTGACACATGCATGCAAGAAACTGAAGTGATATGTTTGTCAATAATTGGCTATTTTTCTAGATAGTGATTATGTAAACTTATCGTATTGACATGTAAATGAAATATTTTATGAACAAATTGAATATGAATACTAGCTAGGTAGGTACTTATAATAATTATTAAATAACTTAGGTAGGTATAATGATTACAAAGGGTGTAGGTACTTATTGAATTCAGTTCATGTTCCTTACAGATTGAATACTAATAATCGGCCAAGTACGAGTCGGACTCGCGCACGGAGGGTTCCGTACTGTATGGGAGCCGCCCTTAAATATTTATTTTATTTTAATTTTATTATTTATTATTGAAGTTAATATAAAACTAAATATTCTGTGAAAATTTCAAGCATCTACCTGTTACCATTATTAATTATAGAGCGAAAAACGTCTAAAAAATCAGGTTTGTTGTATGAGAAATATTGAATATTTATTTTATTCTCTTTTTAGTATATGTTGTTATAGCGGCAACAGAAATACATCTTCTATGAAAATTTCAGCTGCCTAGCTATCATGGTTCATGATTTCATGATCACCGGGCTGTATCTACAGCCCGGTGACAGACAGACGGACAGACGGACATCGAAGTCTTAGTAATAGGGTCCCGTTTTTCCCTTTGGGTACGGAACCCTAAAAAATCAGCGTATAAACTCAGAGTCTTACTTATATACCATTTTAGTGTTGAGCAGTCTTATACAACATAATACTAGCTAGAGATACGAAAATGGCGTCTTCAAATCCCGAGTAAATAGGTATCTTCTAGGTAAGCGTGCTACAACCTAGACCGCATATCTGCTTAACAACAGGCAGTATGTGGTCAAACGCAAACCTATTCAGAATAAAAAAAAAATTTTGAATGAATTGAATTTTGAATGTATTTATGGATATATTATACGTATACCAAATTTACATAGCTTAAATCAATAAAAATAATAAATGCAAAATAATAATTAATTTACTAGGCTAATTTTACACCACGACATTTTAGCAATAAACATCATTTACCGCTTCTCTCAATCTCTAAACCCTCAAAAGTGCGGAAAATTTTCGCACGAAAATTGCTAAACCTTGTTTTGAACTTAGCACCCCCTCTAAATAACAATTAATAACAGCGTTCTTCATTCAAATTACGAAATAAACAGGAAATGGCTCCTCACCTCTGCACAATTATTCACATAAACAAAAGTATGATAATCTCGTTCCAAAAATCTCGCAGCAATTTTTCATTTCAGAGAGATCCATTGAAAATTTGGTTTATTACAATGTTCTGGAAAATGTCCCAGGTACTGAAGAATTAGTATGAGTTAGACGTAAACGGAAACTACAGTAGTTTTCGTATGGCTTTACAAATTCATTTTTATTGACTAAAAAACTGAGGAGGTACTCAAGTCACCGCGTATTTTTTTTTAATGTTTAACCACGCATAACGTTTTACAAAATGGTACAATTTCGACTTTTTTATTGGAGAGGGTATACCTCGAAATTGGTCCCATTTAAAATTAATCAAAATCGGCTGAGCCATTTTTGATAAATCAACAATAGTGTGAAAATTGCTACATCGCGAATAGTTTGCATCCGTGCGAATTATTCGCGAATTCTGTACACGGTTGAAGTCGGTCTTGCCATTTTTTGCGAAAAATAATTATTGTACAGTGCCCTTTGTGTAACCGTAAAAGAAATAACTAAAAAAATGGAGCCACACGAAAACGATACGTAGTTTCCGTTTACGTTTACCGTAAGATGTTCCCAGAAGACAATAGTAAAATTAATCTCCATGACAGGGTTAAGCATCAAGAGTAAGTTCTTTTTGCTGATTGTTGCTAATTATTTTCATTGTTTATTTATTAGTTTATTATCTCGTGTATACGATAAAAATATTAACAGTTTAACCTAATTTTTTTTTGTTTTGACATTGATTATCTAAGTAGTAGGTAAATAGTACAAGTTTACATTTAATTAAAATCCTAAGTTGTAATGTCCACAGTGGGTAAGTCCACATTGGGTCTGAGCTATAACTGCCCACCTATAAATAAATAAATAATGAATTTAGGGAACATCTTACACACGGTCTCTGACTCTGACCCCAAACTAAGCAAAGCTTTAGATTATAAATGATGCACGAATTAAATAAAAATACTGTATAAAGTCGTACTAAAACCTCTCTGCGGATTTATCGTAAACGATCCTTCATGGCTGGGACAATGCCTGTTAGTGAAGGCGGTTTAGATAACTCGGCTGAGGTGCCAGAGCCAATGAACTTCGGAAACAAACGTGCAAGTCATCGTTGGTAGGTTTTTGACTTCGAGCAAATATCTACAGAGCCACAGTCCCTAAGTGAAAGTAGTAAAAAACTGTCCGAGCGCCGTCATAGATACCGACTTAGATAATTCACAAAGACCCGTTTTCTCGAATCTCGACGTTACGTCACCTAATTAGTGCTTGAAACGAGCACTTTGGCATTGCGCGGCATTGTAGTTGCCTTGCAATCGCCTTACGACCAACTAAAAAGCCTGCCCATTACGTAGCTCGGGCAGAGTTCTGGTTCAGACACCTTGTTTGCTCCATTGTGACTTTATAGATATTTGCTCGAAGGTTTTTGATCACAAATCACTTTATAAGAATAAACAGTAAGTACACTTTTCAGTAACTAGCCGCTTTCTCTTAATTGAAACTGCTAGGCGAATACCTATTTTTTTTTGACATGAGAACATCATTTGCACATATTACTAGCTTTGTTATTACTAGTTTTATAAATCGTGGTGTTTTTTTGTTTGCCACTATTTCTCGCAGAAACCAGCAACCAACGGAGCAACAGTAGAACTTGATTTTTTGCAAGCATAAATTTTAAAAATCGGAGAGCGTTACATTTAGACTTTTCTATCTTGAAAAATTTATGAGGTTCGGTGAAAAGCGGCGTATAAAGCAAGTATTTGATAAACTTTTCATGATTTAGTAAAATACGAGTAAAACTACCAGACGGAGGATATTATTATTTGTTAACCGTTTTGTTTTGCAAATTGACTGGTATGATAATTCAAAAGCGTTATAAAATAAGTGCCTATTTGCAGTGTTAGCTGAACATTTAAGAATAAACGTCAAGTTTTATCACAAAGATATATATAGGTACACTATTTTACTGTTACTGTGCGAAAACATAATGCACAATTTTTTTTTAAAATCGAGGTTGAAATATTTCAGAGTTATAGTCGAGCATAAAAATTTTAATTTAAAAGCTACCTTCTATTTATGCAATTAATTTTACATACCTAACTAATTATAATACACCTATACCCATACTGTCTAATTATAAGATACATATGTTATAACCTACAGTCGACCGGAAAGTTGTTATAAGAAACCAAAGATAATAATTTCATTACCATTTTAACCCACACCTATTCCGCACTGATTCAATTTTCGTAAACGTGTCAATACATATTGAAATCAAAATCGTCCTTCGAGCTTTTTAATTTGTGCTCAGCCACCGTGGAAATATATTCCTTCATATCTAAGACTCGATCAAGATGAGAGAAGTTATTTACGGACACAAATCCTTGACGGTTTCTGTACCATATAGCTTTATTTATTTATTTAAGCCTTTGTTGCCAAACTAAACATGATAAGAAACTTAACCTAGTACTAATCTAAGAACTTCGGGTTTAGTGGTCGGCGTGTTTTGTGACACATAGACCTCTTCCAGCTGTTTCCAGGCGGTTCTGTTGTTGGCATTTCTAAGCCAAAATGCTCCTCCAGTATTTTTGATGTCATCCATCCATCTTTTTATTTGTCTTCTCCTTCTTCTTTTACCATCGCGTGGATGCCATTCCGTAATAATCTTTGTCCATTTAATCTTGCTATCCCTTGTCATATGTCCTGTCCATCGCCATTTCAATTTCCGTATTTTCATCAACACATCTTCGGAAGATCAGAACAAATAGACAAAATAATCGGTCAAGTGCGAGTCGGACTCGCGCACGAAGGGTTCCGTACCGTACGGGAACCCCATTCCTCTCGCCGTTATAAATAGCGAGCAAAAAACTTCTAAAAATCACGTTTGTTGTATGGAGCCCCCCTTAAATATTTATTTTATTCTGTTTTTAGTATTTGCTGTTATAGCGGCAATAGAAATACATCATCTGTGAAAATTTCAGCTGCCTAGCTATCATGGTTCATGAGATACAGCCCGGTGACAGACAGACAGACAGACGGACATCGAAGTCTTAGTAATAGGGTCCCGTTTTTACCCTTTGGGTACGGAACCCTAAAAACATCTAACGTCACAACCATATAGCTTAATAAAAGTAAGTTCGTATATACCGGATGACTGAACCTGGTGTCAGAGTTTTTAAGCCGCCAGAAGGCCGCTGACAAGGATCAACGGTTAAAACAATTTAAAATGTCATCCGAGCCACGGTCACTCTCAGTCGGTCACCCATCCGAAGGCTGACCGTGCCGACCGTTGCTAACTTTGGTGATCGCTGGCATACTAGTCAAACTACGCTGATGAGCCAAAGCAACTGAGTGCTTTGAGGTGAAAATTCATTTGCAATTTGAAACGTTTTTAGGGTTCCGTACCCAAAGGGTAAAAACGGGACCCTATTACTAAGACTTCGCTGTCCGTCTGTCTGTCTGTCACCAGGCTGAATCTCATGAACCGTAATAGCTAGAAGGCTGAAATTTTCACAGATGATGTATTTCTGTTGCCGCTATAACAATACAATACTAAAAACAGAATAAAATTTATATGTAAGGGGAGCTTCCATACAACAAACTTAAATTTTTAGCTGTTTTTCGCTCGATGTTATTAATGGACACAGGTAGATGTTTGAAAAATTCACGGAGTATTTAGTTGTATATTCACTTCAATAATAAACAATTAAATTAAAATAAAATAAGTATCTAAGGGAGGCTCCCATACAGTACGGAACCCTTCGTGCGCGAGTCCGACTCCTACTTAACGGATTATTTTTACAAGCAATGCTCGTAAAATTAAAATTTCATTCACAATCAACATAAAAGTGGGTTCATAACTCGTCTCGTCACTCTATCTAACAAAACGGACTAAAAATATCATGACTTAATTGCTAAGTGGAGCATTGCCATACTTCTATAGCTTACTAGGAGCTAAGTGTGATAGTAATTTAGTATTTAAAAGTTATGCTTTCGTTTCGCTTTCTGAGCAAGTGAAAATGCTGGACAAAATTCAACACGCTAAACTAAATAGGAAACACTCAATTTGTTTCAGGTAAGTACATGATTCACTATGTAGAACTTATGATGTATTTTTCTAATGAAATATTAATTATCCGAAAAGTTTGTTGGTTTGTTTGTTTGCTGGTTTGCTCCTCTTTCATGCAGCAACGGAGCAACGGATTAACTTGATTTTTTATCCCGAAAAAATTAAAGATTCCTGTCGGATAGCACATAAGTCAAAATAACAACAAAAAAACCGAATGGTGTCTACCAAGTATCAAACACTGTTGTACTAGCAATGACAGAGCATTGTTTAACGCAACGCCGCCTACCATCAGGCGAATTGGTGGTCAAATGCGCTTATTTGCGTTTAAAAAAAAAACCACGCGGTGGAGCCGCGGGCAAAATCTAGTTTTTATATAAATCAATAGAGATAACTTTTCGTAGAAAATAAAATACATCGAGTCTAAAACGACCCTTATGCACAAAACTGCCATGGTTGTCAATTCAGTGAATTGCTCAAAGCGGCTGTTTTAGGCCCGCATTCTGTGAAATAAATGATCGATAGACTCAATTCAAACTCGGGTCACACAGAGGCGGGAGCCGATAGCGGTCCAGTACAAAGGATCGCGCCCGCTTTATATGTAGGTATCAGGTTGCATACAAATTCGAATATTACAAAAAAAATCCTGTCCCGGATCGCGATCGCTCTCGCCTCTGTGTGACGAGAGCTTCAGACTCGCGCCAAGAGTTCACGGTAACCGCTCAGTTCCGCGAACCCAATCGAAATATTGTTTGTTACGACACACGAATACATAAGCACGAGTAACATGATGGCGTAATCAAGGCTGGAGTGAAAGTGCCAGTCGGTCCTGCTTTCACCGCCGCACATTTGACGCGAGAACTCAGATAGAGTATGTGCAAAAGAGAACCATCGGTAAACTAACAATAAGATCTTAATCAGCAGCCAAGGTGCCGACGTTACTTGGTAGACGCGAGTATTGAAAACCGAATGGTGTCTACCAAGTATCAAACACTTAGTTATGCTAGCAATGACAGAGCAGTGTTGTCAACTTAACAAAATTATAACGGCACACGCACTCTAAAAAATTTCTAGACGCTGCGACAAAAATCCCTTATCAAATGGGAGATTACTAGGGAAACTGAACACAGCGACTGCACAAATTTAGACGCTTGAAAATATCAGTGACAAAGGAACTTATACACATTTTTTGTTGCCCCGTATTAGCCCCCTTTGAGGTTTGAAACTATCACAAACATTGTAGATATGACAACGCTAACTGTCCCTATGATAAGTCGCTATTACAAAGGTACTTTCACACTACGTTTTTGGCATTTTGTCATTTTGACCACTTTGCTTTGACCCCACGTTATGGCATTGTTACTTTTATAATATAAAATGTCACCATGTTCAATGGTATATTGTTTATTTGTCAACGTTGCGTTGTTACTGTGACAGAGTATGCTGTCCCTACGTCTACGGTGTATTGTCCCTGTGACAGTGTTTTGCTGTCCCTATGCCTACTGGGCGTTGTCGCTATGACAATGTATGCTGTCCCTACGTCTACGGTGTGTTGTCCCTGTGACAGTGTTTTACTGCCTTGACGTCTTAGGTAATACGTCTCTACCACAAAGGTATTTTGTTTTTGCGTTTACCCAAACTATGACTTAGCAAGAACGTAAGTGCCCCCCAGTCCCCACAAATCTCTAAGGTAAGGTGCGCAGATCCGAATGAAGCACCATTACGGGTCTCTGCTCTCTGTACAGCTCTTTGGGCACAGAGACCAATAATAATGTTTCCTGCGCACCCCACCTAAGCGGGATGTGGATTGGGCGGCATTTATGTTGAATCTAAGTCATAGTTTGGTGAAACGCAAAAACAAAATACCTTCGTAGCAGAAGAGGCGTATTACTATAGACGTCGAGACAGCAATACACTGTCAGAGTGACAACACACCGTGGACCTAGGGACAGCAAAACACTGTCAGAGTGACGGCACACTGTAGACGTTGGAATAACTTACACTGCCGCAGTGACAACACCCAGTGTACGTAGAGACAGCAACACCCAGTCTCCTTATGCCATCGTCATGGTTACTTTGTGGAATGTCAAAACTAGAAAAGAAATTAAAATCAGCAAAACGATTAAGATAGTTTTATTACAAATACAAATTAACGAAAGATAGAGTAATTGGTCTTACTTATACAGGGTTATACGTAAAGGCTATGCTAAGCTGAAAGGGGCTCAAAGTACTAATCATTATAAACAACTTTTAAAAATTACATGTTTAAAGTAGTATACCATTACCATTTTCATCGTGCGCGAAAACTTAAAAAAATAGCGGGCGGATATGCCAGCTTCCATAGAAAAATCTTCGAGCCCCTTAGTCTTATCAAGGATCATATGAAGAGAGGATTGACAATGGCCATACAAAAGTGTGCATCTGGCGCTGTGCATAGCATTTTTTTGCCGAAAATGTAAGTTTATGCTAGTCCATTACGAAACACGCTCTATTGTATAGCTATTGTCTATCCTCCCATTATTAAGATCCTTGTTCTTATTTTAACGATTAATTAGATATACAAACAGATAGACAGACACACACAGAGACACACTGAATTTATCTAGCACAAACAAAAACTGTCGAAATCGTCTTACAACACAGTTGCGTTTGCGCCGCGGCCGGACCGGAGAAAAATGGCAGATTGATTGGCAGAGCCAGTGTTGCCAACGACTAATTTTTGACTGCCGTGTTTGGTAAGGGAAATTGACGTGTTTGTAAAGAAAAGCTATCTAGCAAATAAGTAAGTCTAAATAGCAAATAAATAAAATAAAACATGTTTCTTTTTAATTTTTACTATAATTATAATTAACAAAAAAATCAACAAAAAATTATTAACCTCATTTACCCAAATACATTTCTGATACTCTCCACATACATAATCATTTTTAATTTTTATTCAGTTAGTATTTTTTTTACCTTTTATTTTAGCGAACATTTCTTCGGTTGGAACAACCATAGTTAAAAGTCTGCGTTATTAGAATTATTTATTAACGGCAGCGAGAAGGAACTTTCGAAATTCAGTACAAATAACTTGACACTAGCGGTTAAAGTCCTAAGCTACAGTACCTGTCATAAAACCAACCAATGGGGATTCCCTTGTATGAGATTACGCATTTTATTCTTAAAATTTTTGGCTTTGGCACTTTGCAAAATGCGATCTTTGCAAATTGCCGTAGATTTTGCTACGGCAGTAGATTGGGGTTAAGGGTTTAGGGTTACGTGGATGACCATGAAATACCTATGATTATCACTGTTTTTTTTATTTTGTTTAAATGGATACTTTCCTTAGTCAGAAATGCAACAAACTGCAAAAAAGGTAACGTGTCCAAATTTTAATTTATTTCCAAAGCTACGATGAAAATTTTAAGTAAGATATGTAATTGCAATAGTATACTAAAGTATACAAGTAAAAACACTTTCAAAACTTTATTTATGTCAGATTCGTGGCGAACAACTAGTAAAATACATTACAACAAAACAATAAATTTACTTTTATTTACAATCATTTTACTGCAAAAAATTGTTTACTAATGATCATGTAATTTTAAGTTAACAAGTATCATAGTATTAAGTCAGGATCCGATCGATTTTGTTTAATAAAGTCGTCATTTCTCCTTAAAAAGAAAGGAAGTTGGCCATAATGGCAACATTGCAAAACACAGGCGGCCTCTGACGACGGCATTTGTTAAGGGCCAAGGACGTATTCACTTCGGAGCGTTGACAGAAGCACAAAGGCCTTAGTGAAAATATTTTCTAAATTTCTATAGGTATTTAAGCATTGCTTATGCTTCTAGAACTTTTTCAAGTTTCTATAGGTACATTTAAGCTATGGTATGACCATACCGACTTATTTTTGAAAGGCTTCTGTTAAATCACAGAAGAACGAATACTTTGTAGGTGCTACATACAGATTCCTCAGTTAGCGTATAAGCGTTAGTCCAGCGTATAAGCTCATATTCTACCGTTAACGAATTACGTAGTCGTAACTACCTTCCTATGTCGTAGGAAATAAGCTAAAATAAAATTTGACGCTACGTACAAATTCAGAAATGATAATATTGTTGAAAAAAATATTCTGTGATTTTGTTAAAGTTGCTAGTGAACCAGCGTTCAAGCTCACATTTTACCGTAAGAGAATTTTGTCATGGCAACTAACCTGGTTGGTCATATCATCTAAAACGAAATAAAACTGTTTTGTAACAACGGTAATTATTATTCAGACATGATTATTACTCTTGTGTGTTTGCTGTGTTTGGTTGTTGAAATTTCAGATCTCATTTCTTGTTTTATTTTAGTGTTATGACTTCATCTACTGCAAAAGTTATTATCACCTGTACTTATATTCCCTTGTTTCTCTCTTTTTTGCATACCTAACGGTCGAATATGGCGTTCATTTTGTTGTATTTTTTACCATCCTGTTTTTTCTGTATCCATATGCGCAAATAAATGTTTATGAATTATGAATTATGAAAAAACTTGACGCCACGTACATGTCAAATATGAAAATAACTTTGTAAAAAAAGACTCTGTCACTGTGTCAAAGTTGCTTGTGAACCAGCCGTTCAAGCTCACATTTTACTATTAAGGAACTCTGTCATTGTGACTACCTCCTATAGCGTAGTGACAAACTACTTTGTCGTAGCGACAAAATAAAAATAATCATAGACGCCACGTGCTCGGGAACCTAGTCGTAGTGACAAAAAACCGTTCGACAAAAAAGATTCTGATGCGGCGTTTAGGTTTATTAGAACGTACCGTTCAAAAGCTACGTCAGGAGCACAAAAAATAAACGACAAAGGAATTTAGCACCTTAGACGACCGTTTTTTTTTTGAGTGCGGGTGACCTCACCTAAGACGCTTCTCTTTTGCACAAACTCCGTCGCCGTAGGGTTGCGAGTCTGTCCATTTTTATAGGGTTCATTTCGGAGAGTGTGCATCTGAGCTGCGCGACTTTATTCTACCATCCCCTTTTTACTACAGGACAAGTAGGAAGACGCCTCATTACCACCCCTACACTGTCAATTTTCCTTCGATACGTACGAAGCGGTTTGGCTCAACATTTCTGAATCGTACCACCAGGGAATGGAACAGCCTTCCTGCTTTCTTGTTTCCTAAGAGATATAATCTAAAGCTTTTCAAGGTCAGATTGAATAGGTATTTTCTAGGTCTGCGTGCTTCATCTTCGACCACAACGTCGCTTACCATCAGGCGGGTTGGTGGTGGTCTTATTTGCGTTAAAAAAAAAACTCAAGTCTAATGAAACTTCTCGTTCGTCATTATCTAACGTAACCTCATACAACACTATTTTAGGCTATCTCGGTCTTTACAGTACCGGCCTATTTTTTAATAATTCACTGCTGCACACAGGGTGAATTACAAAGAAAACGAAGGGTGATTGTAACATATCCACCACGTTGACCCACTTGGCCCAGATGGTTGGTGGTTCACATACGCCATCGAATTTCTTCTATGGTCGTAAGCAGGCTTCTTCAAGATGTTTTTCTTCACCGGAAGTCCAGTGGTGTAAAACATACATATAAATTCCAATGAACTTAATGATTTTTTATTCCTTTCAACCAGAAAGTGGGATAGTATAAATGAGCTGATAACATAACAAAAAAAAAAACAGACAATCACTAATTTCAACATTGTATAATTATAATTTAACTTTTATACTATTTGCAACGCCCTTAAACAGGGTAATACACATAAATTATATAGCAACTGTTTATTTTATTAAATAAATGTTAAAATTTAACACAACTAATTTACAAATGCATGTATATTTTCTTACAGCAAAATAACGTTTCAAAGCGAAATATGTGTTTGATATGTTAAAAGGAACATTTTGTCGTAGTAAATAGATTTAACAAGCTAAAACTGGCAAAGTATTTTCAAAGATGGCAATTACAGGACATTGACGTTGCAGGGTTTTGAACCTATCAACATGATGGCAGTGAACCGCGTGGGCAAGCAGATGCTATCTGGTGAGTAACGTCTCGTCATCCGGTTGATTAAACATTCAAACACAAAGCCATGTGTATTAGTTTTTGCTCTTCCATATTTAGACGCCTACAGTGCGAGGGCTATGACTGTTTACTTGCGTATTTTATATAAGATATTATGATTTATTAAGGTGGCTGCCCACTATAACATAACGTACCATGGTCGTGCTAGGAACGTATTAGGCACGAAAAATGTCACGATATGCTCTATGTACTATGCCGAGTATAAAGTAGATACGTCAACAATAGTCGTTGAAAATATAGTCCATGGTTCTAGGGTATTATTTTTGAACTTCGTATGGATCTGACGTATACTTATCTTTACGGACGACTTTTTACCTCAAAATTTATTTAAAATTATCCAATTCACGCAAAACTTTGGTACTACATAAGTAAAAAAGAAAAAAATAAACTAAATAAATATGGCGAATCGTTATCGAACTGTCACTGTCAAGGTTCTGTATAAATTCCTACCTATATGTACGAAGTTTAAAAATAGTACCCCTGGTCCATGATGGTACCTACGGTAAAGTGGGCATAGTCTCAAATTTTCAATGAGAACGAAGTTTTTTTTACCAACGTTCCTACCATGGTCATGGTATGTCAGACCTTTATAGTAAGCAGCCACCTTTATTAATGATAGCTAATTGGAGAGAAAAATTCTTAAGTAGAAGACTACTTACATACATGCATAGTGTTGGACGTCCAATTTGATCCGACATTCAATCATTACAATCCGACAATTTGATCAAGACTTCTCTGATCTTCTTGTTAATACTTAGAAGAGACTGTCAAGCTGTGGATTTCTTACGACTGATATTATATGAAGGCAAAATAGACAAATCGAAAAGTCTCAAAGCAAGATTTAAACTGGCAATTTTTCAATTACCAAAAACGGCCATTTTACCGCTTTAAAACAATTTTACAACACCAATGAAAGTCGCGGAAACTGTTTTAACGTTCCGTTTTACGAACACAATAGCAAAATCGCGAAAATAACTGTAATACCATTTTATAGGAATCTGTTATGGGCAAAACGCGCGGCTCGTTTTACGTCCGCGGTTACATCAAATTGGGCGATAAAATTATTTCAGAGATATTAAAAATCGTGAAGTCTAGAATATTCTATAAAAGGTAAGAACGATTACAAAGTGGATTCCGTATTACAATGCGATAACATAGTATGGTTTTAGGATTATTTTATAAAATGATTTTAATTTTATAGTGCATCCCACACTAGGTTTATCTCAAAGAGTTACTTTTTTATGATAAACATTTCGAAAATTCGTCGCGGATACAGGATACGAACCTTGCGTCTTCGGATCACTAGCCCGACGCTCTAAACCACTGAGCTAACCCGCTATACTGGACTCGCGACGAATTCTGTGAAGTGTTTATCATTTTTTAACCAACTTATAGCGTTGGCGGCGCCACCTGTGATACTTGTATTAGGCAGGTTATCACTCAATTGAAGTTATAAGAACTTCTGTATTGACGAGAGATGGCGCACTGCTAATCAATGAAATGATTTTAATTTTATAGTGCATCCCACACTAGGTTTATCTCAAAGAGTTACTTTTTTATGATAAACATTTCGAAAATTCGTCGCGGATGCAGGATTATTTTATGCCTATGGAAATTGCGTTTTGTTTTTCATACAGAAATCCATTTTCAAGACGGTGACATCACTCCTCTCACCCCACTATAGAAATAAGTACATAATAAGATAGTCAGTAATAGTGTAACAAATAAAATTAGCTTAGTTGTTTTCACTTAAATTTTTGCCTATATTATAATGTAACTTTTGAGCTACATATTTTTTTTACTATTTTATTGTTGTTAAAATATGCAAGTTAATAAGATTTTTTTAAAAGAGCACAAATGAATCATCGATTAACTTATAACTTAAGTTAATTTGGAAGTGTGAAATTCTGAGATAAAATATAAACGCTCATTTTCGATTCGCCGATTCGCAAGAGCTTTCTCAACCAGGCCTTATTTAAAGTACTCCAAGTCGTGCTCAAATCGATCTCATCGTTTCCTGTGAACCAACCCACGATCACTTCCCGCTTTCAAAGTTGACATCTTTACCTACAGGCTCATTCTTCGAATGCACCACGAGAAAAAAGAAAGTTTCACATAGCTGCGTCTAGACACGATAGGGCTCACAAATGCAACCTCCACGAGTGTAAAAGAGACAGTTGATTACGTGAGAATGGCCTTGATAGGTTCGACAGCCTCTAAGTGCGAGGGAGAGGCTCGAGGTGTGCTGAATGACCTTGATGTGTATGGAATAAACATCGCACCGTACAACGCACGGCCTTATGTGTGGACTCGGCGAGAGTAGATTGTACTAGGCTTGCAGCATTATAGGAGAGATTTAAAGATTGGACACAGATTTCTGAGCTTAGTTGGATCAATGTTCTATAATCCTATTAAATCGTGCATTAGAAATACTTAGTCGAAAGAAAAGTGATGAGACGAGTAAATCGTCTGTGAAACTGATAGAATGGTAAACAAAGTTTTATCGTGCTTTAAATTATTACCCGACTACAAAGACGAGCTTACCAAAATTGGTCTAGCTGGTTTTGCAAGATCAACAACAATCAAAATGATATGATACTTATGATCGATCTTAATGGTACGTCGCGCGTCGATTCGAGCTGACGATTCGAATTTAGTAGGTAAGTAAATAATTGAAATCGGTTGTGCCATTTTTAGCGAAGAATAATTACTTAAGTTGGTGTATTTTAGTTAAATAAAGCAGCAGCTCAAACAGTGATCCTGGTAATCAGAAGCGTAACGAATTTCAGTTATGAAGAAAACAACTTTGTAATCGTAAAGGAAAACAGTTTCATACGTCATATCAGCGTAATTTTTTTGAATGTACTCGTAGATGATACACGTACAATAAGTAATTAAGTACAGCATATCTTCTTCATATATAAAAATGAATCGTGGTTGTTAGTCTCGCTAAAACTCGCGAACGGCTGAACCGATTTGGCAAATTTTGGTCATGAAATAACTGTGTAAGTAAAAGGAAGTTTTAAATGGCGAGAAAATTTACAAAAAAATTGCGAGAAAAATAAAAAAAATAAATCATTTCCCCATACAAAATGTTTCTGCATGTAAAAGTTGTCATTGACAGTTGACAGATGGTAAGACAAAGTTCACCGGGTCAGCTAGTAATAAATAATCATAATAAACAATAATAACCATATCCCGAAATACATAAAATCAGTTATTACAAAAACATGGAATTTTACATTACTTTATATGGTCCTCCATACATCGTGAAGCCACACACGAAATGAATAAGAGTCCATTAGTACCAGGCTGGCAGAATCCTGGAGAGATAGCGTTCCCATGTTGCACCACAATGGTGACCTCGAGCCAGTCACGTGGAAAGCTAGGAACGTTATTCGCGATTCCCGCAACTGCCGTATGTGAGTGTTTATATGTGTGTGTGTGTTTTATGGCCGTTTGCTCACCTGTTGACTTGGAATGTTTGTCACGCAGATACAAGATATTAGAATGCTAAATACAACAACTAATTTTCAAATAACTAGTTGTATGTCGTTTTTAAACTTTCGCGATTTGAACACATTATTATTATGTACCTACTACGGGACTAATCGCGCACTCAAATTACGAGATAAATAAATACCACATCATCCCGACGTTTCGACCGAGTTGCATCGGTCATGGTCACGGGTAGACTGGAAAGTGAATCAGACTGGGCCAAGTCAGAACGCCGAAGGATGTCATTCCGTTTCAGACTCCTGGTGTATATAAGGTGGATTGCAGCTGCGGTAGTTCCTACAGTCAAACGAAGCGTACCATTGCTGAACGGATCAAAGAACATATTGCGGCAGTCAAAAGTGCGTGATTAGTCCCGTAGTTATAATGAACAACAGTCGTAAACAACTAATAATTATTTTTTTCCAAAAGCAGTGCAATCAACTTCAATCGGGTATAGATTTCGAATAGTTTTAATCTTTATTAGAAAAAAGCATTACTAATATTAGTACTGAACAGAAGAAAGTTATTGATATAAAAGTACAACTTTTGATTCAACATAAAATTTATTTCTATCGTCCATTCCTCCCGTTCTAATATGGCAATCTATTAATATGTAGGTATATCTATGACGTGATAAGTTACAAAAGTGTTTCTTAAATATTTATAATCACATTTATCAAGTCTGTAACAGTCGAGAAATTTTATGACACATTTTATGTCTAGACTTCTAGAGGCTGAATCGGAAAACCCCAATAAAGGGAAAACCCAAGCGATACTGATGTTATGTTGTATTATTTTTGTAAGCTGATTACGTATTAAAAATAACGTGACGTAATAACGTGACTCATACCCATTAATCACGTTATTATTCACTCGCGGATTATTTTAATGAACATAACAATAATGTGTTCACATCGAGAAAATTTAAAAATAATATTTTAATGAAAATGACAATGTACTCGTAACACACAGCTGATATTTTTTTGTTTTTTAGAAATAATAATGGCGTCTTCCTCTTTCCTAATGATTTATTATTTAAATGTGACCGACCGCGTAATTTTGCAATGATAATGATATACCTAATTTTATAATGATAATTTTATTTTATTTTTGTGATGATGATTTGTTTTTTAATTTTAATTTTTTTTAAATAAATTTAGCAATGAGCCATCCCAATGTTATTAATAATTATTAATTACTGTAATTAATAATTAAAGGCTAATATGTATTAATGAAAATATTATAACATGTTATTTAAGAACCGAAGGTAAAAATTACATAATATTTGTTGCAATAAATAATTGAATTGAATTGAATTTCTGACACTATCATGATGATTATGGCGGTTTGACGGTCATTACTAACTGTCTAACTTACCTGACTGTCCAAGAAAGAGGGTCGTATTTTTGAGAAATACTGTGCTATGCGTCGTAACTTGCTTTCAACAGGTAGGTATTATTAAATATCCATAGAAGAAGTCTAAATAAAGAAACAAAAATGTCTTACGAGTGAGATTATGATTTATACGCACTGTTTTTAGGGTTCCGTACCCATAGGGTAAAATCGCTCGATATTAATAACTGTGACAGGAAGATTGACTTGAAATACTTACAGAATATTTCGTTAAATATCCACTTCAAAAATAAATAATTAAATTAAAAAGAAATAAATATTTAATGGGGGCTCCTATACAAGAAACGTGATTTTTTTGCTCGATATTTATAACACCTACAGGAAAATGCTTGAAATATTCACAGAATATTAAGTTTAATATTCCCTTCAAAAATAAATAATTAAATTAAATAAATACACTAAGGGGGGCTTCCATACAGTACGGAAACCTTCGTTCGCGAGTCCGACTCGCACTTGGCCGATTATTTAATAGTTGCTGCTGCACTGCTGAACATAAGCCTAAGGGCGATTGGGTCACCATGCAAGCCCAGTGCGGGTTGATAGTTTCATTTAGATACGCAATAGAGCCGTAGTAGTGTAGTGGTAGTAATACCCGCCTTACCATCATGAGGTCGTGTGTTCAAATTCCTATACCAATGACTTCTTTGGAACTTATTTAAAAAGCAGAGCAAAAAAATAATTTAAATACCTAGGCAGGTTACCTGGTACCTTCTTCACGATGTTTTCTTTCACCGAAAAGGCAGTGTAGGTGCAGTGGTGTGTAATATCATACGAAGTTTCAAAGTAATTATTGGTACGGGACCGGGATTTGATAACTTCGCGATTGCAAGGCCAGCGTGACTTCCGCAAAAACATTAAGTACGGCTTCTACGATCTTTTGAGAAGTTTGTACCTACATGATAAATAACTTGTGATGTACCAACCTATGCATTTTCTATATTCTCTTTTAGAGATTGAATGGCTAGCCTGACTAATGTACGAAGTGTCGTTAAAATATTTCGGAAGTTGCGCGGTTTTTTTTCAAGGGGTAAGGTAGTTTTTACCACTCCAATCAAACGCGGGTTAGTCAAATTCCCTATACCTACCTTCAAAACATGAAAAGCTCTCAGACATGCGGAATTTTCTAAGCAGTTTGAAACTAAAAGCAGGTTTTCAAAAAGACGCATGCGACGAAGGGCAAGATTTGAATCAAGGACCTCCTGATTACATTATTATCAACCAACTTCCAAAAAGGAGGAGGTTCTATGTTCGTGTGTATGTATTTTTTTGTATGTTCATCGATAATTTCGTCAATTGTGACGTAGTTCCACTTAAATTTTACAGAAATCGGCTGAGCCGTTTACGAAAAAACCAACAATAATGTAAGCATTTCGAGCGAAATATCCGAATTTTGTACACGATGAACATCGATAATTTCGCCAATTGTGAACCGAATCGAAAAATTCTTTTTTAGTTCGAAAGAGTGTACTCCCGAAATGGTCCAATTTAAATTTTACATAAATCCTATGAGCCGTTTTTGACAAATCAACAATAATGTAAAGAATTCGAGCGAAATATTCGAATTTTGTACACGATGGAAGGCGGTTTTGCCATTTTTTGCGAATTAGGCTTAGGAATAAACGTATTCATATCTTCTTTGTATCGGTTTAAACCACTTGGTCTATAAAGAACTACCTAGGCAAAAATAGTCAAACATCTGACATACATTGGAGAAGTAATTGACACAGAAATTGATACTTTAGCGACCAGCCAGCCCCACTAAACTACTTTACGATCACTTCAAGAGATTTAGCGCGTAGAAGACGCTCTTAAAGAGAAACGTAATTTTCTACTCTATGGTTTTGAGCTGTTAAGCCTAGTTTTACACAGGTTTAGTGCTACTTTTGTTACCTTTCAATTTTTCTGTAAGCAGCTTATAACGAAGAAAAGCTTACCTAGAGCACCTCTATTCATGACAACTGT
This sequence comes from Hypomecis atomaria, assembly GCA_964007245.1. Classification (NCBI taxonomy): domain Eukaryota; kingdom Metazoa; phylum Arthropoda; class Insecta; order Lepidoptera; family Geometridae; genus Hypomecis; species Hypomecis atomaria. The sequence continues at coordinate 23,185,243 of OZ023288.1, forward strand.
GTAGCGACTAGCGAAAAGTTCACTTAAGTACTTACGTTTTACTCGAGAGTACTCTTTGCTCGGAGTGGTAGAGTTGCTTAGTAATATTTATTAAGATCGAGGGACGGGACTGTAAAAAATGCATTTGAGAAGCATTCAATCCATGAAAATGATTTTAATTTTATAGTGCATCCCACCATAGGTTTATCTCAAAGAGTTACTTTTTATGATAAACATTTCAAAAATTCGTCGCGGATGCAGGATTCGAACTTCGGATCACTAGCCCGACGCTCTGACCACTGAGCTAACCCGCTTTACTGACCCCGCGGCGAATTTTGTGAAGTGTTTATCATTTTAACCAAGTTATAGCGTTGGCGGCGCCACCTGTGATACCCGTATTAGACAGGTTATCACTCAATTGAAGTTATAAGAACTTCTGAATATTGACGAGAGATGACGCACTGCTAAATCCATGAAAATGATTTTAATTTTATAGTGCATCCCACACTAGGTTTATCTCAAAGTTACCTTTTATTGATAAACATTTCAAAAATTTGTCGCGGATGCAGGATTCGAACCTTGCGTATTCGGATCACTAGCCCGACGCTCTGACCACTGAGCTAACCCGCTACACTGACCCCGCGGCGAATTTTGTGAAGTGCTTATCATTTTAACCAACTTATAGCGTTGGAATCCTGCATCCGCGACGAATTTTTGAAATGTTTATCATAAAAAGTAACTCTTTGAGCATTCAATCCATTTAAAAAATATCAACTCTATGTTCAATTTTATTGTCCTGTAAAAAGAGTCTTGCGCTATTCTCCCCGTGGTGCGAACCGCTTGCGGGGCGGAACGCCGCAATACCCTCAATAACGAGAAATGCTCCAATAAACTTCAAAATGAAACAAACGCTAAAGCTCTTTTCAGATTTTTGAAGTGAAAACTTCTTTATCTGCGTCGTGCACCTCAGAAGAATATCAATGTTGTGCATTTTTAGGATGTGTATAATTAAACTCGCGTCAGGACACATAAGCTGATCGAAAATTCGTAAGACGGAGGGAGAGTAGATCGCCGGCGCAGCTAGAGAGGAAGTAATGTCTCTCTTTCTCCGCGCGGCGAGTATGCCTGCTCCTGTTGTTCCGTTTATAATAAGCGGCGCAAAGTGCTTGCGCGACTGTGCGTGACTTGAACATATAAAGTACTATATTATAGTACTTTACATGTTCAAGTTTTCACTTCTGCCAGCGCTCCCGAAGTGCAACTCAACTATTGTTTTTTTTCTTTAAATTAAGTGGATTACTGTAGGACACGTGGCAAGACGAAGTGACGACAAGTGTAACAAGGCGATAACTGCAGAATGGTGGCGTAGATACGTTAATCGGAGTGTGGATCGTCTGGCAGCAAGGTGGGTCGACGTTATCGTCAATATCGTGGGTCGAACCTGCTAGCATACGACCGCGAAAAAAACTCTTTTCGTCGTGTGAAAAAGTGACAGATATATACTTTACCATAACTCTGTCTCGTTTTGATAAATCGAAATAATTATTTTGTGGAGCGTATACTAGCCCGGTTGGACGCGATTGGCAAAACACCGTGGCAAATGGCACTATAAGAGAGAGGCTTATACCCAGCAGCGGAATAAAAAAGGCTGCAGATAATGATGATTATAAAATTCTTTACTTTCTTGATTATATTATAAATACAATAATGCGCTTGTTGGTTCATTGGTTTTTCCTCTTTCACGCAGCAATGGAGCAATGGATTCGGACTTCATTTTTGGCAAACGATTTTTTGACTTCAGCCTTTCAACTTTTAAGTGTAGCAAGTGGAAGTGAAAAGTGACATATTCTTAGGCTCCTTATTAGGCTACTTTTCAGCCCAGTTGAAAATGTTACTATAGGAGAGCACAAAAATGAAATACCTATACCACACGGGACGTGGGCAAAAGCTAGTTAATTGACAAACGATTTTTTGACTTCAGCCTTTCAACTTTTAAGTGTAGCAAGTGGAAGTGAAAAGTGACATATTCTTAGGCTCCTTATTAGGCTACTTTTCAGCCCAGTTGAAAATGTTACTATAGGATAGCACAAAAATGAAATACCTATACCACACGGGGCATGGGCAAAAGCTAGTTAATTGGCAAACGATTTTTTGACTTCAGCCTTTGGACTTTTAAGTATGGAAAGTGGAAGTGGAAAGTGACATATACAGGGTTATTTCTAAGCAATTAGCATCCTTTTAGAGACTTATTCTGTACATCAAAACTAACTTTTGTTCTGCGACTTTTGTCAAGAACTCAAAAAAAAATCAACTGTTCCATACGTTTTGTCGCGGGTGAACGAAATTTTTCTATGGAAAAGCAAATTTTTTTTTTTGAGTTTTGACAAAAGTCGCAGAACAAAAGTTGTTAGTTTTGATGTACAGAATACGCCCTTGAAAGGATGCTAATTGATTAGAAATAACCCTGTATACTAGTTTTTAGGCCAGTTAAAAATGTTACTATAGGATAGCACAAAAATTAAATACCTATACCACGCGGACCGCGGGCAAAAACAATGTAGTTAAATATTATTATACGTTTGTGTTGTATTATACCATAAATTCACTACATTTCCTGATGATAAAAACCCCATCAAACTCCATGGGCGACTAATAAAACTGACTACTAAGCATAGTAACTAAGCCTATGTAAACGATGAACGCGGAAGAGCAGTTTCATTAGCAGCTCATTCAGTTTAAATGTAGGCAGCAGTAAAAAGAACGTCAATGCATGAAGGAGCATAAATTACTTTATCTCCGTGTTTTATATCCACTAAAACTGTAACAGCTCAGTTCGCTCAAATATAGGTCACTTTCAAAACACCTGTAAAAGTTAAATGTCTTACCACAAAAGATTAAAACACGCTTTTAAACACTGTTTAACCGTGCAATTTGTACTGTTAAAATTTGTCTAAAGCGTGCGTGAAACTTTTGTAGTAAGACGGTAAATGTCTTACGTGTCTTACTTTTGGCGTTTCTTACTAAAAAGGTTTGAAAAATTAAAATTTTAAAAAATAATCGGATTGCTTTGCAGCAGCATTCAGTGATATGAAAATTATCATCATCATCATTTTCAGCCTGTTATCGCCCACTGCTGAGCATAGGCCTCTCTTCTTGTACGCCATTCACCTCGATTTTGTGCTAATCTCATCCAGGTTGGACCCGCGACTTTAACAATGTCGACGACCCAACGAGCTGGCGGACGCCCCACGTTTCGTTTGCCGTTACGCGGCCAGTCAGTTAAGGTTTTTGTCCACCTGCCATTACTCTGTCTAGCAATGTGTCCTGCCCAACTCCATTTTAGTTTTGTGATGCCATCTTAGGGAAGGCTCGGCTAATTATCAGCTCGAGGCCTTGGAATCGGTGGACCGGCGTGCTGTTCGGCTTATCGGTGATGAAAAGTTAGTTTCAAAAAAACTTCATAGCCTAGAGCATCGCCGTACAGTTGCGAGTCTGTCCATCTTTTATAGGATTCATTTCGGAGAGTGTGCATCTGAGCATTCTGAGCTGCACGACCTTATTCTACCATCCCCTTTTTACTACAGGACTAGTAGGAGGACGCCACATTACCACCCGTACATTGTCGATTTTCCTTCGATACGTACGAAGCGATTTGACTCAACATTTCTGATTCGTATCGCCAGGGAATAGAAGAATCTTCCTGCTTTCCTGTTTCCTAAGAGTTATAATCTAAAGCTTTTCAGGGTCAGAGTGAATAGGTATCTTCTAGGTCTGCGTGCTTCATCTTCGACCACAACGTCGCTTACCATCAGGCGAGTTGGTGGTCAAAAGCGGACTATTTGCATTAAAAAAAAAAAGTGATTGTCCGACCAACGTCGCGCTCCTTAGTACGGCGACAAATCTAGACATTTCTAACGCGATCTTGTAGTTTGATGCCGAACGTGGCGCGTTTCATGACCCTCTATGCTACTTGTATGTATCTTGTGCACGGCCTCATCAGTTAGTGACCATGTCTCGGCACCATAAGTCATGGTGGGCAGGACACATTGATAGTATAGGCGAGTCTTTAGGCACTGTGGGACGTCAGCAGATTTTAGAATATCGTCCAACTTTTTGAATGCCGCCGAAATATGAAAATTAACTTCGTTAACATAGCTTTTAGTATAAAACGTACTCTTTGGAGGATCGATCTACCCACGTCCCAGGCATAAATATAGAATGTAAAAAAAGCCAGTTTGTTGTATGGGGCCCTCCTTAAATATTTATTTTATTCTGTTTTAGGGTTCCGTACCCAAACAGGACCCTATTACCAAATAATTCATTTATTGTAAAATTATGCCTAATAATTCTGTTGAGTATATAATGAATGATAATTGTTATTTTGACAATTTGTAAGGTGTTGCTCATAGTATATTGTTGTATATCAATGTATGTAATTATCCTTACTGAAAATAAATGAATTTATCTATCTATTACATAAGACTCCGCTGTCCTTCTGTCCGTCTGTCTGTCTGTCTCCAGGCTATATCTCATGAACCGTTATAGCTAGAGAGCTGACATTTTCACAGATGATCTATTTCTGTTGCCGCTATAACTACAAATACTAAAAACTGAATTAAATTTATCTTTACTTAATTTAAATTTAATTTACAACAAATCTGAACATTTAGCAGTTTTTTGCTCGAAATTAATAATGGTTGGTACTTAACAGGTAGAAGCTTGAAACATCCACAGAATATTTAGCTATATGTGTGTATATCCAATAATAAATAATTAAATTAAAATGAAATAAATGTTTAAGGGGGACTCCCATGATACAGTACGGAACCCTTCGTGTGCGAGTCCGACTCATACTTGGCCGATTAGTGTCCTTTGGGCTCTGAATCAGCTTAACAACAAGGCGCCGGGTGATGACACTAAGCCAAAGTAGTAAAACTGTAAGTTCCTCTAGGCTTTATTTCATTGCCCTTTGCTCCGAGACCAGGCTTAAAATAAATTACAAGTTGGAAAAGTTTGACGGTCACAAAAACTTAAGGTTCTTCAAATTTTATCACGCGTACAAAACCTGAGCTAAATAAATCTCAGAATGTTTTGTTGTTCTAGTTTTAGATTATTTCTCTATGAAAGCTAAAATAGTTTAAGAAAAAACAAAACTACGTTTTGCGTTTCTGTTAGTGTATTTTAACCTAAAGTAAATAGAGCAGTGGTTTCTAACCGTGTAATGGTAGACGATCAGGTAAATGTGAACAAGCGTAGCAGTATTTAGAAAAAAATGCCGGAGAAATTCTAATAGAAAAAAATCCATTAGGTGAACGTTTTAGAATTCACTGAGCAATTATAATGATATTCGCAAACTGTTCCTCTCGTCTAACACAAAAACATCAAAAAGAAGCGAAAATTCAATTAGACCAATCAAAATGCTCCCATAAAACGAACCGCAAAAAGATTACTCGTGCTCCATTCATTACGGCATAGATCTGAACCTGTTTTCTGTTTCAGTCACTCTCGCAGCGCTAGTGCATTAGAGGGAAACAGGTATAGGGATAATAGGAACACGTTTGCTTTTCCATGTGTGTGTGGAAACGGGAATACGTGCCACACATATTGAAGGTGGGATCGAACCTCCTGCCTAGCTTTGATCTCCTGGTACCTTCTAAGAACATCTAATGCTCTAAGGAATCTAACACGCCCCTCGTTTGAGGGCTTAGAAAATAAGTACTTGTAAACAGATATTTTAATTTAATTCAATTCATGCTTTTTTTGCTAAAAATTGAATAAATAATAAATAGTAGGCATCCTACATACGGTCTCTGACCCCAAACTAAGCAAAGCTTGTGATATGGCAGCCAGAGACTGATTATACTATAGGTACACATATATATTTCTAAATACATACTTGTAGAGATAAAACTGTGACAGTAGAGTATCTACTCTATTTTTTCGTTGTCCGTGGGGAAGACAACTTCATTATGTAAGATGTCCCCTAAAATTAATTTATTTAAATAAAATAATATCTTTTGCATTCTACAAAAAAAAAACCTGACTGCAAAAAAACAACATCAGCAACGCTCTAAAAGACCGAAAAATTAAAATGCTTGTAATAATCCCTCCTCCTCCAGTCGATTTCCTCATGTCTGAGGGTCGTAATTATCGCTAGTTAAATTTAAATACAGTATATTTTTAAAATCTTCCTTTAAAATCTCTTCATTTTAATACCCTACTCGATTGGTTTGGCTAAAAGAAAGTTTGGAACTACTTACAATTTGGCGCTATAAATCCGCCATTTTGTGTTTATTCTTAAAAACCTATCTAAGGACACTTGGGTTTATGAAACAAATCCAACGATACCCTAATTTTTCACCCACAAGGTGGACGGATGACCTCATTAAGACCGCAGGATCGCGCTGGATGCAAGCCGCTACCAACCGGTCTTATTGGAGATCTGTAGGGGAGGCCTATGTCCAGCAGTGGACGTCCTAAGGCTTATGGATGGATGGATGAAGAACAAAAATGAATTTACAAATATGATACATTCTTCGTGTAATTTAGAGCTGTTTTGCATTGCAAGCTACTTAAACTTTTGGAAAATTCAATTTAGTTATTTTTTTTTTAGTTACAGTTAAAAAAAACTTTAATTTGAACTTGATAAAGTATTAAACTGTACATAATTTTCATTTCAAGGGATTACTCAGGTCCTCTCATGTAAATTAGACTTAATTGCCAGTGACATCGAATAATGAAAGTTGTTTTAACTGAATGTCTTTTTTCTGTTTACACAGTTAAAATATAAGCTATTACTTGAATACTTTTTCAAGAATCAAAAATACAGTTAAGAATTAACAAGTTATGTGATTATTTTAGTGCAAAGCACCGCGAAATCGCGATACAGCAAAACCAACAGATAATTTTTATGAGCAAGTATTAAATTAGTAAATGTTCTTCTAGTAATTTACTCTACGTATAAAATATTTCCATCGAAAATATTATATAATTTGAATACAAAGGTACTGTTTGTGCTTAAAACCCACCCTTTCATCATTGTTTGCTAGTGTGGCAATAGATATCATATTAAGACAAAAGACTACAAGAGTCTGATTGAGTCTGTATTTATTGTTATTGTTGCTAGCCTGTCGTGTCCCACTGCTGAGCAAAGGCCTCCCCCCGATCTTTCCAGATTTGGCGGTTTTCTGCTATAGTGTACCGCATGCCGGAAGAACTATGGGCCAAAATCATCACCAAGTGGCATCTCAACTCGGTTCGGTCACTTGGCAGGCCCCGAAAGAGATGGCGCGACGACCTTGACACCTTTGATAAGAACTGGCACACTGTAGGAGAAAACCGTGAAATCTGTATTTAATAATGAACAATAACAGCTTCACTACATAGTATAAAATAAAGTCGCTTTCCGCTGTCTGTCCCCATGTATGCTTATATCTTTAAAACTACGCAACGGATTTTCGTGTTTTTGTGTGTGTGTTTTTTTAATAGAGTAATTCAAGAGGAAGGTTTATGTGCATAATTTAAGTTTATAAAGGTAATACCGTGCAAAGCCGGGGCGGGTCGCTAGTACATACTAAATCATATCAATACATTGTGTGCTATCTATCTCACGTAAAACATCTTGATCACAAACTAGTTAACTGTGTTACATCCATCGTATTCTACTGACCTGTAGCAATTGTTTTTTGCTTATAAATGATATTATTAAACTATTAATCTCTTAGCATTCTTATCTATACGTATAACTACGCAACGGATTTTGATGTTTTTTTAGGGTTCCGTATCCAAAGGGAAAAACGGGACCCTATTACTAAGACTTCGATGTCCGTCTGTCTGTCTGTCCGTCTGTCACCGGGCTGTATCTCATGAACCATGATAGCTAGGCAGCTGAAATTTTCACAGGTGATGTATTTCTGTTGCCGCTATAACAACAAATACTAAAAACAAAATAAATTAAATATTTAAGGGGGGCTCCCAAACAGTACGGAACCCTCCGTGCGCAAGGCCGACTCGTACTTGGCCGATTATTTTAAATAGATAGAGTGATTCAAGAGGAAGGTTTTATGTATAATACATCTGTGCGAAGCCGGGGCGGGTCGCTAGTTTTTAATAACTTGGTTAAGTTTAGTGTAATTATCCTTGTCTTTTTTTAACTGGCAAAAGTGCCTTTATTAACTACAACAAAACTACACTACTATTACACAAAAAGCATTGGATCACCCTCAGACCTTTGAAGGTCTAAAGATAATCCAAATGCTCAAGCCCACTGCCAGTTGGCAGCGTGCCCAGCATGCTGGCTGCATTGCCACGCTGAATGGCAATGCTTATGCGTTGAGCCAAATAAACACCAGCATTTTGGTCACGCGTCGCGTCCACCAGACGCCCAGAAAGACTTTTGAAAATGATATGAGCTCCCGGCCCCCACGGACCCAATGTCTCAACTCCAAATGGCTTAAATATGTAACCACTACCGAGGTTAGCATATTTGCGCCGCTTGTGCTGCTCCGCCGAATTGGCCGCAGCTCCAGCCCTACTCTGAGTCTCAGAAAGATGTGACGGTGCCAAAGTATCGACACAAGTTGCGTCCCATACTAAGGGCCGTTCACACTTCCATGGGACCAGCGTCATGCCGTCAGGCCTTTTGCCATCACCACGCGCGAGCCCACTCGGTTCGAGTACGGCTGCGATATTGGCGGTGGCAAAAGCCCTGCGAATGACATCGTTAAGGCTGGCGTGGCGACCAATCCGACCAGCGCTTCTTGAGCAAGAGAGACCGTGGTGACCGAGCTGGTCAACTGCAGTACCACACTGACAGCGATGGGCCTCACAACACCTTGCACCCAAGCGTAAGCTGACAGCTAGACGAAATGCAGTTGGGTCTAAAAGGTTACCAGTATTGAAAGAGGGCAAAGCTTGCAACCAAAGACCGGACTCCCATACAGAGACCGCAAGGATACGAGCGCGATCCGCGACGCTAGAACACGTATCTAGAAGATATTTCCGTGCTAGTTCGCAGATCGGCCGATCCCACAGTCTCTGCGACGACAAAGTCTTTGGAAGCTCGGAATTTGGGCTAGCGACCCTCCAAGCATTCGTTGCCTCATTCAAATGAGCTACATCTACGCCGGAATGGCCTAAAGAAGGTGCGAGGATTTTTTCAACTAATTTATGTGTACTATGAATGGAGGACAAGAAAGCTGGTAAAGCAACACTTGAAATTTGGCGGACCCCTAGCCCTCCAAGCCTAACAGGCAAGGAGGCTTGTAACCACGCCCTTTCACTCATCTCAATATTCAAAACCGATACTAGGGTCTGCTTTACAACATCGTCTAAGCTCAAAAGGAGCTCATTGTGTTTCCACAATGGACTACAACGTAGGTCCTTGTCTATCTTTACTGGAGTATATCATAATGTTGTGCATTATAAACTAGTAGTTCTCTGACTTGCACTTGTCCAGTTTATACTAAATATTCATAAGCCTACAACTCGAATCGCTCTAGATTTGGTTCATAGTCGCATATGTTATACGATACCAAACAATTTTCCCAAATATTATCGAAATCGACTGATAAATACTTAGCGTGACAGCTAATGTTCTCTCTTTTTGAAGAAAATACTCCTCTATCTAAATTCACCGACGGCAAAAGTTCTGTTCATATACAGGGTTATTTCTAATCAATTAGCATTCTTTTAGGGGCTTATTCTGTACATCAAAACTAACAACTTGTGTTCTTCGATTTTTGTCAACTAAAAAAAATCAGCTCTTCCATACATTTGGTCGCGGTAAACGATATTTTTGCTGTAGAAAAACCATTTTTTTGTGTTTTGACAAAAGACGCAGAACAAAAGTTGTTAGTTTTGATGTGTAGAATAAGCCCCTAAAAGGACGCTGATTGATTAAAAATAACCCTGTTTATTTTGCAGGCCAAGTTTTGTCGAGATCTGTTGAAAAATGCGACATGTAACGAAAACCAACATCTGCACTAACGAAAAAAAAAAAAATGGCCGTATCTAAAACGAGAAAGAAAAATAAGTGAATGTAAATGGCAACGTTTTCTAACTGTCCATTGAAATTCAGAATGTAATAAACGGTCCGTTTTACAAAACAACGAATTTAGAATGAAACAAAAAGATCCAATAAGGTAGAGCCACGTCCGACCCAGATCAAATTATGGCCATCCATAACAAGAGATTAGGTACAACTTGAGTAGGCCTAATTTGACACTACCAAATACCAATTTTCCGGGATTCTCTGCTTTAGTATCACTGTTGCCAGGTTAAAAAAAACTCTCTTTTGGGGAACTTTTTTTAAAAGTCCAGTGAAAAGAAAACACTACTTAATAAATAATGGGTCATATGCGAGTCAGACTCGCGCACCAAGGGTTCCGGACCGTATGATTTATGGAAGCCCCATAAGTATGTATATTAATATGTTTTATTTTAGTTTGATTATTTATTTCTTAAGGAAATATACAAACAAATATTATGTGATTATTTCAAGCATCTTTCAGCTGCCTTTATCAATATTAGATTCCCTTTAAAAACAAATTGTTGAATTAAAAATAAATTTTAGCTAAAAATAATTTAAGGGGGGCTTCCATGCGGCACTAACATTAACACTTGGCGCGAATAAAACGACACTTTTTTTTAAAAAATCGCGCACCATTCGTAGAGTCTGCTATGGAAATCTAGTTTCCCCAGAAGACGAATTCAGACAATTTTTGGATAACATTCGGGGAAGAGTCGTGATAGTTATCTGGTAATACTGCTATGTTCCAGTATCGAATATTTACGGTATTATCCGCTATCAAGGGTTAAGCTTCTAATCCAAGGCCCCGAGTAGTTTGTGGGATGGGAGCAATTCGCCCCGACAATTTATTTTGCCCTAATGGCGTATGCGAAACTAGACCTTATTTTGTTGGGATTTCACGAATCTTATTATGTTACTTTACGGGACCACCTCAGATGTATAGGTACTCTATTAGATAGATACCATTTATTTTCAGTAAGGAACATTACATTCATTAGTAAACAATATGATATACTACAAGCAACGTCCAACGAATCGTCAGAAATAACAATCATTGAGTATTACTTTCAAAATTATTAAGAACAATTTTACAATAAATTAGTTAAAAATTCGGTACATTACATTAAAAATACAATATTAAAAAAATAAGATGTCAGATATACTGTAATAAAATATCTGCAGTAGAATTGTCAGAAATAACCATTTAAAATTAATAAAAATATCACATAGCAGTTACATGTCAAAAATAGCATAATAACACTCTGAAGTATCTGCAATAGCATCATCAAAAGTAACTATTTATAAATAACTAAAGCTAATATTTAATTAATTAATTAATGTAAAAAAAAAATTCGCTGTATAATATATTGAACTAGGTCACAGTAATTAGATATCATTACTGTGACTAGGTAAAAAAAGTCTTATTTTAAATCGGATTGGCAGATACATCGATGAACGTACAAAAAAATGCAGACGAACATAGCACCTCCTCTTTTTTGGAAGTCGGTTAAAAATACAAAATAAGCAAAACTAAGTAGTTCCACAACACTCGCCATTATCATAATATATTCAACAGCTGCCACACAAATGTCCTTCCTTCCTTTCAGCCATAGGACGTCCACTGCTGGGCATAGGCCTCCCCTAAAGATCTCCAATAAGACCGGTTGGTAGCGGCTTGCATCCAGCGCAATCCAGCGGTCTTAATGAGGTCGTCCGTTCACCTTGTGGGTGGACGTCCTACGCTGCACTTGCCGGTACGTGGTCTCCACTCGAGGACTTTTCGACCCCATCGGTCATCAGTCCTCCGCGCTATGTGCCCTGCCCATTGCCACTTCAACCTGCCAACTTCAACTTCCGCTGGGTTATGTCGGTAACCTTGGTTACCGACAAAGACATAATTATGTACCTAATACATATAACTGATATTAAATTAGCTTTAAAGATCACAAAGTATCTTCACTAGCTGTTCCTAATTGATCACCGATGAACAGAAAACTTTATCATGGTCAGTCTTTCTAGGTATAGGTAACCGCAGGTGGCATTTACTACTGGGCGCTGTCGTTACATTTGCCCTTTGAATACGAAATATAAAAAGATTTTAAATCAAATATTAAATTACTTTTGAACCTGTGTAGGCTCGAATCACACCCACGAACTGAAAAGTTTTGTTTAATATCAAACTTTGTTAGACCAAAACGTTTTCAATTATTGGGTTTTCGTCCGATTTCAATACACGTGATTCTACAAAGTATTAAAATTTGGTGCCAAGCTATTTGAGTTTGTGAAACATTAAACCAAATACAGTTTCGGTTTTACTTGACCCGTACCTATACTTTATATTTATAACTATCTAAATTCAACAAAGTCGGGACAGTTTATAACTCGAGAACGGCTGTAAACAGGGTTATTGTTAATCAATTAGCATCCTTCTAAGAGTATATTTGCATGAATAAATAGCTGTCCTAATTTGAATCTGGAATTCTTAATCAAAGAGGAGTTATTTGAGATCAAAGTGGCCAGTACGTCAAAACACCAATTTCATTATGTAACGATCCTAGTATAAAAAATAATTTTATCTACACTAATGTTGTAACATTCTACTTATGTTTTCAATACTTGACTTATAATGACTACTGTTATAGCGCAGACAACAAAACATTCAATTTAAGCAATTTCACATGATGTTATAATATCCACATCGATATCGTAAAATCTCATTATAACATCGCGCGCTCGCTCCTGATTGGCCCTGCGCGCACAGCTGCGCTCTCATTGGTTAGATTTTAATGGCGCCAAGTTCACTGTGACAATACACGTACGCGTGAATTTAATGTTTCGCAATATGTTTTTTATTTTATTTTTATTAGTGAAGATAAAGTAGTGTATGCAACTGCATATAACACGGGTATTAAAACACGAGTATGAGTTTATGAAACGAGCGCAGCGAGTTTCATAATAGTAACGAGTGTTTTATGATGACTTCATTATATGACAGTTGCATAAACTACTATAATCGGTTTAAACATATTTAACTCTATGTAAAACACGCCCGCGCGCGGGTCTTGGACCTCAGAGGAGATACTGTGTAAATATGCAAACAAGATTAAATATTAGTTTAGTATGTAAAAACAATTAGGTATTTGTACACATTTTAATACTTTATATATAACGGGAATGCACTCACGTTTAATTTCATATTCATTAACACGACTATAGTTCTCAAGTTAGCGGCTAGCATGGATGCTTATTGATTACCCTGTATATTTAGACTAAAGTTATAGAGGTAGGGTATAAATAAATAAATAAATATTTGGGGACATCTTACACACGGCCTCTGACCCCGAACTAAGCAAAGCTTGTGATATGGCTGCCAGTGACTGAAACACTACTTATATATATTTTTAAATACATACTTATATACTGGGTGGCGCAAAAGTACTGGCACTAAAGAAAATACTTTTTTTTTTTTTATATGACATTTTCTGTCATTCTGTTGTTGAAAATTGTGTAGTGAACAAATGTAAAATACACTGAAAATAAACATGGACCGTTTTACTCCCCAAGAACGTGGAATAATTGTGTCAATGTTCTTACGGAATAATTCATCAGTGATAAGAACACAACGTGAATTTCGTCGACGATTTCCCCACCGTCCGGCACCGATTGGTCGCACAATTCGACGCTTTGCCACACGCCTTGAAGCAACTGGCTCAACATTGGATAGACCTAAGTCTGGGAGACCAAGAACAGGCCGTTCAGCTGAAAATATCGATGCTGTGCGCGAAGATGTGGAAGAGTGTCCAGAAACATCAACGAGGCGACGTGCCACGCAATTGGGCATTTCCAGACGGACCCTGCAGCGTATTTTGGTGAAAGACTTAAAGATGTTCCCGTATAAAACTCAAATGACTCATCAGCTGCTGCCTGCTGACCACCGAGCTCGTCTAGATTACTGCCAGCGCGTCATAAACCTCAACCTTGAAGAGGATGATTTTCCTTTAAAATTGGTTATGAGTGACGAAGCGCATTTCCATCTCTCAGGGCATGTCAATAAGCAGAATACTCGGTTCTGGGGCACTGATAATCCGCGCATTATTCAAGAAACACCTCTACACCCACTAAAAGTTACTGTATGGTGTGGCATCTGTGTTGACAGAGTGATCGGACCCTATTTTTTCGAAGACGCTGGAGGCAATACGATAACTGTCACTGGAGAACGCTACAGAACCATGTTACGTGAGTTTTTGATACCCAGTTTGGACGAATTGGGGCTGGAGCACATCTGGTTTCAACAAGACGGCGCTACGGCACACACAGCGCGCGACACTATGGACTTAGTGAGGGACGCTTTTCCAGGCCGAGTTATCTCTCGTTTTGGCGATTTGCCTTGGCCTGCAAGATCACCCGATCTGACCAGTCCAGACTTCTTTCTTTGGGGTTTTTTGAAATCTCGGGTGTATGTGAACAAGCCACAGACTCTCGCAGCTCTAAAAGAAAACATTCGTCAAGAAATAACGAACATATCGCAGGAAGTGTTACGGCAAGTTATGCAAAATGTCATAAATAGGGCTCAAATGTGTATCAACTCTGGAGGTCACCATTTAAAAGACATCATCTTTAAATCCTAATGGTACGAAATTTAATGGTACAAATATACATTTAAAAAAATCTAAATCTAGTTTTCTAATTTAGAAAAAATGTTATAGCTGAACCAAATAGGGTCATTACTTTTGCGCCACCCAGTAGATAGTAACTAAATAACACCCAGACACAGAGCAAACACCTATGTTCATCACATAAATACTTGCCCTTGGTGGGGATCGAACCCACGCCTCTTTGACCCAGAAGTTAGGGTCACTAACCACTGGGCTACCAAGGCTGTCGAATCTGTATAATCTATAATCTGTAGGCTGTATAATCTAGAACACTTACTATACGTTAGAACCAAATGCGTGTCCGTTAATTGGTTTGTTAGTGTTTCATCAACTTGACTCGCTATATTATTTCAAATTATTTGCATGTATTTATAACTAGTTTAAAGATCAGAATGTGTCATGAGTCATAGGCTATTTATTGTCGAAAAGGTATTTTTTTTTATTCCATATAGGTTTGCGTTTGACTACATACTGCCTGATGTTGAGCAGATATGCGGTCTAGGATGTAGCACGCTTACCTAGAAGATACCTATTTACTCGGGATTTGAAGACACCCACGTCGTACTTTAGCGGAAAGACCAAGGCAAAGCGTTCCACATTCTGGCTGTTCGTATGAGGAATGAGGACTCGAAACGCTTGGTTCTAACGCGCGGAATGTCTACCATAAAAGGGTGGCGCTTTGGTCGCGTCTGTCTAGCCGTACGATAGAAGAAAGGGGCAGGTGGGATCAGATTGTGCAACTCCTGAGCGCACTCTCCGAAGTGTCTCCGATAAAAGGCCGATAAACACGCCACCTTACCTCGATGCTCGAGACTTTGCAGCTGCGACTTAGGTTCCTACATATATGATAATAGGTACAACCTCCAAAAAATGACCGTGAATAAAAGCTAGGTTACTTCTTAATAAAGTAATTATTTCCTCAGTTCAGTGATTATAAAGTTCTTAGTTCTTAGTTGTCAAGTCTTACACCATTTTTCACGGCCAATTAATGTTTTTCATTAAATGACCAGAGACTTAAAACAATTAATCAGCCCTTATAAAACCGGGCATTTCGTGATTAAGCCTCTGAGGATATTAAACCTTCCAGAGTAATAAAGTGAAATGGCGTTATTTGTTTTCGCACACAAATAGATAGAGATGACTGCCCACTATAATATACCGTACCATGGAAAGTAAGAGCCAAAACTTTTTTTGTTTTTAAAAAAATAGGTAAAAATGATTTTTAAATTAAACGGTTTTATGCACTAAAAGCTAATAAATAATAACTCAAAAATTAAATCGTGTGGCCTTCGCCTGGAACATTTCGATTACGATGCGCTGTTAAAGTAATTTAAAAAAGTTTTTACCTATTTTTTATTAGTTATTATTTTATTACTAAAAACTGTGTTACACATGAAAAGCCCTTTCCTTTGATACCAATATTGAGGGGGTTGTGTAAAAAAATGTAATACACCATGTTGTGGCGGTGGCCATTTTGTGTTTACGTCAATACTGAATACAAAAAAAAAATTATGTCATCGAAACTAAAGTTGAGTATCAAATATTATCATATAAATCTGTCCACGGAAAGGGGGTCAAATTTTAATTACTAGATTTGACCCAATAAACGGGCAAGTGAAGTTAAATAAAACTGTTTAAAAAGCATGAGACTATGCCCACTACATCGTTCCATCACTGACCGAGAGTTCTATTTTTGACCCTATAGCTATACGTATGCGTCTGGTCGTCGTATTGTGGTCCAGTATTTTTTAAGTTTAATTTAAGGATATATTTTCTTAGATATTAAGTCCTTACATATAAATGTTTGCAACGCCTTATCAGGGTATGTACCTAGCCATTAAGCTTGCTTTGTACATAATGCAAGAAATAAATAATAATACTAAATGGTCACAATACTGAGAAAGAGCATTGAAGGTATGTTTTAGAGTGAACGTAATAGCGATGTATGCAATTAGAAAAGTCACCGTCTTACCACAAAAGTTTTACGCACGCTCTAAGTACAAATTGCACTGTTAAACAGTGTTTAAAGAGTGTTTATATTTTGTAGTAAGGCGGTCAGTTTCTATCGGATCGAAAATTGAGCTGCAGTATCGTCGTGTGCCTTGTACAGATAAAGATACGTTTCGACAACGGCAAAATGCTTTAATATTCTCGCCGAGTTCGACGACTATCGTTGACATACTACATTAACGTTGACAGTATATATATTTTACATTTATTTATCTATACAACTTTATACGTTAAATCAAATAGAATTTAGGTAAGTTGTAGTAGGCATAGCAAATCGTATCGCGTTGTTTTCAGCGCCTAATATTGTTAGTAGCGCTCATAACTAAGTTTGACTAGATGTTAGTCAGCGATCATCGAAGTTAAGCAACGTTAAGCACGGCCTTTGAATGGGTGACCGCAGGTAGTATTTACAACTGAGCACTACTATGGCTCAGATGACATGTTAATTTGTAGGTCTCAGTTGTACTAATTGTTTAGTCATGTCAGAAGCCTTCAGGTGGCTTAAAAACTCTGACACCAGGACTATACGAACTTACTTAGCGCCTTATAATTCCCTGACACGGATATGGTGTGGTAAAATGTAAAAGAATAACGCGCGAAAAACAATACCCTTCCTTGGCAGTCGGGTAAACATAACAATAACAATATCTTTATTGTACACCAAATAATATAAATATGTACATTAGAGTAGCTATTTAAAAATGTTGTACAAGGGCAAAGGGAAAAAAGGACAATAAGTAATTAGAATGGTCAAAAACGTCTTTGAAAATAAACAAATAAAATTAATACTCATAGTTCGAAATTCAAAAATAACTTGTTGTTGTCGTGAAAAATGTGTTCTGGGAAAATTTCCTATATTTATCGACAAATTCTGTATTTTTTAGGTATCCTTAGTAGGTAGGTATAAATAAATTCAAGTTGGTTAAAATTACCATAGAAACATTTAGACTCAAGTTCAGCAACGCTTGATTAAGTTAAACGTACGATTACTGTATTTAAACAACGATTTAACTCGGGTTTTAGACCCTAGTTCACGAACAGATGTTAATTTGTCAACCGTTGGTTAAATCTTAAACAGCTTTTTAACGAAATTTTGCTGATCAGCAAGCAAAAACCGTTGGTTAAATACAGTAATCACACGTTTAACTTAAACAAGCGTTGGTGAACTTGGGCGTAAATAAATTGACTTGTAAAAAAAGGTCAGGACGTTTCGGTTTTAACGACGTCCATTTGTTATCTAAGTTCTAGGATCCGTCTAGAACTCAAACCAACTTAATTTATTTTTCTTTAACGAAATTGAGTATTCAGTATTCATTTGATTCTTGACCGAATTAATAAAACGAGAAAAACTTCAAATTACTTTGGCTTCAATTGTAATCATATTTCCAGCTCAACTCCATGTAATACAATAGAATAGAAAACACTTTATTGTACACAGTAAATATAAGACAACAGTGATACATAAAAAAACTTATTAGTGTATCCCAAGGCGGCCTTATCGCTGGAAGCGATCTCGATCTCCATACTTCGAGTGAAAGATAAATGAAATAGTACCTACTGTCGTGTAACTTAGTGACTCTTATTTTTAGTTTGAGATAGAGAGATTTAGAATGAATGAATAAAATATGTGGAAAATCGTCAATCTATTTTATCAAATAGTTAGGAAATGAAAACCGTTTTTCTACATTTTTTCTTCGCAATTTTAATAAATAATTGGAATAATCAAACATTATGTTCTACTTTCAAGCTAAACAATGGATACATTGTTATATTATGTATTGATAATTACCTAAATCAGCAATTTATAAGTAATACTAATATTATAAATCCAAAAGGACGTTTGTTTGTTTATTGGTTTAATCCTCTTGCACGCAGAAACGGAACAGCGGATTGACTTGATTTTTGGCATGAACATATTTTGAAAGATGGAACATAGGCTACGTTTTATCCCAAAAAATGAAGAGTAAATATGTCCTCATAGGATGGCACAAAAAATTCAATACAACGCGGGCTAAGCCGCGGGTAAAAACTAGTGTTTCAATAAAGAAAAGTCGATTTTAATTGGTTTTGTAAAGGAATAAAGAACCTAGCCTGCGAGCTCGGTCTTTAAGTAGAGATAGGATAAAATAAGTAGTCAAGTACATGTCGAGACACGCAATGATAGGTATTTATAGATGAAAATGAAGAACAATGACTTTTAGAAACATAAGTCCTTAAAAGGGATTTTCGCTTGTGAAATAAAACACATGTTGCGTCAAATATTTTAACGGACTCAATATTTTCGGCAGCTTTTTGTCATAAAAACCTGAGCCGCGTTAAAACGAAATTTTCCAGTTCATAAAGTACTTTTTGTGGACGTGAACAAACTATTTAACCTTTGCATGACACCGCTGGCTGGTATTTCATTAGTTTATTAACCGACTTCTTAAAAGGAGGAGGTTCTATGTTCGTGTGTATGTTTTTTTTTGTGTATGTTCATCGATAATTTCGCCAATTGTGAACCGAATCTAAAAATTCTTTTTTAGTTCGAAAGGGTATACTCCCGAGGTGGACCTATTTAAATTTTAAAGAAATCGGCTGAGCCTTCATTGATAGATAAACAATAACGTAAACAATTCGAGCGAAATATTCGAATTTTGTACACGATGGAAGGCGGTTTTGCCATTTTTTGCGAAAAATAATTGTTAACGTCAAAAAGTGTTTTTGCCTACTTCGGTTCTTATATTTTGCTCCTTATTTGTTTGGGTTAAATGTAATGGGTTAAATGTATTATATTTTATATTTTCTTTTTATCGATTCACGAAGTCTTAAGCTAGGTACAGACTGTTGTAACATGAAATCAGCATTTGATAAGTGTGGACGCAGTGTGCGCACGAACCGCGCATGTATCTACTCGCATCTGTTTCCGACATACACGCCACGAATGTAAATAGTATTTATATAATAAATGATCATAGTGACCATACAGATACACACAACCCGTCCACACTGACGCTCCGTGCACACTGCGCGCCGCTTTGTGTTCGGCGAAGAAACCGACAAAATAGTGGTGAATTGCGGCGTGAAGTGTTGAAATGCTCTTTTCGTGCGCGTAGTGTGCATGTGCAGGGTACGTGCGCGCAAGGCGTCCACACTATAGGAATCATGTTACATTGCATGATACATTACAGCAGTCTGTACCCCGCTTTATTAATTAATGTAGCATAGTTTATTCTACAGAGTTGAACCATTTAAAAACAGGATCAGGCATACATTGAAAATGTATGCCTGCTCCTGCTGTTTCATTAAAGCCGCGAAGGGTTCTTGCGCGAGTGTGCGTGTGTGACATTGTATTTCCCCACCTAAATGTTAGTACTTTATAATATGTTCAAGTTTTCACTTCTGCCGGCACTCTCGGAGTGTCACCTACGTCTTTGTAGTCTCTAGCGCTTTCGTAGCGACAGGTGAGGGCAAAACCTTAGAAAAGACCGTAAGTAAGGTCATATAAGTTTTATGTATTTCTGAAGTGTAGCTTACCTATAGTAATGCATCCTAGAAGGATGATCCCAGCACCAAAGGCCAACATTGTCGACGATCACTGCACAACCGAGGTCGGGAGCAACCACAGTCGGTGCCGCTTCATTTGTATCACAACGTCACACATCACTTCACAAACACATCTACTTATTTATTTCACTGCTATTCACAAATTGTCTCACTAATTTAGCACCAAATTGGATCTGAAACAAAGCAAAAGTTAGAATTAAACGATGATAGTGAATAAAATATTTATACTTAATTGGATTTGTAGAAGTCAGGACAAAGTTAAGTTAGTTTACAAATTCTATGAATTTTAGACACTGTTGGATATTAAATTTTAATCAATACTTAAATTGCAATCCTAAAAGTACCTATCTTTGTTTTAAATCCTAAGCAGAATTTAGATAATAATGATAGCGCTCTTAAAACTTTGATCAAAATGAGATTATAACTTTATCTTATATTTGTAAATGGGCATTATTTATTATTTATGTAGGATAATTAATACATACAAACATCGTAATTATTACTGCAGCATCCATTACACTAATAAGTAAGTTCGTACAGGCCAGGTGGCTAGCCCTGGTGTCAGAGTTTTTGGGCCGCAGGCCTTTGAAATAGCTGAACGGTCAAAACAACCGAGACCTACTATTTCACTCAGCTGGAAAATGCCACCCGCGGTCACCCATCCAAATACTGACAGTAAGTTATTCAATACAAGTAGCGGCACGTAAGTCTAGCGCTGAGGGTACTGTGGAGGGGATGGCTGCGCATGTTGACCGCCATACTAAACTCATGCGCAGACACCCCCTCCACACTTCGCTCAGCGTTATATGCCGCCACCTGTACGAATGGCCAGAAAAATGACGTTGATCGATCGTAGTCGGCACATATTTAACTGACATAACACAGCCCAATAGCTTGTTTAGGAAGTAGCTATTATAATATAAACAGTAGTAAAAGAGAAGATTATTCGTAGAAAAAATATTCTTTAAAAGTTTTAACTTAGCCTTGCATTTTGAATTTAATTATTTTTATTTATTTAAACAAGTAACACTGGCAATATATATATTCTATATTGCGTATGAAATAATAATTTCATTATATACGTCTGATATAAATATATACTCCTAAATAAATGGTTGTTTACAACATTCTTAAAATCAGTAGAACTAATATACAACATAAATAATTTGATAAAATTTTAATATAAGAGAAAGTTAATAACTGAAATGGATAAATACTTAAATAATCGGCCAGGTGCGAGTCATGTTCCGAGGGTTCCATACCGAATGGAAGCCCTCCTTAATATGTTTTATTTGAATTTAATTATTTATTTTTGAAGAGACATACAACTTAATTTGTTGTGAATATTTCAAGCATCTACCTGTTGCCGTAATTAATATCGAGCTAAAATATCACGTAACTTGATGGACACCCCCATTAAATATGTATTTTATAATTATTTAACTATACATTTTTAAAAACCATATTTTACTAAATATTCTGTGAATATTTTATCGACCTGTCGCCGAAATGGCAAGTACTACCCTTGTAACCTAGTTTAAAAGTAAAATGGAGAAAAAAAAATACGTTAAAGCAAAGCCCAATTGAACAAAACATTTTGTCGCACATCCAGGAATTGAACATGATTTTCCCCTTTGTGACTGTCAAAATACAGTATTGAGTATTGATCATTTGAAAACATAAAGCATAAAACTACAAATAAATAATACTTATCTATTTTTAGATAAAGTTATCGAAATTATAATAGAAGCATGGAACAGAAGCGTGGTATACTTTAAGAACAAGAAATAAGACAACAAGAATTACAGACCATTTCGCTATTGAGCTATCTATGTTTATAAGTTGTTTTCGAAGGTCATTACGAACCGTCTCGAGCGCAGGCTTAAAAGGAATTTGTCATTTAATTCAGACAAAATGAAACATTTGAAAAAAGTTAATTTGAGAAGAAACAATTATCTAAGTACGGTCGTTGTCCGTCTGGCTACTTCATTCCAAAATAGTTTTAACAATATTGCTATTCAGGTCTTGAAGTCCGCTTAGTTTTTTCTTAACTAAGCAAGGAATCTTGAATTAGCAAACCTTTATACACCGGTAAAAAACTGTACTTTAAAAAGAGGAATGCTCTAACTTTGACACTTGTAATTTTGTGTGTTTATTTACATGTCTGTGCAAAAACGTTTCGAAAGGGTCTAGAGAAAATCCAAAAAAAACAAAAGAGGGTCAAAACAGGGCTATGCTCGGCGTCTCTCTGCGAGATCAAACCAGAAATGAGGAAATCCGTAGACGAACCAAAGTAAACATAGCCCAGCGGATTAGTAAATTAAAGTGGCAGTGCGCAGGGCACATAGATTGGAGAACGGATGGCCGATGGGGCAGTAAAATTCTCGAATGGAGACCGCGGACCAGCAAGCGCAGCATAGGACGTCCACCGACTAGGTGGACTGACGTTATAATAAAGATCGCAGGAACGCGCTGGATGCAGGCCGCTTCCAACCGGCCTTATTGGAAATCCATAGGGGAGGCACATGTCCAGCATTGGACGCGTTAAGGCTGATGGATGGATGGATAATCCAAATGCTGGATGTCCATTACCAGTTGGCAGTGTGCGCAGTATGTGTGAGCGTTACCTCGCGTCATATTAAGCATCATTGTACCTCGCTCGCAAAATGGCATGTTAATATACGTTGAGCCAAATAAACACTGCCATTTTGATCAAACGTCAACCAGAAGCTTAGATAGATTTTTGAAAACTAAGTCAGCTTCTGGACCCCACCTATTTATAATGTTACGTGTAGTTATGTGGCTATCTGTAACTAAAAGGAAAATAAAACGGCTTTATTTTTTGGGTTCCGTACCAAAAGGGTAAAAACGGGACCCTATTACTAAGACTCCGCTGTCCGCCTGTCTGTCCGTCTGTCGGTCACCAGGCTATTCTCATGAACCCTAATAGCTAGAACACAGATTTTCACTGATGACGTATTTTTGTTGCCGCTATAACAACATAAATACTTAAAATAGGAAAAATATATATATTTAAGGAGGGTTTCCAAACAACATACCTGAATTTTATTGCAACGAGTATGCTTGAAATATAAAGTGGTAAGTATAAATTCACTTCAAAAATAATTATTAATTAAAATGTAAGGGGAGCTTTCATACGGTGCGAAACCCTTGGTGCACGAGTCTGACTCGCACTTGGCAAATTTAGTTTTTTTTTTTGTCATTGCACCATCTGCTTGGAAGCTACGCATCGATCAAGTGTCGTGGTGCTGCTGTTTATTTGGCTCAAAATATTATAAGCCAATCAGCGTGGCAATGCTGTCAGCAGTGGGCTTGAGCATTTGGAATATCTTTAGACAAGGGTATGTGGATGATCCAATTGCTTGTTATTTAAAAGAAGTTTATGTTGGTTTTAGATTATGTACAGCTTGTATTTAGTGGTAGTTAATAAAGGCACTTGCACTATTAAAAAAAAGTGTCGTAGATATTTGCTCGAAGGGGCTACGATACTGACACATATACAAGACGCATAAATCAGTGTGTATTTACACATTTATTACAAAGAAGTCTAATTTTTGGAAGTCAAATAACAAAAATCCTTTGATCTTGTCGGTAACAAGGTTTCTCCCACACGTTTCACTCGTTCCACATTAGAAAAACCTTGGAAATACAACCGTTTCCAGACTATTTTAATCAAAATAAATAACACATTATGAAAGGTTTCAATTTTGTTTGTAGCATTCATAGCGTAGTTTGACTAGGTGTTTGTTAGCGATCATCGAAGTTAAGCAATGTTTCACACGTGGGTGGCATTTTCAACTGAACGTTATGATCAATTCAATTCAATCGTTTTTATTGCACCATAAATACAAATTCTCTTAGTCAAATTTATAAATGCATCATTTATGTAAACCTAGAGTTACATACGAGTACTCATGGACCCTGTATTAGGGTATTGCAATAAACTTAAACACTAAGGTAATGGGAACATTAGCTAAGTATTATTTCTTATTTCACTTGTATTAGTTTGCGGTGTCGAAACGTTTTTCGTGTAAGAAGTCTTGTACTGAGTAATAGCTTTTGGATATGAGAATATCTTTGTTTTTTTTTTTTTAAATTCGTTTGTTTCTTTTCTGATGTTATTTGGTAGCTTGTTGAATATTTTTATCAGCATGTACTCTGGCTTTCTCTGCCTTTCCTGACTATTTCTAATAATGGTTCGGGACCTACTAGTTGGTTTTGGCGTCTAGGGTTTGTTGAAGCAGTGAATAGGTGTGGGTGTTTTTTGGCAAATAAAGCTGCTTCTAATATGTAAAGGCTGGGAAGGGTTAGTATTTTTTGTTCTGGTCGTTATGAGTGATGATCGTGAACAAACACCTAGTCAAACTACGCTATGAGCGCTACAGATACTGGAGTCTTACTGGAGATCTCTAGGGGAGGCTTATGGCCGGCAGTGGACGTCCAATAGCTGCAAAGACGATATGTTTTCATTACGCCTCTACTGAATTCGAGAAAAGAAATCAGCTCTTTTATAAAATGTTATCGATTGCAATTTTATAAAGTATAGCTGATTTTTTTTTTAATTCTGATCGATTTGTATCACTCCATTTATGCTTAGTGCTCTCTTATTAAATAACCCTTATGAACTTTCTCAGTTATTGTGTTGTCGACGAAAAATTCGTGCAAAAGTAACACTTTCAACGATTTATTTCATAAAAGACGATTCATTTGCCAGTGCTTAATATTGATAGTAATAAAGAGTCATATAAACGTTGTCCTTGACATAATTGCGATTCTCAAAATAATGTATCACGATCTCTATTAGTCAGTATTTCTTTACGTCAATATTGCGACACGGTGACGCGTACAAACGAGCAGCTATTATAGCTGTAATACAGCCTTTCTTAACTGTTGTCAACGACCTAGTTCGCAAAGGCAAAAATACGAGACATATACAAAGCGTGATAATCTGTTGTAGCCATTTGTTTACGTAACTCCATCTCAGCTTTATGTGGGTAGTCGTTACATAGTTTGTGACACTTGCAAATGTAGTTTACAACTGGAGCTTGTAATTTACACTTCCATTTTCGTGTTGACGGCGCAGCGTTTGTAATTTACTTGGTCGGGGTTGGTGACTTTTGCAACATAAACGTGAAGAGTATCTTTTGATAAAAAAATAATAATAGGTACGTTATTTTTAAACGGCGGGACTTACCGCGGAATGAAAATAATTAAGAGACTGATGGTCACGGGTAGACCACGGCCAATGCGACTCGGTTGAAACAAAGGGGAAAGGTTTTTTTTTATATCGCTTATTCGCGAAATAAACTCAAATCAAATCGCGAAAGTTTCAAAAATATACGATCGCTACTGGGCACATTTACTCACTGAGGCAATAACAGACCTAATAACAAAAGTATCATCTGCAAATTAATGAAGGCAATCACGTATTTACGAGCTGTAAAAACGACGATCTTACATGATCGATACCTGTCTTTAGTAAATTCTGTAAACCTAAATCGTGCTTCATAATTATTCAACGTTAATTGTCTTTTTTTCACTTTACTCAAAACAACAAGTAACATAAAATTTACTTTAACAAATTTTCAACATAGAAAATAATAAGTAACGCTGCCTGCTGCCAGCATGCACGGCTCGCTACTATGAGCATAATGCTGAAAATCTAGATTTAACCCAAATTTTGGGTTACATCTAGATTTTCAGTGATCTTTTCCTATGCAGTCAACCCTTTTAAGGGAGACATTCCGCGCGGTAGAACCAAGCGTTTTGAATCCTCATTCCTCATACGAACAGCCAGAATGTGGAACGCTTTGCCTGGGTCTGTCTTCCCGCTAAAGTACAAAGTGGGCGTCTTCAAATCCCGAGTAAATAGGTATCTTCTAGGTAAGCGTGCTACAACCTAGACCGCTTATCTGCTCAACATCAGGCAGTATGTGGTCAAATGCAAACCTATTCGGATTTTTAAAAAAAACCTAAATTAGAGAAACAAATCAGCTGCTTCATAGATTTACATAGTAGATTCCGATTTGCAATTTTGTATTGAACAACTGATTAATTACTCGAATTCTGCGTGGTTCCCAGCAAAAGTTCTTCATTATGATGGTCTTATAATCACCCCATTTTGCCTCAGTACAGGGCAAGCAGGTAACCTTATATCACTATCACTACATAGTATAATACTAAGTCGCATTCCCACGGTCTGTCCCCATGTATGCTTATATATTTAAAACTATGCAACGGATTATGATGCGGTGTTTTTTAATAGATAGAGTGATTCAATAGAAAGGTTTAAATATAATAATATATGTATAATACACCTGTGCAAAGCCAGGGCGGGTCGCTAGTAATCTATATATTAACAACACCGTATACAGGGTTATTTCTAATCAATTAGCATCCTTTTAGGAGCTTATACAGTACATCAAAACTAACAATTTTTGTTTTGCGACTTTTGTCAAAACTAAAAAAAACAGCTTCCATACATTTTGTCGAGGGTTAAAGATATATTTCTATGAAACAACAACTTTTTTGTTGAGAAATAATAAAAGTCGTAGAACAAAAGTTGTTAGTGTTGATAAGAAGCCCCTAAAAGGATGATAATTGATTAGAAATAACCCTGTATAGTAATCTGGCGTAGTTTCGCCCTAATGCACACAGTTTCTCGTGATCTACTTGACCACAGTCCGGCAGCGCGCGCCGAGCTTTCACCGATGGACTGCCGGTTACTATGATTGATGGCCAGCGACGGAGATGATTTAAGATATAGATGATCTGACATCAACGCACAGCAGGTTGTTTTTCTACGAAAATATTCATATTCATTTTGTTCATAAAAAATATTACACTTCAAACAATGTAGGTATGTTTTTAACAACATAAAATAAAAACATTCAAAACATTACACATTAATAACATAAATTTAATCAGCAACAATCAAAATACGATCAATTAAATCAATGATGTCATTCTGTATGTCTTTTTAGGGTTCCGTACCCAAAGGGTAAAAACGGGAGCCTATTACTAAGACTTCGATGTCCGTCTGTCTGTCGTCTGTCTGTCACCGGGCTGTTTCTCATGAACCATGATAGCTAGGCAGCTGAAATTTTCACAGATGATGTATTTCTGTTGCCGCTATCACAACAAATACTAAAAATAAAATAAATAGTTAAGGGGGGCTCCCATACAGCAAACCTGATTTTTAGACGTTTTTCGCTCTATATTTATAATGGTAACAGGTAGATGCTTGAAATTTTCACAGAATATTTAGTTTTATATTCACTTCAATAGTAAATAATAACTTAAAATAAAATAAATATTTAAGAGGGGCTCCCATACAGTACGGAACCCTCCGTGCGCGAGTCCGACTCGTACTTGGCCGATTTTTTTGGTATTTTTCTGAACTGTTCTGGAATACTCGCGCGATAATGCCCCAAGTAACGTTGTTTATGAGATATTCGCTTGAAACGTACGAGTATTTCTTTTTGCAATATTGTAACATTTGTAATTTAAACTCGGTTTATATTTAAAACCCACATACGTCATAATTAAAAATTATTACTCCAAACTGAATCCGCAAAAGAAAGCTTTTACTTAGATACGTTAGGTAACTTTATTTAAATAGAGAAGTAAAGCCTGGGGCCTAAGATTTTACCGAGAATTTTGTTTTTACTAAGTTGCCGATGTTTTTGCGTAATTGCTTGGCCATCTGGATTGAGACCTAGACTGCTTGAAACTGTGATTTTAAGAAATAAATGTTATAATAAAAATTATAAAAACTTAAACAAAACTAATTTAGTAGAATAAAGCTAAAATAGAATTGGTTAGTATTTTGAAACTAACGCCTTAGCCATGAATACTCATTGTACAAAATGATTTCATCATTTGTTTTATTGCCTCGACGTGGCTCAGTAGTTAGTGACCCTGACTACTGGATCTAAGAGGCGTGGGTTTGATTCCCACCCAGGGCAAATATTTATGTGATGAACATACTTAGGTGTTTGTACTGTGTGTTAGGGTTAAATACCTGGATTTGATGGTTGTTGTTGCTGCTGTGCTTGAGGGACGGCTTCTGTTGAACCTTTTTTTGTACATTCACTGAGTTTTGTTTTATTTTAATATGCCGGCCGGCGTTCTTGAATGCAAAAAATTAGTAAGTGAAAAAAGATTTTTGATTTTGACGTTTGATAGATTTGACATTGAGATTTATTGAAGTTTTTTTTTTGTTTTGTATTTGGTTAGGCTTCAGTGCTTTGGCCTAAACACTGTGTCTGGTTGTTATTGGTAATTGTCTATCTAAGTATGTATTTAAAATATGAATATGTAGTATATCAGTCTCTACCTGCCATATGAGAAGCTTTGCTTAGTTTGGGGTCAGATACCGTGTGTAAGATTTCCCCTAATATTTAGTATAATGTCAACTTTACTCAGACAAATTATTTATTTGTTAATACCAACCCAAAATCTATAACCATAAATACCTCTGATCGTCAGTATCCATTACCGTTAATAAAAACTTGGAAAAGGCTTTTTTTATACTTCAGTGCGGAAAACTGAAGTGATGAATGGCATGTGGTTCAAAGTGTATTTGCCGAGCTATTTCTTATGTATACTGAAGTATATGGTTTTGTTTGGAGGAGGGAAGCGGAAATATTGTATACATCATAAGTGAAGGAACCATATAAAGTGTGGAGCAGGGGAGATAAGACTTTAATATTTTTTTATGGTCCGTGATGAATTCAAGTCAAGTATCTCGCGACTATGATCGCAAGCATATTGTAGCAGGATAATATTGGCTTTTGGATTTTGGATTCCACTAAAAAAAATGTATTATGTTACCAGAACAAAACAATAATATGGCTCAAACTGTTGAAAAGATGTCATATCTCATGTAGAGTCAAGCTTCTTACTCTACAAGCCCTTTCTTATTATGTTTTAATACACTCACTAGAAAAACTCTATACCTTAGTCAAATATTGTGGCTTCGCCGTTCCATTACAATAATATTAAGAGCTTATTCATTATATAACAGAAATAAGTAAGTGATCCATACGCCAAATCGATGACATACTCGTACGTTATCGATTTTGTTCTTTGACCGTTATAATGCAAATTCAATTTTACACATTATTATCTTTCACCAAAATATTAATAGTTGAAATATGAAATTGTATGCTTGACGCCAAAGAACTCATTCGTATGAGACTGAAATTTAAATCAACAACCTCACGTCTACACTCTGGTGATCACTATTCAATCAACTGGCTGCCTGAAAGAAATCGCTCTCAACGATAAGACCGCCATTTATAGCAGTTGATTTATTTGTGTTATTAACCGACTTCCAAAAAGGAGGAGGTTCTATGTTCGTCTGTACTTTGTGTATGTTCATCGGCTCATCATTCGGCTGTGCCGTTTTTGAAAAATCAATAATAATGGAAAAAATTTATACCTACATCAATTCTAACTATATTTTTTGAATTTTGTACACAATGGACGTCGATTTTACCATTTTTTTGCGAAAAATAATAATAGTTGGTTAAATATTTATTTAGTTGTTTCTTCAGTGTACACAACAAAAAAAGTATGTCTCTGTCTCTACGTCACAAACATATTTCCAGCATTTTTCCAACAGCAAGTCAAGTACAGCGCTTAACATACATACGTTTATTTTTAACTCAAGTTAAATTTAGAACCAATCTAAGGCATATTATACAAATTATATTCCTAACTAACAAGCACTACTCAGCGTCATTGTAAATGTCGATTGAGAAACCGGTATCATTACAAACAAATTAAGCCCGATGGAGTTTTTACTCAGATGACGACGTCAGATGGGTAATTACTGCGATGCTCGTCACGCATTCGATTAAATTGCTTCGATTTTGATAAAAAATAAACCAGCAAAGAGCTGGTTAAATACTTATACGCTATTTTTGAGTGGGCCCGCATAATGTACTTATTGTTTTGAAATTTAAATATGCGCAATCTAAACAATTAACATTGTGTTTATTGGTCTTGTCAACTTAAATTGAAAACTGTCATTATTATCTACTAGTTTTTGCTCGCGGCTCCACCCGCGTTGTAATTTTTTTTTTTTCTATCCCTTGGGAACCTATAATTTTTCCGTATAAAAAGTAACTTATGACACTTTCCGTCTTTCAAACTACGAGTATGTTCATACGAAAAATTAAGTCAACACTTTTCTCCGTTGCTGCCTGAAAGGGGAACAAACCAATAAACGAAAAAACACACTTTCGGATTTAAAATATTAAGTGAGGATTGTTTATTATATTAGGTACGTTGTCTGCCACTAATAGTTTAATACGCCGAATAACCATATTACAATCTGATTATGGAAACTAGCGTGTTTTTCGCACAGTTTAAGTATAGCATAGGTATTACTCACGCTTAATTTTAGCACTGACAACAGTGCTATGCGAGACGAGCCCGCGTGCTAACACTCCAACCTTGAAAAAGATCGCCAAATGCGATCGAAACTATAGTAGCAGTTATCTACTAAAATTAAGCGTGAGTAACACCTGTGATATACTTTAATTAAAATATTACAATCAAGTAGTGACCATGTATAATTGTACAAGATAGGTATATAAGCACAGTGTAAGAAGTTCATAAACGGGAAAAGCGAAACCATAGGTGTAAAACAAATGTATGTAGGGCGTATACAGTCCATGTCTAAATGCAGCAGTGGACATTCTACGACTAATGTTATGTAACAATGATATACAAGGACACTTAAAAAATAAACAAATACATATGATTATTACGTATCTGCTTATAGACTACAGTACGTTTGACTCCAGTTGGCTCATATGGTGAAATATTCACCACGTGAATCATCTAGTAAGAGGCCACGTTTCGGTGTCATATAAATGAGTAGTTAATAATTATTTTTCGCAAAAAATGGCATGACCGACTTCCACCGTGTATAGTACGAGTATTCGCGAATGGTACGCACGGATCGATGTAGCATTTCACATTATTGTTGATTTATCAAAAATGGCTCAGCTGATTTCGATAAAATTTAAATGGGACAGATATGGTAGTACACTCTTTTAATAAAAAAAACTATTGAAATCGGACTACTACGTAAAAAAATATGCGTGGTTACACAAACAATATATACGCGTCGAATAGAGTACCTCCTCTTTTTCGTCGCAAATGTGCGTGGCGTTTTATATATAGATACAAATTCCTACACAAAATGTACCTAAGCATAGGCACATGCTTATACCGTACATATGACCCTTTGTTTTGGAGCAGTCGGGTTAAAACAAAACTAATTATAATCCCGTCACCTTCCGACAAAAGACTGGGGTATTTTTCTAGAAATTACAATGCAGGGTTGCAAACGAGTCATCTTATTATTAAGTATTTTACGTGATACCGTCATAAGAAAACATTGTTGAATCAAGATGAACGCTTTTCGTGCCTCTCTATCGCTTGTTCCGCGCTCTCGCTCGCACACTTACATCAGGTGGGACGCGTTTTTCGTGCGTGCAGTCGGGGTTAATCGATTTATAAGATGTTATCACGTCAAAAAATAACTTTTTAATAACAAATGTAAATATTACATCAAGTCATAGGTAAATGTCAGTAATGTAGCGCTCATAGCGTAGTTCGATTAGATGTTTCTCAGAAATCACCGCAAGTAAGGTAAGCAATGGTCAGTCTTTGGATTGGTGACCGCGAGTGGCATTTCTAAGTGACTACTTCCGTGGCTCGGATGACATGTCCAAATATAGGTTCAGGTTGCTTCAAACATTTAGCCAATAAGCCATGCTAGAGGCTTTCAGGCAACTTAAAATCTCTGAAATCAAGGCTAGTCTAGTTATACGAACTTACTTATTACATCAAATCAAAGCACATTATGTTTACTTAATGTAAGGATTACACGATAACATGAATGATAAAAAAACATGGCATTTGTGGCGAAAGCATTTTATATACAATATATATTGAGTTGTTAAAATTTTGTCACAATCGAGTGCAATATTTTGTATGCAAAAAATTGAAAAGATGTAACAATATAAATAAATGTATTTCTTTTCGCTTCTTTGAATGAGTCACATTGTCATAGTTTTATAAATACATGATTTTCTGTTATATCTAAGAGAAAACAAAATTTCTAATTAAGTAGGTTCATGGGTAGTTTTAAAAATAAATTAATTCAATGAGAAGTACAATTTGTTTTAAAAAATTTTCATTGTTCATGGTCTAAATCATAACACTAAAAGTAAAATCTTTTCTAGTTTGAATTTTTGAAGTCCGTGTTAGCACATGCGAATTTAGTTGCAACTAATCTAGTTCTACAAGCTATTAGAGCGTGACTTTGAGTTTCGTATTACCGAGCACAAACGGTTTTTTCAACTTTTTAGGGTTCCGTAGTAAAAAGAGGAACCCTTATAACTTCGTTGTGTCCGCGCGTCCGTCTGTCCGTCCGAATATTACAGAGCCTTACAACTTCCACATTTATTAACCAAATTGAATGAAATTTGACGATAATAATTATGATACTTCTCAATTTTAAATTCTTAAATTTTTCTAAACTATGCGTGTCTTGACATGCACTTTATTTCAAAAGTAAGTCTCGACAATTTATTTAAGATGAGACAGGAAAAACTTTACCATTAATAACTTATCTTATTATGGAATTGATTTAACACGACCTTAAACAGTTTTCTTATAAGTGCCACTTAAGTAATAGTCTGTACCTATATTCCACACTTTTTTGAGTAGGTATTTCATTTAACTCAATACTGATATTATTTCAGACAGAAACTATTAAAATGTATTAGGTAGCACGGAACATGTTCAGTTCATCTGCTATATATTTTATATTACGTGTAGGACATAAAAATTTAGTTCATAATATAAACTGTTGTACTGGTGAATACACAAATAAATAACTGTGAATATCTATTACGTGTTTTTATGGAATACTTGAAAAATATTTGCGCCTAAGTATTAGTATACGCCTAAAAGGGATCTTAGGTATGTAAATAATAACATATTTTGACTGAACTATAAAAATAAAATGAATAAAAGAAGTTTTACAAGAAGATTTGGATAAGAATCCAAAATTAGTTAAATTTTGTACCCAAGAATATTTTAGTTAAATTTTAAACTAATCTCAACGCTACAAGTTTTTAATTGCATCTCAAACATAAGTTAGTAGATTGTAAATTGATCACACATGGCAAGTTTAAAGCTATTTTATTAAAGATATTGATAAGAATTCGTTAGCGATTGAGGCAGTTTTATTTACTATATTGTTGAGAATACCGTTAGCAATTGAAGAGTTACGTTTTCTCACAATTCTTTGAGAAAGCAGCGGCGCGCGGAATCGGTATGTAGCATTAGAGAAAGTGTACACAGTCTAATGCAACGTCACCGTCATTCGGTACTCGGTTAATCAATTTAGAAAGTTAATCGATAATCGATACAACTTGTCGATTCAACCGATCACGATTATCGATATTTTCGAGATAAGTCACCTTACCTTTTAAAAATCGATGGTTGATGATGTCACATCCAAAAATAGGTGGAGAACTGTTTTAAAACACTTGGTAGAGTCACTTTATTTCACAAGTTTATGTCGCACGTACGGAAGCAGGTTTTTAATGATTGTAATGGCTTTGAGGCTGCGCGCGCGCACCGGATCTGCTGGTTGACTGAGCGCTCGCCGCTCATGCAATGACATCGAATCCCCCCCACAAAACGCTGCCAGATAAACTTAGACCTTACCGATAACTAATAAGATTGAAATTGATTTGTTGGAGTAATGTTTTGACCAGTGAATTAACAAGTAGCTTGCTGTATTGGGGAAAACACAAGATTTTTGATGGTTGTAACGCTGTAAGGCTTTTGAGATCTTTGTAAACATTGATAGAGTATTGAAAATATGTGTAGGTATTGCTTGGGTGAAGTTTCGAAATTATGACAGGCGACGACTGTCCACGATTAAAAAGTATGCTATGCTATTTGTTTTATGTTAAAAGTAAAAGAGGTTTTACATGCATTCCTGGCAATCGGGAAAGGCACTCAATTATGGTGAAAATAGAAAAAAAAACGATTCAGGTAGGCCATGACGGGCATTCTAATGGGCGGGCGTTATGAAATGGATAAGCTGCCAAACATAGAGGGATTCAGGGGAAGTCCATTAAGTCATGGATTAAGTTATGGATTTCCTTTAAGTCCGGTTGGAAGCGGCCTGAAGCGAGTTAGTAAAATATCAAACTTTTAAATCGTCCTGATAAGTAGGTCTGAATTTACTACACAGCATGAAGGAGTACTTACTACTTATCCCTTTGTTTGTGACCAAGGGGCCTCCATTCTTTTGTTGCCTCTAGGCCTCCATACCTCTAAACCGGCTCTGATGCCGAATGATAGATTAAATCAATTATTTGGAAATAGTGATGGGCTTACATATATTATGATAAATATACACAAATATTAAAACCCACTTTCCAGATAATTAAAAACACACACTATACTTAACTCTAGCGTATGTTGCTCTAGAAGTTACATAAACTTGTACTTGTACTTGGCTATTTGGATGGCAACGCAAAAATATGCCGTAAATACGAGTATATTCTGAAAATGTAAACACAATTTGCTGTCTAAATTGCATTTCCCCAACTTTTGCAATCTTTTTTTTCTACTTTGTAGAAAATTAAGGTTTAACTTAACTTTTACAAAGATTAATGCGTACATTTTAATAGAGATGAGATGATGCGTGGGACTGTCGTTTTATTGTAATTATGCAAATCCTTGAAGATGAGTGTGTTAGAATATTAATGTTATAATAATATTAATAACGATTACAAAATGTATTAAGTAATGTAAGACTAATTGTAAGTAGCTAAATGGAACTCGGAAATATCATGACGTCCGAATGTCGGCCATTGTTGTTTACGTACACCATTTATTTAATACTGTGATTTCATAATGTTATAGATGACTTGAAATGTATCAATAATTGTTCTAATAATTCTAATAAGTATGAAATACAGTTTAAGATGATTTTATGTTTAATAATTGTGTAAAATGGAGGCTACCACCGTGCCCGCCATCTTGCTCGTTCCCTATTGGTTGTTCGTAATGTTTACATCGAGCAGTGGTGGTAAGGCATGTTGGGAGCTTGTGAAATCAGTATAAAACAGTCTGTTGGCGCGGCTTCGTCTCCTAATATCTCTTAATATCTCTTAGTATCTTTGAATCTCTCTTAGTGTTCTCCCGGTATTCTGATAATAACGTTGGAGTCTTGCTTAGCTAGTTATGCTGAGTGTCGGTACTTTTATATTCGAAGCCAAGTCGAGTGGACGTCGCCATGTTGCTAAAGTTAAGTACTTTGTGTAATATCTAAATTAAGGTGACTGATCAAAAGATTATAGGTAATCTTTAAATAGTTTATATTGTATACCTCTAATACCTATTTTCTCCTTGTCAAGCTGAAAAAAATAGGTATTAGAGGTATACAATATAAACTATTTAAAGATTACCTGTGTAATAGAAAACAGTCGACTAGAATCGATCATTTTAATAGTGATGAGATTATTGTTACGCATGGTGTGCCACAGGGTAGCATATTGGGACCAACTTTATTTCTGATATATATTAATAACATGTGTAATTTGAGTCTTAAAAACGGCAGTGTTATTACTTTTGCCGACGATACAGTGTTATTTTTCTCTGGTAGATCATGGTCCGATGTTAACCAGTATGCAGCAGAAGGCTTTGAAACTGTTACCAACTGGCTCGATAACAATTTATTGACATTAAATATAACGAAAACTAAATATGTCACATTTAGCATAAATAGCCCGGGACAACCACAAACATCAGAAATTAGCATTAAAGCTCATGAATGTACTGATATCAATAACTGTAATTGTCCACAATTGACCTCAACTGACGAAATTAAATATTTAGGCGTTACAATTGACAACAACCTAAATTGGAAGTCACAAATTAAATCTCTGGCTGCACGTGTTAGAAAACTCTTATATATCTTCAAATCTCTCAGATACGTATGTGACAAGACACAAATTATTTCTGTCTATTATGCACTATGTCACTCTGTGCTTACGTACTGTATTTCAACTTGGGGTGGTTGTTCAAAAACAATACTAATACCTGCCGAAAGAGCTCAAAGAGCAATACTAAAGGTCATGATGTTTAAGAAGTTTCGCTTTCCAACTAGTGACCTCTACAAAGAACTTTCCATATTAACAATACGACAATGTTATATACTAAAAATTATACAAGAACAACATGGCATACTTCCAGATCGCAGCACACAGATTAGAAGAAAGGATAGGCCTTATTGTATAGTTAATCATAGAACTAAGTTTGCTCAGCGCTTCGCGAGATTCATAGGTCCTTATCTATACAACGTTATAAGCAAAAGTACTGAGCTACGAACTCTCAATAATTATAAATGTAAAAAAGCAGTATATAATGTTTTAAAACAAATGAACTATGAAGATACCGAAAAGTTACTTAAAATTATTGAATAGCTAGGTGACCCGGCGAACTTCGTTTCACGCAATATCATTAAAAATTAATGCCTGTATCTTACTCTGATGTATAAACGTTTTATTACAAGTTTCATCTCAATCCGCTCAGTAGCCTTTGCGTGAAAGAGTAACAAACATCCATACATACTCACAAACTTTCGCGATTATAATATTAGTAGGGTATAGGAATAATTTAAGAAAATTCCAGCTCATTGTCATTAGAAACATTTAACCAGAATACAAAATCGTGATAAAACGAATATATGTATGTTTCTTTTTTTTTTCATAATAAGAAAAACCTACATTCTAATGTCTCTTGCGTTTGGACACAATAACACACTACTTTCAGGAGCATTCATACACAACGCGCGCGCGCACACTTACACACACGCACACACACACGCACACACACATGCACACAAACACACACACGTGCGCGGACCGCGCGCACATGGTTACTGGGATTCGTTTGGGAGTAATGCTGATGATGATGAACAATATTAGGTTATTAACTAGCTAAACTAAGATAAAACATCTTTATAAACGTAATTTTATATGCTTGTTGTTATACTATACAACACTGTACTCTAGGTACTGTTCTAATAGTTTATACTATCTATATAATAATTATACTAATAATTAGTTTATAATATAATTATAATTATGTACTAGCAATAAGTACCTACATAGCATCAATAAACAAGAGATATGTACCTATAGAAAATTATCAAACTACAAAGTAATAATTACTTACCATGTTTTAAATTAAGATTATTTCAAGTTAAAACAACTAAAGAAAAGATTAATACAATAGATGCATATGTAAGGATTGATACATGGTACAACATATCATAACATTCAAAACTATATCTTCCTAATAATGTTTAGTATAATAAAAAACATAAATACATATTTAACACAACACCTTCACTACTGTTGTCGGTTCAAACAATTGTCTGATTTGTGTACGTTTACTACATTCTCCTTGATCCATTGAAATCGTCCGTCTCCGTCGTACACATTACACGTTGCCTAGTAAGTGAGCGAGAGGAAAACTGCCGCCCGAGATACAGTTTAAACTAGTTCGGGCGGTAGGGTAAATCTTGATTATTTACAAAGCAGAAATTAAAACGAATACCTACATAAATGTTTTATGTAATTGTTGTATTACGAATAGGTGTGTTTCAATGTTAATGTTAATGTATAAATCTAACAATTCAATGTACCTACTTGTTCGTTTTATAAGAATAAATAAATTGAATTGAATTGAAAAAAAATTATACTGATGGCGTCTTGAGTTTCTTGCCACTTCTTCTCAAAACGTCTAGGGCCTTGCGAACGTGGCATAATTATTGCAATACATGGTGGTACCCTCGAGGGACCCATGAAGTATAAAAAATATATAAAGTATACTTACTTACTTGTTGCCTTTACTAATTTAGAAACCTCAAGTTAGGTAACTACCCTCACAAACATTTAAAGGATCAGATTGAAGAGTTTCTTTGTTATTAAGTTAGGATCAGGGTTGCTGCATTAGTTTAAAGTAAGATTTCCATCCTAACAGTGATATTTTGATAGAAAAGAGACAAAGTAACCGCCTCTTTCAACCCTGATCTAACATCAGAAGTGGTGCCGAAATACCCACATTAATGCCGCTCATTGTATTTCAGAGAATCCCGACAAGCTTTTTGCATATCCATGCTGAAAGGCTGCCTGTGCAGCAACTACTCGATTTCCTGGCAATGTTTGCCTGGGAAATTCTGCAGCGGGGCTCCAGGTCCCAGAACTACTGGGTTTCCTGGCCAAGTAAAGTGAATCAGTGAAATAGTGAAGTGTATCACTAAAATAGTGAAGTGAATACAGTGCTCTGATGATAAAGGAGGCAAGGGGCTGAGCCCTGTTATAATATATAATTAGAAAATGTTTTGCATAATTTGTCTATTTTGTAATGTGGGATCAGTTAACAAAACTAGAAGAATTTTGCTTAAAAAATATTGCAGAAAGTTTCTGTTCATTTTGTAATTATTTTTATCTAACGACATAAGACCATACATACTACACAAATATATATTGGGAAGTTTGAAAGACAACTGGTTATAAATGTGTCAGAATAACCGAGCGGTCTGAAAAAGACGTAAACCTTCAGTAAAACGAGAAAAGTGAAAAATAAAATGCAAACAATAGTTAGCTGATTCACATAGCTGCTTCATTTTTGGGAAATCTGTTGACTACAATATTAAGAACACAGTGTCACAGTGGAATGAGAAATTGGAAAGTTTGAAATGCTGGCTAAATATGGAATGGTCCTGTATGACCGGAAAAAGTTTATGAAGGGTGAACTGTGTGTTACTTTGACTGAAATGACTTGACTAAGATCTCCTATTTAATGATGCAGAATTAGGTGTGTATCAGTTGATTTATTGACATTCTGAAAAATAACACATTATTTATATCTTGTCGAGATAATGGCAAACCAATTTTTAAAGGTGCTGAAAAAATATTGAGGGTACTTGAAATTAAGATTTTATTCTTTAAAATATAAACGAATAAAAGGCTTTGTTAACGGATCCTACAAATAATAAAATTGTGATTGATTTGTTAGATGTTCTCCACGTAATCATTGGATGGTTTGAGTGGGAGATCATTTGACATCGAAAATAAAAAAAATTGTGCGTGGAGTCCCTCCGCGCAGAAGAAGTGAAATTTAGTAGTTAACTCTTAACTAGAGGTAGATGGCGTTGGCGTCAAGTTAGCCCGCGGTATTTACTTTCTCCGTCGATGGACGAGGTGTTTTGGTTTTTGTTTGATTAATTTAACTTCTAAATTTAACTAAATCTAACTTATTAATTTAACTTATAACGCAACCTTGTTGGAAGTCGCATTAGAAGTTTCATCTCAATAGAATAGTAAAATATGATATTAAATAAAACAAATAAACACAATAATATGTCATCAACAATACAATATGGTACTAAGTTTTATTGTAGTGTAATGGTGGAGATGAGGTTGTATGTACTTCGAGGACGAAGTACTGTCAGGCTGGCCGTGTTAGAATATTAATGTTATAATAATATTAATAACGATTACAAAATGTATTAAGTAATGTAAGACTAATTGTAAGTAGCTAAATGGAACTCGGAAATATCATGACGTCCGAATGTCGGCCATTGTTGTTTACGTACACCATTTATTTAATACTGTGATTTCATAATGTTATAGATGACTTGAAATGTATCAATAATTGTTCTAATAATTCTAATAAGTATGAAATACAGTTTAAGATGATTTTATGTTTAATAATTGTGTAAAATGGAGGCTACCACCGTGCCCGCCATCTTGCTCGTTCCCTATTGGTTGTTCGTAATGTTTACATCGAGCAGTGGTGGTAAGGCATGTTGGGAGCTTGTGAAATCAGTATAAAACAGTCTGTTGGCGCGGCTTCGTCTCCTAATATCTCTTAATATCTCTTAGTATCTTTGAATCTCTCTTAGTGTTCTCCCGGTATTCTGATAATAACGTTGGAGTCTTGCTTAGCTAGTTATGCTGAGTGTCGGTACTTTTATATTCGAAGCCAAGTCGAGTGGACGTCGCCATGTTGCTAAAGTTAAGTACTTTGTGTAATATCTAAATTAAGGTGACTGATCAAAAGATTATACTGATGGCGTCTTGAGTTTCTTGCCACTTCTTCTCAAAACGTCTAGGGCCTTGCGAACGTGGCATAATTATTGCAATACATGGTGGTACCCTCGAGGGACCCATGAAGTATAAAAAATATATAAAGTATACTTACTTACTTGTTGCCTTTACTAATTTAGAAACCTCAAGTTAGGTAACTACCCTCACAAACATTTAAAGGATCAGATTGAAGAGTTTCTTTGTTATTAAGTTAGGATCAGGGTTGCTGCATTAGTTTAAAGTAAGATTTCCATCCTAACAGTGATATTTTGATAGAAAAGAGACAAAGTAACCGCCTCTTTCAACCCTGATCTAACAAGTGCAATTCTTTCACCCCATAAGTACCTATTTAGAAATTCTTTAAATGTCAACGATCTGTCAAGTCAAAGATGAATATAATGAAGATATTATTGCGTGTAAGCTTTAGTTACAGTCTGCTATTCATTATCATAGAATTGATACGCCTTTAACTTAACTCTACAAGCTCTTACTTCACAAACTACATTTAGGGGCTGTACCGCCTAAAGTAAAATGGTTATCATACAGAGATTCCAATATAACGTACTGATGGACATCACAAATGCACCTTAGTTGGGCACGTAAGGAATGATGATCTCCACCTGGACCTTAAAGTGGTAAAAAGTATTACCTACACAAAAATACGCAGAAACTCACGACCATAGCCTTCACCACCATGTTAATGTTGAAAAACGGACACAGAGAGAAAACCTAAACGAACAAAACCGTTCGAATTAGTTTAAAAATTAAACTCGTAGTCATAGTGTTATAGTGCCAGTATAAAGAATACAAAAAGTGTAGATGGTCACATTCTTAGTTTATTATACCTGCCAATTCAAGTGAGACTTATTTTACTTGTTATCTCATGGCTATATAGTAGGTATTTTTTAAGGAATGCTCGTCAGCGTTTTGTAAACGGACTAAAAAAAACTGTGATTTCAATGATATGAAAATTCGTAATATTTATTTGTAGTGAACTTATTGAAACTTATTTAGTTTTTATATAGTATACGAGTATTTTCTCTATAATAACTAATGACACATTAGTAAATATCGTATCTCATAGGAATAACCGTACAAAAGTAAAATAATTCTTACGTAAATTAATTTGAATCACGCAAAAGTATGTCGAAACTTTTATCTACCGATTTTACGACTTCCTTTTACTTGGCGGCCATTATGAGAATTGCTATCCGGTTCCTGAAGCCTACTCAAGATAAGTAACTTTGGGTATTCGTTGACGAAATGGCTGCAAGTTGCTGCAGACATTGAAAAGAGAGCGAACCAGTAAACCGAAATTGGATTTATTTTATTTATTAACATTGACAGCTTGTTTATATTTGAAATTAATTCTGATACGCACTGTGTAATGCATAATGATCATCATTCGAGTAGGTATGTAGGTAC
This sequence comes from Hypomecis atomaria, assembly GCA_964007245.1. Classification (NCBI taxonomy): domain Eukaryota; kingdom Metazoa; phylum Arthropoda; class Insecta; order Lepidoptera; family Geometridae; genus Hypomecis; species Hypomecis atomaria. The sequence continues at coordinate 23,227,119 of OZ023288.1, forward strand.
GTCATACAGCCTTGGCCATAGAACGGGAACAAAGTACGCCTTGGCTAAAAATATCAGGCAGTCCCATAGTTAATTCAAATTATTTGTAAACAAACTACCTACACTACTAATAAAAATCATTGGATATTATAAAAAAAATATTTTTCATTAAATATTTAAAAAAAAACTAATTTGCTAAACAGTAGTGTTAACGGCAATGTTTAACGTTTATTAAAACAAATTTAAACAATATGCTTCTTTTAAGAACAAGGCCCTAGCAATGTTTCATTTTATAAATGTGAAATGTTCAGAAACATTCACAAGTTCGGTAAGTTAGGTATAGTCGGATGATGTGAAGTTAGCTACAAGCTGCGCAATGTTCAATCAACGTGCAACTTTAAGTGAGCTTCAGTGATGAGTGGATATTTCAGTTAGTAGCTAACTTCACATCCGCCGACTTGTATGAATTGGCCTATATATATGGTAGGTACATCAAAAATGTTTTTTTTTAGGGTGTTGTTTTAAGTTATAAAACCTACGTTACTTCAGTCACAAGACGTTTACGACTAGAAACACTAAAGAATTGGTTATTGTTAAAATTTGTCTTCCCTTTTATTTACCTACTAGCGACCCGCCCTGGTTTCGCACATGTGTATTATACATATAAAACTTCCTCTTGAATCACTCTATCTATTAAAAAAAACTGAATCAAAATCCGTTGCGTAGTTTTAAAGATATAAGTTTACATGGGGACAGACAGCGGGAAGCGACTTTATTTTATACTGTGTAGGTACCTATTTTACAGAGAGTACTTACCACGGAACACCAAAAACCAAGTGTAGATGTAAAGACGAGCAAAAAAATTCTGATGCTAGTTCTGCAATCACATATTAATTTCAAACTTGCCAGAGGTTTATAAGATTAACCTTTTGCTTAGTAATACTCCGCTGTTTACAACACGTACTACTACTTTATTTTTTGTTTGTTCGTAGTGTTGTATTGTTCGAGCTGTCCCAAGATGGTATTGTACTAGGAGTAATGCACTAGGCATGAACATGAAATGTGGCGGCATGACGCTACCGTTAGTCGGAGTCAGTGACCACGGCACGTGCGATGCCCGACAAGTAAGCATCGATTGGTAGTTCACATTGAGACAGTTACTTGTACAAGTCTCGTTTTTATCCGACTTCAACGCAACAAAACTAAAGCCCGAGATGCGGCGATATGATAAAAAATATTTTTTGAAGTGAAACTTCTAATGCGACTACCAACAAGGTTGCGTTAAACGTACGCTATCATGGAGGGGTTATGAAAGCACTGTTGCGTCGAAGTTTCACTTCTTTCGCGCGGAGGGACTCCACCTGCACTTTTTTCTCTCGTCGGATATTGGACAGCATCATGGCAATTTTAATTTTTGATACTGTTGTTCTGAATAGTGAGGTGGTACTGCATCCGAACCAATCCTGCAGGTTTTATTACTAATGTGAACTGAATGCCGCTTTCTGCCAGTGCTTCTCTTTCCGGCAATCGTCCTCTGGATGACGAATGGAAGTAGATTTTATATTATGACATTTTCATGTTTTTTTTTCGTATAGGTAGGTTTGCGTTTGACTAGATACTGCCTGATGTTAAGCAGATATGCGGTATAGGGTGTAGCACGCTTACCTAGAAAATACCTATTTATTCGGGATTTGAAGACACCCACGTTGTACTTTAGCGAGAAAACAGACCCAGGCAAAACGATGTGATGATGTGACCAAAACTTGTCTATGAGATGAGTAAACCTCGAATATAAATTTACATTGGGACAGCAACTTGTAAATGTGTGAGATGAATTTTCGTTCATACTTAGAGGTCTATTTAAAAGAAAAAGGAATCGACTATCCTGAGAACTGCAAAGTCAATACCTTCTATATTTCTGGGATGGCCATAAGTAGGTAACGCTACTATGCTACACTAGCATACGCTGAATGCAAATTTTATGTAAGTACAATAGAATTTTTGAAAATATTGTCAGCTACTATTTGCTGTAATGTAAGTACTGCATAATATGACATCGATTTAACCAGTAAGTATGTCAAAGACCTGGAGGCGTGCTAGAAATAGTCTGTATTTTCCCTTTTTCTTAGTATTTCAACGGGTCAAACTTGCATTCTAATATTTATATTAGAGTTTAAAATAGGTCAACTCTATATTTCATTTCATTAATTTTAGTGACAGGAACTAAATTTCATTAATTTCATTAGTTTCATTAATTTTAGTGGTGGTCTAGTGGATAAGACGTGGTGGTCTAGTGGTTGTAGCGCTGGCCTGTCATTCTTGAGGTAGTGGGTTCAATCCCGGTCCCGTACCAATGAGTTTCCTTGAAACTTATGTACGGAATTTCACACCACTGGCTTTTCGGTAAAGGAAAACATCGTGAGGCAACCTGCATACGTCCGTTGAAGAAATTCGATGGCGTGTGTGAATACACCAACCCGCACTGAGCCAGCGTGGTGTATATGGCCCAATCACCCTTCGTGGGTAGGCCTACGTCCTGCAGTGGCGAATTAAAAAATGCTGGTACAGTACAGTGACAGGAACAAGTTACTTGCCCGATGTCAAGCAACACGTTTTGACCATAAACAGCACCATCAATAGAAGTATGTAAATGCGTGTCTTATAATGTAGTATAATGTCATGTACCATATAAACAAATTGCCTTTTTAAGGACTAACAATCAATATTAACTTAATTATTTTAATTTCTTAAATAAATAAAATACCTACCTGCCAGTAACACACTAAATGGACACCGTTAACACACTCACTTATTTTTGACACTATTTTATGGACAATTTAATATTTAAACGCATAAAAATTATTACAGGATAAGATACTATTATTTTGGCAAAAATATCGTAAAAATTCCATATTTTATCGTTTAATCCATAAACACAGGTCTTGGAATAAAAAGCTATTGGCTACTAAGATAAAACATTGAGCCAGCTTTCGTTCTGCGTCGTCTGATAACATGAACTAACATACTCGTAATATTATCCATCAAATAATCGTATTGATACAACCCTTTTCAATCAAAGTTATCTACAAAAAAAGATATGGCTGAAATATCTGAGATAAAATAGGTAAATGGCTTTTGACTCGATATATGAGAACGTAAAACTGATAAGTGTATTTGCGCTTCGTGGTAAATATATAAATAATATTTGTTTTTACGATATTGTAGACCAATAGCATTGCAGTGCGCAGTTGTAAATGCCAGCCGCGGCTCTACTTTTTATTTACTCATGCTTCCATACAGTACAAGATGTTAGAAACAAAGATGAGGTACAAAGTTCTGTATGGACCCTATTGGGCACCATCTATCCGAAGACTGACCGTGCCGAATGTTGCTTGACTACAGTGATCGATAAGAAATATCTAGTCAAACTAGGGTATGATCGCCACAATTTTAAATTAAGGCAGAAGTAAACGGGCATTCAACAAAAAAATATCATGTTAAATGTAGCCAAGACTAAATCACAGTTGACACTAACAAAAAGTTGTCAGATTTCACGTAATGCCAAGCTTCTAACTCTACACGTCTTACTCCACAAACTCTACAGCTTAGTCAATATAATTATGTGACTTGGCCGGTAATCGTCGTTACGTCGTGATGATCAATAGATATTTAGATAACACTTTATTGTAAACAAAAAAAAAGAAATAAGAACAGAAACACAAGAAAAACTTATGCTAGTGTAACTCAAGGCGGCCTTATCGCTGGAGGCGATCTCTTCCAGGTAACCCTTGCACGGAACGATCTTAAAATAAATCACGGGAGTACAATAGTGTGATACTAAAAAATAAATAAATATATAATAAACATAAATAATAATACTACATACTATACCTAACAATGACAACCATAGAGGTAGAGTCCCGCACACAAATACGCGTGTAGCGATTATGCGTATGTGTAGCGTCTATGTACGAATAAGACAGTAGATTTTGTATGAAGAATTGAGTCCGAGTTGTGGCAATACTGTGCCGCCCAGTATGAGTATCTCGACAGAGAGAAACTGTACGTAAAATAACGAAAGCGATTCAATCAGTACCTAATTTATCATCAACCTACGCGCATCCCGTACTGATGCTGCAGAGCATCGAACTCATTACCCAAACGAGGTTTCGAGTCCGTAATAGCCTTAATAGCCTGCGTAGGAATGCAACTTATTGTCTATTCACATTATATCATTAAAACTAATCGTTCTCTTGTTAAGTAAACTATCAATTATTGGTGTAGATTGTCACGGAGTACCAGGAATGCAGCAATTTGGAAAGTCATTAATCTGTGCGTTTGTAAGCGTCTACACCTACAACATAGCTACTAAGTATTCAAATGTAAAACTATCGAAAGTCTTTTACGCTTAATTTTTAAGAATTACTGCTCAACATGAAGGCTAAATTTAACTAAATAATAATGTTTTAGGTCACTTTAAGCAATCATAGAAATTAGATTAATGGCGAAAGTAAAACAGTTACAAATATTTTGTACAATTTAAATAAAAATATTACTAATAGGAGCGAGTCGTTCTATCAGCCACAATTCGTCCACTGCTGGACATAGACCTCCTCTAAGGATTTCCAATATGAGCCTTTGGATCTCCTCATTTTGGAGTCAATTTCGCAGAGAGACTCCGAGCATTTATGAATTGAAGTTATGTTAAGAAAATAGTTGGCTAAAATATTGCTCTAAAAATGTTTGAGCTCAAATGCTGATAAATATTTTCAAATATTATGTTGATTTATTGCAACATATGCAGTATTTAAATGCGGTTCCTTTGTTACGTGTATTGTATAATTACAGATAATAATATTATAACCCTGGAAGGGTATGACAATTTTAACTTTTGTGTTTTTGAAACGATTTTTGAATAACAGATGGAACCACTGAATTATTGTCTTATACAAATATGTTTATTTGTTTGGGTATCTCTGGAAAAATAACAGAATTCTTTTAATTTCTAGAGGTTCTAGACAGTCTACGTATTTGTTATCTTATCAAGCGTAACTAACACTCTGAAAGTAAATACTTCAACGTCTTAGTCCTTATTTAATCCTAGGATTACTACGCAATTATCTCTCAGAGAAAAATGTTCTCCTAAAACTTAAATTCTAATCCGCTTAGAAGATCTCATTTGTTTTGGTGAATTTACATAAATACACAATATACCTAACCCATTATAAAGTAAAAAAAATTAAGTAAAAAAATATTGTAAGAAGCTCATGAATATAAATCTATTTCCATTGCAGTACGACAATTCATGAAATTCGAATTTGCACTTCGGAAAAATATTCTCAACTGAAAACATATATGGGTTCCGTTATTCAGCACATCTTTTTAACTGAGTTTTAAAGAGCTTACATCTCAACTTACTTTTGATTGAATGGTTTATATGCGTCTTGTTTGGTTTTGGATATCAAAGAATCTTTCCACATATTAACTAAATCTAAATCACATATGTAAAAAAAATAATGTAAATGCATAGTAAATGCTTTATTTTTATTATTTGTACTGTAGCTTTATTGTATGTATTTAGTAAAAGCACTTTCCTATTACAATTTACAATTAGATAAATTTTACTATAGGAAAACATCGTGAGGCAACCTGCAAACGTCCGTAGAAGAAAATCGATGGCGTAGGTGAATCCACCAACCCGCACTGGACCAGCGTGGTGGATATGGCCCAATCACCCGTCCTGCAGTGGATTAAAAAGGCTGGTACAGTACAGTACTTAACCTATTGAATAAAACCTCTATCTTCAAATATATTTATGACCGGTAAACAAAAAAATGACAAAGAAAAACTTTTTAGGAAGGGTTCGAGAATGTTTTTCTCAACAACTTAATGTTTTCTATCTTAATATTCTTTTCGCGTAATTTTTTCTGTTTTCCTACCTAAATGAATCAATTCAGATTTTTAGGTCTCTATACTTGTGAACGGTGATGTTGTAAACTTACACAATTTCCATAATTCAAAAATATTTTCCAAACGGAAACTAAATTACTTAAATTAAAATAACATATTGTCACGCCACGGTGAAGTGGGTGACATAAATTATAGGGTTTGAAAAAAGTGGTATGGTTCTATCAAATTTTAATTTACTTGGATATGTTTGCTTTATTATTTAGAGTGGATATGTTATTACAGGCCTGGCATTTGATTCGAATAAAATTAGTTAGAAAATAAGTAAAATATAATAATAATCAAAGCAATGTTAATAATAGCTAGATAACACTTCAATGTACACAAAAAAAATATAAGGCGAACAGTCATACAAGAAATGATTACGCTACTGTAACACAACGCAACATAACATAACTATTCGTAAGAAGGTTATAATCATCAACTAAGCTTTTTAACCGACTTCCAAAAAAGAGGAGGTTCTATGTTCGTGTGTATGTTTTTTTTTTTGTGTATGTTCATCGATAATTTTGCCAATTGAGAACCGAATCGAAAAATTCTTTTTTAGTTCGAAGGGTATACTCCCGAAATGCTCCCATTTAAATTTTACAGAAACCGGCTGAGACATTTTTGAAAAAACCAACAATAATGTGAGCAATTCGAGCGAAATATCCGAATTTTGTACACGATGAACAACGATAAATTGTGTATTTTTTTTTTTTTAATTGTGAACCGAATCGAATAGATCTTTTTTTAGTTCGAAAGGGTATACCCGAGAAAGCCTCTTTTAAATTTTACAGAAATCGGCTGAGCCGTTTTGATAAATCAACAATAATGTTAACAATTCAAGCGAAATATTTTCTATTAATGATAACTATTGCGCCATGAAAAATTGTGCACTGGAAAAGAGGTCATAGATGTCGAGTAATTAAAGTACGTGAAGATAATTCCAAGTACATTATCTTCAAGCTTCAGCCGCCAAACTTGTAGGCAGCTCGCGTTCTGTTACGATAAGTACATTGTAACAACAAGTGGTTGCTACGTCTGTGCCCGCACTTTTATCTCAACTCACGAACTCGTGACTTTATAAATGGGAAACTTATAAAAGTAGAGCAAATTGTTTTAAATAAAATATTACATCTACCGCTGTGATTCTCAGAACTAGAAGTGAACTTTTAAATATTATAAATAATCGGCCAAGTACGAGTCGGACTCGCGCACGGAGGGTTCCGTAGTGTATGGGAGCCCCCCCTTAAATATTTATTTTATTTTGTTTTGGTTACGGAACCCTAAAAAATGACTAAATACTCGAAGTCATACTCCCTGGCCGGACCATCTCGTTATATTCATATAATACATAGTGGAAAAAAATGTACACAATGTGTACATAAATATCAAAATTTGTGCATACGTACTTTTAGAGTAATCGTCAAATGAAGGTGGTCCGGCCAGGGAGTTTACTCCCTGGCCAGACCATACGCGAAACATCAGTTTTTTCACGGAGGTAATGCATCTAATTAATTATACAGAAATTGTACACCTAAATAACACTTACATTTTTGATTTTTGACCGGGGATTTGAGTTCAATCCAGTTTTTTTCGTAACTTGTTTCAAAATAATTTAAATACATAAATAAACCACGTACCTATGATCTCTGTGGCGCTGTACCTCTAGTTGGCACAAACTATTTTAAGCAATAAGTATGGATAAAACAACATTTTTTACAAGCTTTTATTTAACTTGCAAAGGATGTATGTAGGTAAGTTCAGGTTCAGGTGGAATCTTGCAAGTTAAACTGATCTGATCTGATGATGGAGTCGGAAGGTACTAGTATTTAGTATAGGAACTCCTGTACTAAATAAGATAGACCCGTTGCGTTTGGGCTCGTTTTACTGGTCTTGGCTAGCACTCTGCTGCTACATGATAATCCAGGTCCTCAAAAGCTTTAAAAAAAATAGATTATAACTAATATTAGAAAATACTTTATTGTAAAATTTATATATCCACACAAATCGGAAACATGGTCGAGATAGTATTGTTTAATAATTTCCTTGTAAAATTATTTATAACACATTGGATTTCAGATATCAAAACATAGGTAAGTAATTAAAACAAAACAGAACCAAAAACTAATACTCTAAATCATCTATCATTGATAAAGGGTTTGTTTCTCAAAGTTATTTTTTCTTATATTAACTACCTGAACCTGACTTCTACGTGGCAAATAAGGATGTTTTATATTTACACAAAATTGATTGAATATTAGGTAGGTAAATTAGTATGGGCCGTATGATTAGCTCCACTTTCCGAGTTTTTAAGCTTCCTGAAGACACGGCTAAAGGCTGATTCACACATATTATTAGTAAAACCACAGTTCCGTCACAGTACCTACCGGCACCGTCCCGGCACAAATAAAATATTTTTTCATACATTGTCTAATGTAAAAACGTCGGCACGGTGGCTTGACTGATATGTGTGAATTGGTCGTAAAACAATCGTTCAGTTGTGTGAAAAGACGTCACCTGCTAGTACAGCATGCGACTACGAAAGGCCACGAAAAGTACTCTTTTCGACGTGTGAAAAAGTGACAGATATATACTTTGCCTTAACGCTGTCTCGTTCTGACACGTCGAAAGAAATATCGTGCGCATCCTAGTCCCGGCGGGTCACCCTTCCGAAGATTGACCGTTGCTTAACTTCGGTGATCGCAATAAAACGAGAAAAGGACTGATGAGTGATGAGATTAAAAAGTTCTCGAGCAAAGACCACGTGCCTAGGGACAGGGTAAAATTTAATGTCCTCCACAGAATGGACAGATGACTTCATAAAAACCACAAGATTGTGCTGGATGCAAGCCGCTTCTTACCGGTCTTATTGGAGATTTATACAAGAAGGCTGAGTCCGGCAATGGACATAATATCCTAGCTGAATAATTTAAATTTTGTAAATTACTTTTAGTTATTAAGACATAATTGTTTAGGCATAACTATTATCAATGTTATCGGTCGATTTCAAGTACATGTACGAGTAATGTACGGAATTTTTAACTTTGACTTTCAATCAAAATGATGATAATTAAACGCCGTTACTGCGTAAAGTTAAATTAAAAAATTCTTGAAGTTATGACAATGATCTATCTCTGTTAAGAAATTGTAGCTACTGAGAGGGTTTTAATTAGTATAATTAGCACCGCTAAGTCTAGACCCATGTACCTTAATGTTTTATGTCAGAAATTATGACAGTAATTAATCACTTAAACAAGAGATTAACTTTAGTGTACTCGTATAGGTACTCTTAGCGTAGCTTGAATAGTTGTCTAGGTGTTTGTAAGTGATCTCCGATATGAATGATTAGTTGGCACGGTCAGCAAGGTGCCCGAGAGTGGCATTTAAAATTGAGAACCACTCAGCCCCAGTAGCTTTAATTAGTGAGCCTATTATTCAGAACGTACATACGTATATCATGGAATACGGCATTCAGAATGTTTTTTTCCTTTAGAAGACAGGAGGACAAGACTTGTCTCCAGGCCCATTTTTGATATGTGAGGAAATGACTTTTATTATAGCATGTTATGTTATCATTTTCGATTCAACATAGATTTTCAGTACTCGTTCCTGCTGTCACCCGGCCTCCTGAACATTTACGCATACATTATTGCGGGCTATCGGTTCAAAAATAGAACCTCCTGAGCTTCTATTTTTAAACCTAAACATTTAAAAAGATCCAGCCTATACAAGCATACTTCAGGCTTCTACAAGTCACGCGTTTTACTTTGTAAAACAACATTAACACGGCACACTTACATCCATAAGTATACTCTACTTATTTCAATAAGTTTGTTTGAGACATGCTAACAGTAAATAGTGACGTCTAGTGTTTCAAGTCCAGGATCTTCGAGCCATTGTCATTCCGTCGAGCGTCTTGGACTTCAAGCGTTACGAATGGCAAAATGAATTCGATACTCCATAGTTTGCAGTCAACGCACACTCGAGACTTTTGTAGCTAAATATATACATAAAAAAAATATGGCATGATGTTTCATGGTGCCAAGGGTCATTTTAGAGCATTTTCGATATTTCCATCCATCCATCAGTTGTAGCACAGCTGGTCATAAGCCTTCCCTATCGGTTTGCAATAAGGCCGGATGAAAGCGGCCTACATCCAGCGCGTTCCTGTGGTCTTAATTCTATAATTTTTAACACTTTGCGTATTTTGCCAAAGCATTAGCGATTGCGTGTAGCTGTATTGTTAATTTAACAATAGAGGGTACCTAGACAGTTATTTAACTAAATTTTTTTTTGTATCTGAAATTGAATTATTAAAACCAATAACTCAAAATATTTTACTTCATTTGCACCTCTAGTTTTGTACGGAGGGGTCGCAGCAATTTTTTTTTAATTATTAGTTTCCTCTGACTTGATCGGAGGCTTTGTTTATTTTAAAGTTTAATTTTTAACCAAAATACAATTTTACATAATAAATGTGATATAAATATAAGTGTTTCCATAGCGCGGAGGACTGATGACCGATGGGGTCGAAAAGTCCTCGAGTGGAGACCACGTACCGGCAAGCGCAGCGTAGGACGTCCACCTACAAGGTGGACGGACGACCTCATTAAGACCGCAGGATCGCGCTGGATGCAAGCCGCTACCTACCGGTCTTATTGGAGATCTTTAGGGGAGGCCTATGTTCAGCAGTGGACGTCCTATGGCTGAAAGGAAGGAAGGAAAGTTTCCTAATTTCGTATCGATTAGCAAATTAAATTTAAAACAAAAATGGCGAGTGTGCGGCCGTCCTTAGCAGCAAGAAGCGAATCCGTATTATGAAATCGAAGGCAGCCCACCCGGATCCGATGCCCGTTCATTAAAGTTATGCAATTGGAAACTTCGCACGTTGAATTTTATAGCAATGAGATACTGCCAACCATCACATCCTATTACGATTCTCGTCAGTGCTGATATTGCTACGGCAATTGTCGTGTTATATGGCAATTGGGCCTACTCGGCACGGTAAAGGGCAGAACTTTTATTGCCGTATGCATGAAACACGGCAATCAGAGGAATGTACAGACGTATCACACAAATATGCTTTTCAACCATTTAACAAGCAGAATTTTACAGTAGGCTGATGGGAGAGTACATATTTAGACATTTTTTCCTCGATTTCACTGTAAACTACTTTTTCTTCCAAAGTAGCGTCCTGTATGGTCAAATCTGTGATGTTATTACACTGTAAGGAAATCATAAATTTAACGGCTTTTGCTTTAATTACGATGGCTATGATTAAATTCATGGTTCTTTTGAATGTGAGAATGAAAGGTGTTTGTATTTATTTTAGTTTCATTTTGTCATAAACACTTTGAAAAGGGACTGTAGGGCTGCAATTTTTACACGGCCGCGGCCGCGGCCAAACTTTGGTCATATTGACACCAATCTAACGCATTGGGATCAATAAGCTATACAGAATAATTTGTTAGAAATTATCAACTATTTTGTGAACTGAGCATGTTTAGGGTTCCTTACCCAAAGGGTAAAAATGGGACCCTATTACTAAGACTCCGCTGTCCGTCCATCTGCCCGTCTATCACCAGGCTTTATCTCATGAACCGTGATAGCTAGAATGTTGAAATTTTCAGAAATGATGTATTTCTGTTGCCGCTTGTTCACAATAAATAATCTGCCAAGTACGAGTCGGACTCGCGCACGGAGGGTTCCGTACTGTATGGGAGGAGCCCCCCTTAAATATTTATTTTATTTTAATTTTATTATTTATTATTGAAGTGAATATACAACTAAACAGTTTGTGAAAATTTCAAGCATCTATCTGTTACCATTACTAATATAGAGCGAAAAACGGCAAAAAAATCAGGTTTGTTGTATGGGACCCTTTAATATTAATTTTATTCTGTTTTTAGTATTTTTTGTTATAGCGGCAAGAAAAATACATCATATATGAAAATTTCAGCTTTCTAGCTGTAGCGGTTCATGAGATACAGCTTGGAGACAGACACACGGATAGACGGACATACGGACAGCGGAGTCTTAGTAATATTGTCGCGTTTTTACCCTTTGGGTACGGAACCCTAAAAACGAAACATCTAAGATTTGATGATAATCCAAATGCTAAAACTTTTCATTAATTTAAATTCCTATGTAAGCGTCAAGGCTCCGTGAGCTAAACTTTGCAAGTGATAAATTAAGGAATGACTGTAACAGATCCAGTAGAACTTTTGCCATAAAGTTAAAGCTCACAGAGTTTTGATGTGAAATCAAACTGAATAAATTTATGAAATTAACACAGTACTTAATAAATTTATCATTGCAGAAAGGTTTTTGATAAAAATTTATGGGTAGGTACGTTTTAGTATCAAATATGTTTTTTCTAGTAGTCAACCAACTAAAGAAATAAAAAAATGGGTTTAAATAACGTCATAATACGCGTCACAAGCCGAACGCTTAGGCCGATCGTGCCTCTCTATCGCTTGTTCCGCTCTCTCGCTTCGACCTTGCAAAGCTCAGGCGGAACATGACAATGAGTCATGATTTTTCATGCGTGCAGCCGGTTTCCATAGATAAGACGTTTTCACGTCAATTATTTATATGATCATCATAATCATCACAACCACCTACGGAACCTAATCATACGCGTGTACGCGTGCTCGATACGCTCTTGGCAATTCATCTTTTGTTCCTTATTCTGATGTCAATAAATAGTTGTTGTATTGTGTTGTAGAGATAGTTTGCTAGTTACTACTGCATTCCGTCTTGATTTAGCAAGAATGTAATATCCCAGTTTCAACAGAAAATCACAACTAGATACACGTAAACACACTCTAAGTGGGTATTGTAAGCTAATTTTTCATATCGCTCGAGTTATCCCACATTAATAACAATAAAAAATCTCGTGATGTTGATTTCTAAGAACTAAATAAAGCATTGAATTTTTTTCTTCATAAAATTGCACATGTTTTCTAATATTTTTCGAGATTGAATCTAAAATAACGAAAATAACACTTTTACCCAACTTTTCTAGCACCTAAATCAAAGATATCAAATCTACTTTTCTTTTAATCTTAACACAATATACGTGTGATTGATTGATATTAAAAATTCTACAATTGTATTATTGATTTTTAAAAAGACATTCAATTAAATCTGTTTTCATAAAATACAATGTAAGTATACAATCTTATAAATGTGTACGTTAGTGAAACAGTTGTGGCCAGATGAATAGCCGTTAACGAGCACGTTAATTAAAATGCATTATTCGATGCAAAATTTTATGGAATATCCCTAGTATTAACTTCGCGCCGCTAAAGAAGCCTTTCTACTGATATCTGCGGTTAGTTCGTATGAAAACAGAATCAGCCAATTTTCTCACAAAATAAGAGTTCAAAGTAAGAAACAGGAAACCGTTTCTTGGGAAATACTGAGAAGAACATATTCTTTGAAATATTACGTGAACGCATAATCTCTTTGAGAACACATTTCCTTTGCGTCTCTTTGCTACTTAAAACATGGATTTGCATCAAAGTTATTGCACGTGTTTAGGATATTTTTGTTTTCCATGAATTCTAAATATTGATAAAATTAGTAACGTCAGAAGTGATAAATGGAGAGCAATTAAGAGCGATAAACGAAAATCACGTCATATTTTGACGGAACCAAATATAAACAAAAACCTCGGTATTTTTTTTGTTTAACCCTGTTGTGGATTTTTGTGCTGTGGTTTTACCATATTAAAATAGGGCAATAACATAAAAATGCAAAACTTCACATAAATTAAAAGAGCTTAGGTTCAAAATAGTTTTGTAACATAATCTCTCTTCCTTAGAGAAATGTATTGTTTTTTAAAGAGACCTTCATTAAAAATACAAAAAAGTTTGGTTAAATTTTTAAAAGGTTTATTTAACTCAAGTACAATGAAATGGACACTAGTTAAATAAAAGACTTCCGAAGTCCACAAAACCTTTTTCTCAATTTTTTAAGAATCCATTTAATTGAGATGCGTCAAGAGCTAGTGTTTATCTTGATTAAGATTGTATTAAGTACTAGCGGCGCCCCGTTTTACCCGCGTTGTGCCCGTTCCCGTGGGAATTTCGGGAATTTTTATACATATAAACCTTCCTCTTGAATCATTCTATCCATTAAAAAAAACCGCATCAAAATCCGTTGCGTAGTTTTAAAGATTTAAGCATACAGACAAACAAACAAACAAATAAATAAACAAACGAAAATAGCGACTTTATTTTATACTATGTAAGGATATGAATACTCGTAACTGTCCACTAGAGAATAAAATAAAAATGTTTTTACATAATTCTAATATAGGTACAACTGTTGCGTATATTTTGTCGATTCCAATTAGCAATTTTGTATGGAACAGCAGATTTTTTCCTGAAGTCCTGGTTGATTTCTCATTATGATGGTCCTAATCATCACTTTTTGGCTTCGTACAGGGCAAGCAGATAACCCTGTAAGATTTCTAAAACTCGAAATAACGGAAACCCACTTTCTAGATTTTTGAGGTATAGTCAGTAAGTCAGTTTTATAAATAATAAAATACTACTTGCGTTACTCCAGTTATTTAGAGAGTACATTATGTCATTAAAAAACGGTACAATAGGCGTGATGACTGGGTAAAAAGATTATTATTATTGAATGATCCGTCAGTTAGATTATTAAATAACTATATAAGTTAAAAATTTAAAAAACCCCCGACACATTGACAACCATTTTGGGCACATTTGTAGAATTTTGGTTCTTCCATCCCGACTTTAACCCACCATAACTCTTAAACGGCTCAATCGATTTTTATAAAACATAGCTAAGAACATTCTCGATTAAGTCTCCTTTCATCCAAATAAAACTTAACTGAAATCGGTTCAGTGGTTCGGGTGCTATGATGCCACAGACAGAAAGACAGACAGACAGACACACAGACAGACAAACAGACACGTCAAACTTATAACACCCCTCTTTTGCGTCGGGGGTTAAAAATATTGGAAACGTATTTCTTCTTTTGTCAGTCAAACAATAAATAACATGCTGGGCACGCTGCCAACTGGCAGTTGGCTTGAGCATTTGGATTATCTTTAGACCTTCAAGGGTCTCTGGATGATTTAATTGCTTATTGTTATGTAGAAGTAGTTTATGTAGTTTTAGATTATATCATAAGCCTTGTATTTAGTGGTAGTTAATATAGGTACTTGCCCTGTTAAAAAAATAAATAAATAACAAAGACAAACCTTGTCAAAGTTTTGGGAGCGGGTGCTCATGACGTCACTAGTGCAACGTAGTCCATACATTTGTAGGACACACGTGACGTCACGCGGAACTTTAACGGGCTAAATCTTAGTCAATTTTTGTTTTATTGATGTAAGAAAAAAAGCGTGTTTAATATTTTTACTAAATCTATCTGACGGTTTTTTTTTGGTCGTCATGCCTATTGAAATTGAATTTATCCACTTGGGTTTAAATCTTATAAAGAATAACCGCTAGCTCTCCTCTTACAAAGATCTTGTCTCACTAGGTCAAGCGGGAGGCAGGTGCGCTCTTGTCCTTTCGCGTCGAAATAACGACTCAGGCTGTCACTGCGCAGACAATAATTAGCATTAATAAGAAATACTGCGAAACGTAAATCTACACGGGTCGGTAGAGCAATCAACTTTTTTCGCTACGTAATTATGTGTACTCGTATGGGTAAGTACAGGGCGTTCTGCCGGTCCAATTAACTACTAACTTGTAATTTCTTGTAATAACTTATATATAATTTAACAATAATCGATATATTCACCTGTTTGATCTAATTTATGTATAAATTTTGGGAGAAGCCACCTGTTTCCGAAACACAGTTTCTAACTAGTTCGGAATTGGTGGATTCAATCAATCGTATGTAAATCTAATGCACGAATAAACATTTTTGATTTGATTTGATTTTGAATTGTAAGTAGAGAACTAGAACACTTTTGTCAAACCTAAGCTAGGTTTAATAGTGTTTTAAGGTTTATAACTTGTGTAAATTTTATTGAAATAAATAAAAAAAAAAACACATGAATTTTAGGACGTAGACGTAGAGACATTTCAGTTTTAAACTGCATGCTTTCCACTAAATGTGAAAGCTTAATTTTGGGAAAGATATGAGATAAATATTAAAATGTCTACTTATTTACGTGTACAAAATGCACATAGTTTTACAATGGGTTTGTCTACTGGTGTCGGAGCCTTAAGCGGTGACATCTATGACAAATTTTAAACAACTTTTACGATGAGACCAACTGCGAAAACTTAAAAAAAAACTGCTGTTCCACACGATTTTTTATTAGAATTTCGACAAAAAGTATGGAAAAGCTGTTTTTATTGCGTTTTCAGAGTTGACCCCACAGTAAAAGTTATTCAAAATTTGCCTCATAAGGCAAATCTTAAGGCATATCTTAAGGCTCCGACACCGGTAGACAAACACATTGTGTATTTATAGAGCGGCACGGCGTGCGGATTTTGACTGAACGATCTCTAATAAAATTCTCTACCTACGTACTTAGTCAAACGATTAAAAAAGTCAAAGTTTCTTACCGGAACTACCAAAATCACGAGTATTCGAGTGAAGCGATATCCCGAAATTACAAAATAAATCAGCTATTCATACAAATTTTTTCGAGAGTTTCATTTGGAACGGTTGTTTTTTTTTGCGATTTCGTAAGTGATCCCATAGCAAAGGAAAAATGTTTCAAAATGATGAGCATGTTTATCTCTGAAAGTCTGCTTCTTACATTTTTTTTTCTATTTCTTATTCATTTATTTGCCACTAAGTGTTACACAGGTCTTATATTAAAAAAATTGCACTCACAAACTTAGTCGCCCTTTTCGGGCATTGCAAATTATATACTAGGGCGCTATACATATAAAGTTTCGAAATAATTTGAACTTACGTAAATCTATTGGGCAGCTGATCGTTCTATAAATATAAATTTCATTCTTGTTAGTATACTAAGATCCTGTTATAATTTTTTAAAGCTAAGTATAAAATTCAAAGTATTCCTCTAAAGAATAAAAACAGTTCGAAGATAAAAATTGTTTCAATTTTTAATTAAATGTTGTTGGTTTCAGCTCTTTTCGTATGTCTATTGGTAGTTTATTGTATATTTTAATTAGATTCTATTTTTAGTAATAATTTTGTTGTAGCTTGTAACGGTAACAGAAATACGAGTATGTCACATTTTTCGTCAAGTAAAACACCCTGTATTATAAATTACTTTCAAAATGGGGGTAATTTCAAAATTTTTACATTCTTTTTTTTTCGATACCTACAACTCTACATACATGGATATTCTTAGCGTGTATGGGGTCATTTGTACTCATTACAATAAACAACTTTTACTTTGACACTGAGTCGTTGATAAAAAATAAACGGAAAATCCACCCTCCCATATATTGCAATACTAAAATTATAATTATACTAGACGACCCGCCCCGGCTTCGCACAGGTGAATTATACATATAAATCTTCCTCTTGAATCACTCTATCCATTAAAAAAAACCGCATCAAAATGCGTTGCGTAGTTTTAAAGATTTAAACATACAGACAAACAAACAGACAAAAATAGCGACTTTATTTTATACTAGACGACCCGCCCCGGTTTCGCACAGGTGTATTATACATATAAACCTTCCTCTTGAATCACTCTATCCATTAAAAAAAACCGCATCAAAATCCGTTGCGTAGTTTTAAAGATTTAAGCATACAGACAAACAAACAAACGAAAATAGCGACTTTATTTTATACTATGTAAGGACTATGTAAGGAAGCTAAATAGAAAAATATGAGATACGAGTACGTGTAAAGAATGACAATAACTGGTGCCTAAATATAATTTTTAATTATTTACATAATATTCATCGTCATCATCTCTTCTACTTCTTTTCAGCCATAGAACGTCCACTGCTGGACATAGGCCTCCCCTAAAGATTTCCAATAAGCCTGGTTGGTAGCGGCTTGCATCCAGCGCGATCCTGCGGTCTTAATGAGGACATCCGTCCACCTTCCAGGAGGACGTCCTAAGCTGCGCTTGCCGGTACATGATCTCCACTCGAGAACTTACTCAGTCTCTCATCATCTCAGTGCTCATTAATAAATCTTCAATTTATTAAAAGACGAGTTGAAAGCGTCTTGCATCTTTGATCTTGCGGTATCGTCTCCGCGTCGGTCACCTCTTGTCGGTGTGCTTGCCGATACGTGACATTACAATGCAATGCAGTTTAATTAAGTGGGAGGTATTTTTAACCGACTTCCAAAAAGAAGGAGGTCATATGTTCGTGTGTATGTATTTTTTTTTGTGCCAATTGTGAATCGAATCGAAAAATTCTTTTTTAGTTCGAAAGTATATACACCCGAGGTGTTTCCATTGAAATTTTACAGAAATCGGCTCAGCCGTTTTTGAGAAAAACAACAATAATGTGAGCAATTCGAGCGAAATATCCGAAATTTGTACACGATGAACATTGATAATTTCGTCAATTGTGAACCGAATCGAAAAATTATTTTTTAGTTCGAAAGAGTATATTCCCGAGGTGGTTCCATTTTAATTTTACAGAAATCGGCTTAGCCGTTTTTGATAAATCAACAACAATGTAAACAATTCGAGCGAAATATTCTAATTTTGTACACGATGGAAGGCGGTTGTGCCATTTTTTGCGAAAAATAATTATGAAAGCTGTGTTGGTATAGTGGAAGAACGCTCGTCTTACATGCGTTAGGCGTGGGTTCAATCCGACTCCTATTTAAAGCCAATTGTGAAGTGCCAACTTGCCCATTCAAAAACAAAAGCTCATTTATCTCTTAATATCTAATTGGAGCGTTTTTTTTTTCATGTAATCTGCACTTCAATAGCCAGGTTTAAAAAAAAACCAGCTAGACCCAGTTATAAAAATTATTGAGTGAAATTATTAGGTAAAATTTATACGTCTTAAGGTTTATACGTCTTAGTTTTTACAGTTTTTTTAAATAACCTTAGAGTTATAAGCCTGTTAAAAATCATAATTTTACGCAAAACTTTGGTAGAAAAGTATCCATACCTAAAAAAAAATAGACGTCTGAGCGTGCAATATTTCTTACCGTACCATACTAATGTACAGTAATATTTCTTAATGTACCGTAATATTTCTCAATATACCGCGATTTTTGATGAATGTTCTACAGAAAACGCGAAAACACTGGTCGATTCAGAATCTTCTTAATTAGTGTTTTGTGATGTACGTATGTGCAGGTAGGTACACACTGCTGGATTTTCGGTGAAAGATAAGATCGTGAGGTAACTTGTCTGTAAAAGAAATCCGATGACGTCTATGAATCTACCAAGCCGCTCTGGGTCAGCGCAGATATCGTCCAATCATATTTTTGTGAAGGCCTATGCTCAACAAAGGACTTTACAAACGCCTGTTTTTAAAAAAAAAAAATACAACATGATGGTATATTCATGATACTTCGTTTCCGATAAAAATATAAGTACCTAAGTATTAATAAATAAGTTTGTATAGGCCAGTTTTAAGGTGTCTGAAGTTATCCAACGTGACTAAACGGTTATTAATACAACCTGGAGCCCACAATTTAAAGTTTCATCCGAGCCACGACAGCGCTCAGTTGTAAATGCCACCCGCGGTCACTCATCCGAAGACCGGCCGAACTTCAGTGATTACTAAGCAGTCAAATTCCTATATACCTAATCTTTAAATAAAGGTCGGGCTGTATCCACTGAATTCTTAATCAATGATTAAACGCAAGTAAACATTGACCCCGGCGTGGTTCACCAGCGGTGTTGTTTCGAGCTTCTGATGAATAAATACATGTAATATTCACAAGGGAAAATAATAAATTATGTTAACAACCCAAATGTCGAAATAACACAGCTCAGATATTCTAGATTTTCTTTTGATGTTTTAGCTCTTTTGATCGTTAGTTAAACCACAGGTAGAAAATAAGCCAACAATGAAATCATTTTGAAATCACATTATTAGACCAAATTACTTTTTACCAACTTCAAAAAGGATGAGGTACTTCGTTCGTCTGTATATTTTTTTTTGTGTATGTTCATCGAAATGTGTACCGATTTAAAAATTATTTTATGTTTCAAAAGAGTGTAATTCCAAGGTGGTCCAAATTAAATTTTATCGATATCAGCTGAGCCGTTTTTGATAAAACAACAATAATATATTACATGGATGGATGACACATCGGTTCGTGCAATCTATTCGAATTCTGTACACGGTTAAAATTGGTAGTGCCATTTTTGGCGAAAACTATTTGGACCATGAGGTCGTCCACACGATGATGATGATGATGTTAGGATAACCGCTCACAAAGGAGTATTCAGGTAAAGAGGTACTAAGGTGTTGTGCTCGGGGATAGCTATCCGACAGTTCGGCCGTCGCTGAATATTTCGTTTTGCGCAATGCAGGCTTCGGCTTCTGATTGGCTGAGGCGCGGTGGTGCGCCCCAGTGATTGGCGGGCGGAAGAATTCGTGGCTCAGCTAGCGCCATCTTGTAGCGAATGTAGCGAAGTTGGTCGCTACAACTAATCATCTTATTAGCGTTTTCCTATAAAAAACACTACATTGTCGCAATGAGTAAGGAGAATAATAATTATGCATAGCCTTTCAGCGTGATAATGCTGACAGCATGCTGACTTTACACCTTCGAAGGTCTGTGGATGATCCAGTTGCTTCTTATGTTGCGATAGTTTATTTTATGTAATACTAGCAGCGCCCCGCGGTTTTACCCGCGTTGTGCCCGTTCCCGTGGGAATTTCGGGAATTTTTATACATCATATAAACCTTTCTCTTGAATCACTCTATCCATTAAAAAAAACCGCATCAAAATCCGTTGCGTAGTTTTAAAGATTTAAGCATACAGACAAACAAATAAACAAACAAATAAACAAACGAAAATAGCGACTTTATTTTATACTATGTAAGGATACTCGTAAGCTTAAGTATTTTCTATTTCAAAGTTAATAAAAGCAATATACAAGGTTTTGAAATCCTTTAGATCATGTACCTAGCAGCAGAGTGATAAGTAAAATGAGCCCAAACACGACGGGTCTATCTTGTTTAGTAAAGGAGTTCTTATGGCCACCTTCCGACTCAATCATCAGATCAACTCCAATGGTACCATAATTATTGGGTAATATTGCATTTTCACGCGATATACATATGCGTGCAAAATTTTAGCTCAATCGGAATTCAGGAAGTTCGTCAAATTTAAGTAACCTGAAAGATTACATAGGTACAGACTGAATATGTGAGTATATACATCCATTACTAGTTTAATAAAAGCTTGTAAAAACAATGTGTTTCAACTTAAGTATTTTGTAATGTTTGTGCAAGGATCGTTTTGTCCTTAATTCTTTCTCATTCATTGAAAATATTGTATCAATACCTAAATTATCTTCAAATTAACAATATTGGATCTAGTAGGTATTATCTGTTAGAACAACTGACTAAACAAACGTATTGATATTCAAACGAGGTATTTTTAATATTCTGTTTTGTTTTCCATTTAAACACAAGCTATTTTTAGCTTGCACTCGTTTTAATATGATTTTCTTCCGGTTTTCAATTCGTTATTAAATTTGGGAACACTTCCTTCCAAATAACTTTGTATCGACGAGAAATACCGCAGGTGTAACGCCAGGACGACAAATATTTAAAATAATGAATAGTTTGCACAACACCTGAATTGGGTTGATATGACTCTCTTACTTTCTCAGCAGAAAAACGAGAGAGCAAGACAAAGACAGCGCGATCAAATTCACCGTAGGTTTAATGTTTTACCCTGCGTGGTAAACAAGTAATAATGAGGAGGGTCATAAAACTTCTTGGACACTTCGATAAGATAAAAGTAATTATTAAGTAGAATAAATAATTGGTAATAACACATTTGATAACGAGGTTATTTTGAGAACTGTTTGGCCCTATCGCGGCTACACCTCTAGCATAACAAAAGAATGATACCATTTTATCTCAGCATTTTATCCACTTTGTCAGTTGTCAATGCCAATCAATAAATGACACTGTTATGACAATCGTAATCTTAAATAATCGACCAATAACGAGTCGGACTCGCGCACAAAGGGTTCCGTACTGTATAAATATTTATTTTTTATAACTTTTATTTACACAGAAAAACATAAAAGATCTTAAATAACAATTTCCGCTATAACTAAACTAATACTAAAACTTAAAATAAAACCTAGTCTAAAAGCCCCTCGGCAGAGGGTAACGTGGCCAGAATGCTGGCAGCATTGCCTCGCTGAATAGCAATACTCAGCTTTTGAGCGAAATAGATGCCAGCACTCTGGTCACGTGTCACCTCTACCAAACGCCTGGCCAAATCTTTGTAAAGAGTATGAGCGTCCGGCCCCCACGGACCTAAAGTCTCAACCCCAAACGGCACAAAATGGTACATCCTGTCTAAGGGTGTCTAACAAATATGGGTATATTTGTGCCGTTTGAGGTTTTCCGCTTTAGCTTTAGCTTATTTTTTATTAATTTAATTATTATGTTATTGAAGTGAACATACAGTTAAATATTCTGTGAATATTTTAAACATCTACCTGTTACCATTATTCATTTCGAGCGAAAAACGGCCAAATATTCAGGTTTGTTGTATGGGTATATTAAATATTATTTTTATTCTGTTTTTAGTACTTGTTGTTATAGCGGAAACATCATCAGTGAAATACATCATCTGTGAAATTTTCAGCTTTCTAGCTATAACGGTTCATGATATACAGCCTGGTGACAGACAGACGGACAGACAGACCGACAGACAGACAGACGGACAGCGGAGTCTAGTAATAGGGTCCCGTTTTTATCCTTTGGTTCCTATCCTACGGAACCCTAAAATTCACCTCTGTGTACAAAATAGATCCAATTACAAGAAAAATGTAATGAAAATAATAATGTTGCTAAATTCTGAATTAAGGCTTAAAACAATTTGTTTCAAGCAACTAAGCATACTCTGTTTTCCCTTTGACGAGAAAAAATGGTGAAAAGATGATATTTTGTTTATTCGCCATGATAAGGGTACCAGCCTTTTAATAGTCCACTGCAGGACGTAGGCCTACTCACGAAGGGTGATTGGGCTATATCCACATCTAGCTTGCCCAGTGCGGGTTGGTGGATTCACATACGCCATCAAATTTCTTTTACGAACGTATGCAGGTTGCATCACGAAGTTTTCCTTCACCAAAAAGCCAGTGGTGTGAAAATCTGTAGGTATAAATTTCATAGAATTAATTGGTACGGGCCGGAATTTAAGACCGCGACTTCACGTATGTAAGGCGAGTGTCATTACCACTAGACCACCACGGCAATAATTCGCTTTTCACCAATCTTAATAATAAAAGATACTGCCGGGGATCTATATTATTATAAGATAATTCTATTTTCAGCAGTGGGCCATAGATAATGGCTGAAATGATAATATTGTACGGTATTCAGAGCCATAATAGCTGGTAACCATATGAGCATCCACCTAGACCTGTGTGACGTGTTCACATTCGATTATGTAAATCTGTGCACCCAAATTTCACCCGTCAAATTCTGTAAGCATTTCTCTGTAAACGGTTTCAGAACAATATCATACAACTTTAAACCTAATACCTGAAGTTACACGGCTCTATTTAATAAAAAGAGTTATCTGGGATGTGCCAACACCCATTTAGTACTAAAGCACAGTGTGAAATGGCCTTAATGTAGTTTGCTGGGTAAAGTCTAGTATATTACTTAGCTATCTAGGTGCCAAATGCATACATTACTTAACTACACACAAATCCTTTCTAGATGCTGATTTTACGAGACAAAAACGCTTTTTACGTTGCAATTAAATTTACGCTGTCGCCTCGGTAATCGGGCTTATTTGGCCACCAATTCGCCTTCTGGAAAGCGAAGTTATCCGAAGATGTAGTATGTGAATGAAATGATATTTATTCAACATAAAATACATACAAATTACCTATTCACTCTTGACTTGAAGATATCCAAATTGTAATTGTCAGGAAACAATGACGGAGGCATTCCAATCCCTGACGGTCCGCATTATGAAGGAAGCAGCGAATCGCTTAGTACGAGCAGGTGGTACGTCGACTATGTATGGATGGTATTTATGCATTTAAGACAACATCGACACAATAGACAAACATTTATTGAGACAATTCATTTTATTTTTGTAACAAACCGGCACGACATTGGTCTCTGTGGTGGTATATTGGGACAACGACATAAAAGCAAATATAAAGGTTCAAATCTCGTAGTTATTTTAAATTCATCAATATCGTATCTAAGCTTTTTACTAAATGAAAACGTAGATGAAGAGATTTGCTGGAGAAGCCGTTCGATGGTGTATGTGAATCCAACAGCTCGTAAGTACTCGTAACTAGATCAGTTTGCTGGACATGGCCAAATTGCCTTTCTGGATGATCAACTGCTGAACACATTTGGTAATGAGAGTGAAAAACAAACAATAAAAAAATGTTTAAAAATTTATGCGATAAGTTTGGTCGTTCAAAAAGATAGTTGTAGGCTAAGGTTGTAGGCCTCCAAAAGTAGGTATTCGTATATAGTCAAGCTCAATGACCTTCGGGCCAAAATACGCAATGTATTTCCCTTTCGAGTAGGATCGGGCCTCCATGTTTTGTTCACGGAAGTGTAAGTATCCGTGCGCGGTTTTCTATCATGATTAATCTTGGTTTATCTGATCGAAAAAATCATTAGCAATCAAACGTACTTACGAAGTGGTTTGACTCAACGTTTCTGATGTATATGGCTAGGGAATGGAACATAGACTTTCCTGTTTCCTGTGAGATGTAATCAGAAGTTTTTTTTAGTTTCCGAATTCTGTGAGCTATATCTTCGATCACAGTGTCGCTTAAGATCTTGCAATATTGGCAGTATAGGTATTAAATTTGAACACATGACACTGGAATTGATTCACGCTGCCGCGTGTCTAAATCTATGACGTTTCATTTTTGGATCTCGTCGATATACTAAAATTAAGTTTCTGTTTTTGGGGTTCCGTACCCAAAGGGTAAAAACGGAACCCTATTACTAAGACTTCGATGTCCGTTTGTCCGTCTGTCTGTCACCGGACTGTTTCTCAATAACCATGATAGCTAGGCAGCTGAAATTTTCACACATGATGTATTTCTGTTGCCGCTATAACAACAAAAATACTAAAACAGAATAAAATAAAGCTCCCATACAACAAACGTGATTTTTTGGAGTTTTGCTCGCTATTAATAGCAACAAGAGGAAGGGGGCTTCCATACGGTACGGAACCGACCGGTCAGACTCGCACTTGGCCGATTTTGATTTATTTTGGATTGGTTTTGCTTTTGACTGCGCGCTATCTGATGTTTAGTCGATGAGCTAATCTGTATCATCAAACAGCAGTAGGCTATACCTATATATTTGACCCACTATTTATTCATTCTAAGCGTTACCTTATTTTATTTTAACTTCATTCATTCTAATATTTACTACCAACCGTATACTTACTACAATCCAATGCCAATTTGGAGCCAGTGAGATCAAAATAAAAATTTCCAATATTATTTTGAGGACAATAAATCGTTTTTAGTCTATTCTTAAAAACTTAAGTAGATACTGTATTTTACGCAAATTTAATTTGATATAAAAATAATGGTATCATTAAACATTGATAAAGACAAAGACTAACATAGCCAAATAATGAATTTGCAAACTCAAGCGTGCAAATTATGAAATCACTTCGTCCCACGCTTCTAATATAATGATCCAACCAGTTTGGAATGCTATGGTTTCTGACATGTGTTCATTTGTTATCTGCAAAAAGTATAATGTAGTTAATATCAATATTATAAAGTCAATTAATGGGTAATTTATTGCAATGGATTCATTTTATTTTAGAATAGCTGCGCCCCGCGGTATGGCCAGCGTTAGCCCGAGATAAAAAGATTTTTTCTAAAATAAACGTATATAGTCTAAATTACTCCGTATTACATCAGCTGCCTGCCCGTAAAAGTTTCGTCAAAATCCGTCCAGCCATTTCAGAGATTAGCCGGAACAAACAGATAGACAGACAAAAATTGTAAAAAAAATTATTTTGGTGTATGTACCGTATATTTAATATATATATTCATATACATGTAGTAAAATACGGTTATTTCAATATTACAAACAGTCACAACAATTTTATTTACATTTATAGATGTATAGATGCGGCGACTCCTTGTGGTCTTTATTCATTGTTTTTGTAGAGAGTAACAGTCATAAGATGTTTAAATTGAGAAAATGCCTTTTTTTTTAACCGACTTCCAAAAAAGAGGAGGTTCTATGTTCGTCTGTATGTATTTTTTTATGTACATTCATCTATAATTCTGCCAATTGTAAACCGAATCGAAAAATTCTTTTTTAGTTCGAAAGGATATACTTTCGAGGTGGTCCCAATTATAATTTACAGAAATCAGCTGAACCGTTTCTGAAAAATCAACATTAATGTAAACAATTCGAGCGACATATTCGAATTTTGTACACGATGGAAGGCGGTTTTGCCATTTTTTTGGGAAAAATAATTACCTACAGTATCTGTATATGCAAGCCGTTGCCAACAGGTATTATTGAAGAACTATAGGGAAGACCTATGTCCTGCAGTAGACTTTTGTGGAAAAATTTAATGATATTATCTGTAAGCCTTTATAGATGTTCGTCGATGGCATTGGATTTTGCTTTCCATCCCTTTCGCTGGTGAGGCTCGAATAATAATAAGCGCAAGTAATATAAAACATAAGGCCTAAAGCTGTTACTTTTACTCGACAAAGGCCATAATTCTAAGATTTCTAGATGAACAAGATGAACCTCGTTAACACTACCTATACATGGTCACTAAATGAGTTTTGGTAAACTTACAATAAGCAGTAATTTATCTATGAAAATGCCAAAAAACCCTAAAATATTGTAATTTCGCGCACTGACATAGTGAAAACACCTTTGTGATATCGGCCGACTTCGTACTAGAAAATACTTCGTTATAGTTTACTTATTACTATAAATTAAAAATTTAAAAAGCCCCCGACACATTGACATCCATTTTGGGCACATTTGTAGAATTTTGGTTTTTCCATCCCCACTTTAACCCACCATAACTCTTAAACGGCTCAATCGATTTTTATAAAACATAGCTAAGAACACTTTCGATTAAGTCTCCTTTCATCCAAAAAAAAAAAACTAAACTGAAATCGTTTCAGTGGTTCGGGCGCTATGATGCCACAGACAGACAGAAATACAGACACACCCCTCTTTTGCGTCGGGGGTTAAAAGGAATGATTAACGTATTCTTTACACAAATTAATTTATTAACGATAACAATTTGTTTAAAATTAAAGTATTTAATTAAAGTACTAAAAAGTTGAAGAGTAAATTTTGCTTCGTCGTAACTTTAATACATCCAATTTAAACCAAGACTTCTGATATTTAAGACAGAATAATCTATTGTGGTACTTTAAAGTAATTAGCAGTAAATCTTAACAGTTGAATAAAGTAGGTATAAACCAAGGTCATGGCGTAAACTGCGGACCATTGTCTAAGAAGTTCAGTATTAACGGCATATCAACCAGCCAGAACTGACTCACTCGCACGTTTTAAAGTTCAAATCTATTGCATTTCTAAAATATTTACACAGCATTTATTTATCAATCAGAACACGTATAAAATACTTAAGAAAAATTGGTTTTAATATCCATCAAAATAACATATTTTATCATAAAATCTTTGTTTTGAATAAATTTATAGTGTGTTTCCGCTTTGTAGTGTTTAAACACAAGTTGAAAAGGTTCCTTAAGCAGCACTTGTACTTATATCAATCACAATAGAGCGGAAATACACCAAATAATTATTCAAAGAAAAACTATTAACGTCGTATATTTATTACGATCTACTTCCATCAAATTAAGATAGGTATATAAAGACGAGAAGTATTAGTTATTAAACGTATATTTGAATATAAACAAACGCTACAGTTTTTAAAAAAATCCAGAATTTTGTTTTTTTTTAAGAACAACCTACCTACTGTGAAATTGCGTGAGAGAGAAAAACGCTACAAACAGTTTTTTTTAGAAATTCCAGAATTTTGATTTTTTCAAGTAACCTACTGTGAAATTGCGTGACTGCGTGAGAGAGAAGGAATTTGGCGTATAAAATTCTCTGAATAAAACAACGTCTGTAAATAACGGACTACCTACTTGAAAAGGCAAATCTTTGAGAGCGTGACAGCTTTCCGATGACAGACAAGCGACGTTCCCACAGATCGCGCATACACCATGCGGAAGCACTTGACCCGCGATCCAAAGGCACTGAGTCACTAACTTCCACTGTAGGAGCTGCTACGTAAGCAGCAAATCAAACATTTGGAAACGTTTCACAATATCCTGGCCACTTTCACTCGTTTGTTTGTGTTATTTCGGTTCTGTATCGGTGCGAACCGTTAAAACCGCTGAGCGAGGCGACCTCTCGCGTTAAACTGACGGCGCGCGCGCAACAACCTTATTTACCCCTCTTTGGACTCCCCACTGTTTATCTTTTAATATCAACTCTAATCCTTTGGAATAAAGAACACATTACTCTGTGTTTATTCTCTGTAGTATGAGACAGCATTACGAGCTGGCTAAATTAAGTCGTAGCACTAAATCTCTTTAAAATCATAACTTCTAGTTACGATTATACTCGTAGGTTTGAAATTATAGATTTTTGTTTTACGCTCTAAATATATAACTACCGACAAACACTTTAACTTTCCGCGCAACTTCTTAAAATTCTATGTGTATTAACTTATATTATAAAAGTATCTTTAACTTTTGATTGTAGCTGTGTTGTTGTAGTGGTGAAATTTCTTTGTAGAAAAATATTATGAAGTTTCGGCAAACGCCTTCAGTAAAAGAAGACTCTTTGATCAAAATGGTCGCTTATTGTTTTGCTCTTTGATTTTTACAACCATAAAATGTTTAGATATAGTGTACCAATTTTGTAATGTTTTCGTCCATGTAATTTATCTGTTTTGTAATGTTAGGAATAGTAAAGGATTACATCTATCTATCTATGTATTTATTGTGAGTCACATATTATTATTACATTCTGCAAACAAGCGAATCAAACTTATTAAAGTAGAGTCATTTTAATAGGCCACATTTGACAGTTCATGTATGCAAAGAAAAATATACCTTACACTAAAGGAATAAAACTCCAAGCCGTCTTCGAGAACAATTATCGGTCGTCGTCAATATTGTTTTCATGAGTTTTATTCCTTTAGTGTAAGGTATATTTTTCTTTGCATACATGAAATGTCAAAAGTGACCTATTATCTTGTCCCTACTTTAGGTAATTATTTAGATTTTTCTTTATAAAGTGCCTATTTTTGCATTAGATTGAATATTTAAATTTGAATCCAAAGATTTATTGATATTTTTATGATTTCATGGTTCAATAAAAAAGTTCAGAGGAAAATGATTGCCTCTACTTTGCATTTATGAGAGCTTTGCTGATCTTTAAATTTTGATATTATCAAATTGGGTCATTTACCCAGCGGATTAGCAAGTTTAGATGGCAGTGGACAGGGCACGCAGTCCGAAAAACGTGTGGCTGATAAATTGTATTGTACTTAACTCTTAAGTATTGTAAATGTATTAATAATATGGACTTTGTCTGATTAATTAAAATTAAATTAAATTAAAAATAAAGTTCTAGAATGGAGATCACGGCAAGAGCAGTGCAGGATGCCCACCGACTAGGTGGACCTGTGTCCTACGATTTGATTAATATCGCAATAACGCGTTGTATCAAGCCACTTCAAATTGGGCTTTATGGAAATCTATAGGGGAGGCCTATGTCTAGCAGTAGGCTGATGGATGGATATTTGTGAGTTCTTAAATCCTGATCTTATTGACGTCTACTAGCACTACCATTTTAATATCCCAAGCAAATTAATTCACAAAACGGAAGATAATATTTTTGACGTCGGGACGATCAGATAAACAGTCGAACAGACATTAAATAAATAAATATAAATATTAGGGGACTACTTACACACAGTCTCTGACCCCAAACTAAGCAGAGCTTGTGATATGACTGAGACCAGAGACTGATATACTACATATACATATTTTTAAATATACCCTTATATAGATAATACTTAAATAACACCCAGACACAGAGCAAACACCTATGTTCGTCACATAAATATTTGCCCTGGGTGGGGATCGAACCCACGCCTCTTTAACCCAGGAGTCAGTGTCACTAACCACTGAGCCATCGAGGCAGTCAAATTATTTTAAAACGGAACCAGGATAAATAAATGCTTTAAATCCTCACGTAGCTGAAGAAAAGGCACGACGATAATAGCATAAAATATGAAAGGTGCAAAATTGAATTTCTCAAATGCAGCGCCGTTTGCGGAATCGCGTTCGTGGCGCGAGCTCCACATGCAACTTAATGAATTTATGTAGAATCCGTGGTATAAAGGATATTAGAATTTGTAGCTTTGATAATTTGAAAGTGCAAACTTATTTGTCTGGGGCAATAAGTTCTAATTGGTCTGGGGTGAATGGCTGTACTTACAGATCTTGTCAGAACGTACTTTTCAGAATGCAGTAATGTGTAAGCGCATAATAAATAATTATGCAAACCGGTAAGGTGCATTTTACGATATTAGTGTAATGTACCAGCCTTTTTAATAGTCCACTGCAGAACGTAGGCCTACCCACGAAGGGTGATTGGGCCATATCCACCACGCTGGCCCAGTGCGGGTTGGTGGATTCACATACGGTGGATTCACATTCACATTCTACGGTCGTATGCAGGTTGCCTCACGATGTTTTCCTTCACCGAAAAACCAGTGGTGTGAAATTCCGTACATAAATTCCGAAGAACTCATAGGTACGGGACCGGGATTTGAACCCATGACCTCACGATTGTAAGGCCGGTGTATGCTGGAGAGCGTTGTCACAAGCAAACAACTAAAGGGTGTGTACAGGGCTCCATAGGAGGACCCACATTTTGGAACACTCTTTTAGATCCCTTATTAGATCTCCTGGAAAACAAAAATATTTACCTACTGTCAAGCGTTTGCTGATGATATCACTCTTGTGTTTTCGGAAAGCTTAGTGCAAAATTTAGAGCAACGAATTAATACAACCTTAAATGACTCCGCACCCTTCCAATACCACGTTTTGTTTGTATATAACTGTCATAAACATAAGTAATATTGTTTTTATTAAATGTAGCATGTGTGTAATTTTTTCCTGTTTGTGTTAAATAAAATATTTTCATTTTCATTTCGTTTTCATAAGTTTGCCAGGAGCAACATCTAAATTTACGAAAAACCATCTGAACAGATTTTAAAAAATTGCCAACCCGAAACATCCCTGTTTCGGGTTTTCTGTTCAGTTCTGTTCTATTTTTATTTGGGTTTTCTCGCTCAGTTGACTAAATAAGTGGCCAAGTGCGAGTCAAACTTGTGCACGAATGGTTCCGCACCGTATGGAAGCCCGCTTAGTAAATTTTATTTTAATTTATTAATGATTTTTGTGCTGTGCCGATCCACCTAGTGGGATAAGGGCAGGATGATGAATGATTTTTGAAAAGAATAAACCTGTTACCGTTATTAATATCGAGCGTTTTATTTTAGTACTAGCTTAAAACCCGCGGCTTCGCCCGCGTTTTCTTAGTAGACAGGTACTGGCTTATGAAAATAGCCCGTGGTTTGACCCGCGTTTGTCTTATTACTTGCTTAAAATTATAAAAGGCTGCCGGTTGGCTTGCGTTGTCTTGGCACTTCCTTAAAATAATAATAGGTCGTGGTTTAGCAAAGCATTATCGTATAACGTATTACTTGCAAGGATAATGCCTATGGTTTGGCCTGAATTGTGTTAGTATTTGGCTAAAATGATAATAGGTCGCGGTTTGGCCTGCGTATTCTTAGTACTCGCTTAAGATGGTAATTTATAGCACGCAGCTTAGCCTGCGTTGTCTTAATACGTCCTCAAAATTGTAATAGCCTACCGTTTGGCACGCGTTGCCGTATTACTTGCAATGATAATAGCCCACATGGTCTGGACCGCGTCGTTATAGTATTTGCTTAAAATGATAATGGCGCGCGGTTTGGTCCGCATTTTCTTAGTACTTACTTTAAATGGTAATTTCCCACAGTTTGGCCCGCGTTGTCTTAGTACTTTTTTTGCTTAAAATAATAGCTCTTGGTTTAGCCCACGTTGTCGTATTACTTGCAAGGATAATAATTAGCCCACGGATTGGCCTGCTTTGTATTTGCTTAAATTTACTTGTATCTAAAGCTTATTATGGAGTACGAAAATTTTTAGATGATAAATTGCAAAATATTCGAATTAAATTT
The DNA here is from genome assembly GCA_964007245.1 of Hypomecis atomaria. NCBI lineage: Eukaryota > Metazoa > Arthropoda > Insecta > Lepidoptera > Geometridae > Hypomecis > Hypomecis atomaria. Next base: position 23,259,475 of record OZ023288.1, read on the forward strand.
AATAATAATGATTGTATAATTTTTTCACGTTCTAATGATTATTTTATGACCATATTGGACTTAACTGATAATTCAATATTTTTGTGATTAGTAGTAAGATCTCAATGTAACACAGTTCAACAATAAATGTTCTTTGACTTTAATAGCCCACGGTTTGGACCGCGTTATTTTATAACTTGTCATAAAATAAGTACTTAATAAAGTTCTATTTTAATATACCTACTGATTTGTTTTATAGCGAGAAAAGAATATTTTTCGATTTATGATGAGATATATGACGATCGTGAGTTGAGCCATGTAGTTTCCCACTCGTATACCAAATTTTATCCAACTCCATTCGCACGTCATGGTCGGCCAAGTGCGAGTCGGACTCGCGCACGCAGGGTTCCGTACCGTATGGGAGCCCATTCCTCTTGCCGTTATTAATAGCGAGCAAAAAACTCCTAAAAATCACGTTTGTTGTATGTCCCTTATATATTTATTTGATTCTATTTTTAGTATTTTTTTGTTATAGCGACAACAGAAATACATCATTTGTGAATATTTCGTCTGCCCAACTATAACGGTACCTACGGTGACAGACAGACAGACGGACATCGAAGTCTTAGTAATAGGGTCCCGTTTTTACCCTTTGGGTACGGAACCCTAAAAAAGGCCAGTACAGGTATTCATCATGTTTCATCAAGTCATTAGAAATTTAATTTCGATTATTCTGAACCCAATGACAATCTCGCCCATAACCGTTTACGCGGTCAAAAGTGATCGAGACACTTGTAGGACTTTCAGACATTCTCTGACTAAGTACAGACGAAAAAGTAGCACACAAGAAGGTACATTTTATTTGAAAAATACATAGCGCACCTACATCTAGACGACAGGCATGTTCTAGGATTCCATTATACTCATCATTTGACTAACTTTTACTATGGTACCAACCCAGAAATCACGTAAATAAAATTAGCTGTTCAACACAAAAAATTCATCGACCCGCGACAAAATGTAAAGAATAGGTAATTTTTGCTTTATCAGGGTAGTTCCCATAAAGTAAGTAGTTATTGATCCGTATGTACCCTAAGTTCAAGTCTATTGGCTCACAAAATAAAATCGTTCATAAACTATTAGGGGCCCATTTTGCCCCCATTGAAGGATCTAAATTATCTCAATTGAATTCTAGATATTTCAATACGTTTAAAAAAAAAACGCGATCAAGTTATTTTTCACGCTTATATAGGATGTTTGGTCTAGCGTTAGACAAGGAATCCGGGACTTTTCCCAGGACGTTAATAGTCATATATTAGTTAAAAGGGTGAGCTATTTTCAAACAATATTGCATCGGTTTTCGAACAGTCATTTAGTACTTTTTTAGGAAATTGATATCCTGAAGGACCCACTGAAATTTTCAGGGATAGCAGTACCCCAAGTGGTAATTTGTGTTATTGTCTAGCGTCGTACCAAATTTCGTTAGAATTCATTTACCCCTTTTATCTTAGCTTTATAATTGATTATTTTGGCTATTGCTAAGAAACCCAATAGATTTTCCGGGATGAAATAGTTACTGTATTGAAACATGTTGTGTGCTTTCTACATACCTACCAGATTTCATTTATAACCGTTCAGCTCGTCTGATGTAATTATTGATGCTTTTTTCACCAACTTTGGGAACTTATCAGACCCGTTAGATAAGGAAAATTCGGAAAAACAGGAAGAAACGTAACTTTTATTTTATGTGTAAAGCATATATACAAAGTTTTAAGTCAATCGGTAAAGGTAAAAAAAATTTAATTCAAACAAAAAGGGCCCGTTTTACCCCGTTAGAGGTCGATTTTTCGAAATTTTCGTCCTTTGTGCTTCGTTACGTTGTACATTGTACCTATGTTCGAAATTTCAAGACTCTATCTTTAGTGGATTGAGTTGTAGCCTAAACTGATTAATTTTGGCTATCCCTAAGGATCCCCATAGAATTTCCGGGATAATAATAGTTCATGTGTTGAAACATGTTGTGTGCTTCCTCCATACCAGATTTCATCCATAACCGTTCAGCTCGTTGGATGTAATAGACGCTTTTTTCACCAACTTTGGGACCCAATTTGACCCCTTAGATAAGGAATATTCGGAAAAACAGGAACAAACGTAAATTTTATTTTATTTGAGTAGCATGTATACAAAGTTTCAAGTCAATCGGTAAAGGGAATAAAAAGTTACATACAAACGAAAAGGGCCCGTTTTACCCCTTTAGAGGTCGATTTTTTAAAATTCCGTTCTTAGTGCTCCATTACGTGGTCCAATGTATCTTTGTTCCAAATTTCATGTTCGTATCTTTAGCGGTTTGGGCTGTAGGCTGTCTGTCAGTCAGTCACTCAGCGAAGCCTTTTATATAATAGATTAGTTGTTATAGCGGCAACAGAAATACGTCATTAGTGAAAATTTTAACGTTCTAACTATTACGGTTCATGAGATACAGCGTGGTGACCGGCAAACAGACGGACAGCGAAGTCCCGTTTTTACTCTTTGGGTACGGAACCCTAAAAACTGACCCTGTGTTTTTACTCTTTGCTGAGGTAAATTATTTCATGCAATGTGTTACACAGACTCCGTAATAAATACCTACACCCAGGTAACACATCAGCGGAACTATGCAGATTTGCTTAGAATTTAGATTTTATGTTGAAGGAAGTTTGTGTTCAAGTTAGGCCAACAATGCATAATTAATTCACTTGCTTAAAGTTCTCCCTACGTTTGCGCCAAGGATGAGATATTATCTTAGCACCGCAGGTGCCTCTACAGGTTTGATACTAGTGGGGCTGTGTTAGTACCAAATCGTAGAATAAGAAATGATTATACATATTTATGGACAAGGTATGGGCTACGGAACAGAAAACAGGTGGAAATAATGTGCATAATTTAAGACATAATCGCTCACCAAAAAAAAGTTAAATAATGTCATCATTAATAAACTAAACAACTTGTGAATTTCAAAAAATATATGCCATGTTTATCATAAAATTACGCACATTAGTGTATTTTGTTTTGGAAATGTCCCTGCCAAATGATGGCGAAATACTCGTAGATCCAAAAAAATAAATTCTGTCAAAAAGAAATAAGGTTACTAACATTGGATCCCACAAAAAACAATTTCATGTAAAATTGAGCCAAGACCAAACTACAGTTCGCACTAAAAAAAGGTATAGATCTCATGTAGACGCAAGTTTCTAACTCTACAGGACTTAACTCTTCAAACTTTACACCCTAGTGGATATAATTATACATTATGTATATGCGGCTTGGCTGTATCTATGTAATTGAATGGACATGATATCCAGAGAATTTCGTATATATCCAGCATACTCCAAACCCAAGTTACGAGTTATGAAAAGATAGATAGTGCCCTTGCGCTTGTCTCGTCTTGGCGGGGCCACTGCCGTGCCTCCAGATTGCAAGGAAAATCAGAGCATAGTGTTATCAAAACAAATTGCTTTCCTTATGACCGTTCCATTTATCCAGAGATATCGTAAATACAGCCTAAAAGGCCATAACAGTTGTTTATAGTTTGTCTACATTAGCTTTACGAACTGCACAAGTTCTGCCCTCAAACTTTTTTATGTAAATCAAATTAATTGCCCGCGAAATGTGTGGATGCCACAAGAAAAACGTACAAACATTTTATGCGTAAACAAATTTGGTTCATCCAAGAACCGAATTTTGTTTACTCATTACGTTTACGATAGCAGTACGTTTACGTCTTTTGTTTTAACAAAATATGCTTTCTTGCTAATGGCACATTTTTTAACATATTTATATACTCGTATCTACATGACTTAAAGTACCTAGTAAAGTTTGTTGAATATGAATAATATTAAGAGTAAATAAAATTATATAAAAAAATAATCAAATAACCCGCCTCTCATCGTTCCTGGTGCAAAGGTGTACCTATAATTTTATCGTACTATATTTAATAGACATAGGTACTCGGCACCAGAAACGGGGTAGAACGGGATTCACCCCCACTTGTTTTTTCTTCGGCATCTTTGGCACAAAAAAAACTTAATTGGGAACTATTAATGCAAAGCGATATTTTTAATTTATCTACCTACATTTGAATGACGAAACGTGCACGTTTTGTACACAGTCCAAAATGACGCGTTTATCATTAGATTTAAAATTTGATGTCGTTACATTGTCCTGTTAATCAGTACCTAACAACTAACAAAGTAAAGTCACCAAGAATTAGGGAAATTAACATGAGTCTATTTAGTAAGTTACACAATCATAGCATTTTCTAAGTAGGTATCTACATTTAAATACTTACCAAAACACGGGCTCTCAATATCCAGTTGGCAGCTTAGTTAGAGCCACCAAAAACTAGGTTTACTTTTGCCAGAATAAATAATATTGTGATAAAACATAAGGCAATAAATTAATAAAATCTCCAATAGTACAGATTAAACTTCATAGTGTTGTTACGGTTCCACTAACGCCTGGCAAAGAACATAGAGCTAGCCCCAGGAGGAAACAATGCTAAACATGGATAAAAGTAACTAGCACATAATACTTACTCAAGTTAAACTGCGCAGCCTTAATATTACCGAGACACAAAGTTCATCGTTCATTACATCCACTCTTCACCAATAACGTGTTAATGTCATCATCTTTTTGCTTTTATCCCATTAGGTGGAATGAGCACGGCACGTTTTGTTTCACACTTAAATACCTACTGTATTAAAGTGGTTGTAAATTTGAAAGAATAACTTTTTTTTTTATCACATATACTATAATAATATGATAAATTATCATTTGCAAATTATTGTTATGGTAGAGCGAACAGTTAGTCAAGACCTAGTTTTTAGGTAATTTGTTTTTTGTAAGAAGGTAGGTGTTGTCTTGCAAAGTGCAAAGACATTCAGAGATTTATATTGTCATTATGAACAACTTTCACTAAGGGACTAACCCCGAAATTGTTGTAAAACATCAGCTACTTCATACATTTAGTTGAAGAGTTAACTATAGCTAATTTTCCACGATTTCACTGTTGGTCCTAAAGTAGACGTTGTTCATTATTACGAACATAATAATTACACTTACTTTCTTGCACTTGTTAAATTTTGCAATTTGCAAAGCAACATGTTGTATGTCTGTGGTTTTATAATATTTCCTAAGCGCATAAACCACTTCTGATTTGCTATTTTATTTGATACCTCAACACCTCAACAAAATAGGTATTGAATCAGGCATTACTTTGCGGAAGTTCATCTGCAAATGCTTGTTTTGAACAAATATTTAGTGCATTTCCGCTCTGTCGTAGGCTTAAAAGTTAAGGGTACCATTCAACAAACCAAATTAAATCACAAACAAAATTAGTAATAAATCATCTAACCGTATACTGTGTATAACTGTGTGTTACCATGATACAGCAGAACCATGAAACAGATGATTAATTATTAATTTTGTTTGTACCATTTAGTACCATTTAGTACCTTTAACTTACGACAGAGAGAAAATACACCAAATATTTATTCAAAACAAGGACCTTAACAAAATCTTTGATTGGGACATTTTTGGTGTATTACTAAGGGTTGATGTTGTGTGTATCTAATGCGCGATGACCTCTAACTCCGCACATTGTCTCGCTATCATCGGGAACATTCTCCAACGATTCTGGGTGACCGGTAATCGTCGCCGCGGGCTACGTAAGGTCCGCTCTAATGGCATTCCGAGATGGAGATTGCTGTGGCTTACAAATTTTCCCTATAACATCAACTACTAACGAACCCCGCGGCTTTGCCCGGGAGATGGGTTTAAGACTGAATTGAATGTTCCTTATTACTTACTCACGTTGAATAAGACGGTGCGAGGGCAATAGATACTGCGCTGACATGTTTTTGCGCATTTTTGACTGCCTCGGTGGCTCAGTGGTTAGTGACACTGACTTTTGCGTCAAAGAGGCGTGAGTTCGATCTCCACCCAGGGCAAACATTTGTGTGATGAACATAGGTGTTTGCTCTGTGTCTGAGGGTTATTTAGGTAATATCTATATAAGTATAAGTATTTAAAATATGTATATATAGTATATCAGTCTACGGCAGCCATATCACAAGCTATGCTAAGTTTGGGGTCAGAGACCGTGTGTAAGATGTCCCCTAATATTTATTTATTATCTTCCCTTCCAACGTCTACCCGAGCCATCCTTCCCAAGCACCAGATTTTTAAATTCGCACGGCTTGGTCGTAAACGGAACTTGTATGGTGTATTCGCAACTTCCATAGACAACATAAAGATTCACCATACAATCTGTCAAAGTTTCACGAGTACGTTCCACAAATTTGAAAAATAGATCCTATAAATAACGACGAGTTTCTCTGGGTCACTGGCACAACTGTTTCAGTTGGTTTGGACGGTGCCTGTGATGGCGATAGATAGATATGACACGAATGTTATCTGTAAGCGATAGTAGGTTTTGATTGATAGTACAATTAACTTCTATTAAAATTCAGAGAAACTATAAATATTGCTGTCTCATTGTAATACCAATAATCGGCCAAGTTTGAGTACGATTCGCGCATGGAGGGTTCCGTACTGTATGGGAGCACCCCTTAAATATTTGTTTAATTTTAATTTTATTATAAATTATTGAAGTGAATATAAAACTAAATATTCTGTGAAAATTTCAAGCATCTACCTGTTACCATTATTAATATAGAGCGAAAAACGTCTAAAAATCAGGTTTGTTGTATGGGAGCTCCCCTTAAATATTTATTTTATTCTCTTTTTAGTATTTGTTGTCATAGCAGCAACAGAAATACATCAGATGAGAAAATTTCAGCCGCCTAGCTATCATGGTTCATGAGATACAGCCCGGTGACAGACAGACAGACAGACAGACGGACATCGAAGTATTAGTAATAGGGTCCCGTTTTTCCCTTTGGGTACGGAACCCTAAAAAGGAGGTGTTATAACTTTACGTGTTTGTCAGCTGATTTATGTGTTTGTCCGTGACACTGTATATCCCAATCGAACGGATCCATATTTATGTGGTCTGTTTATAAGATCTACGGATAATAAAAATGTTTACTTTTACTCTGATTAAGACAATTAATAAAAACAGTTAAAAAAATAAGACAAACCCACAAAACTAATGACTCTGCTTTCCGACTTCCAAAAAAGAGGTGAGAGGTAGGTAAGTGCTATGTTTGTCTCTATGTTTTTTATTTGTGTATGTTTATCGATATATAACTGTGAACTGATTTAGGAAAAAACTCGATAAGGTAAACTCTCGGAATGGACCCATTTAAAATTTATCGTAAATTGCTGAGCCGTTTTTGACAAATCAACAATAATGTATATGGTTGTCACATAAATTCGTGCAAATTATTCGAATTCTGTTCGGTTGAAGTCGGAGCTTAAGTCACCCTTCGTGAGCAGGCCCACGTCCACGTCCACGCCCGGGTAGCACGGCAAAGGGAGAAACCCATTTTATCCACTTCAAATGTCAGTTGTCCCTGTCAATCCATACTTTATTTCCTCTTCGAGGGGATATAATGGTGGAAAGAGTATTTTTCCGTTTTCCATGCTTCCCGGGCTGCAGTGGACTATTAAAATGGCTGATACAGCACAGACGTCGCTACCATTTTTCGGGAAAAAAACATTATGAAAGCATTTTGTTTGAAATTTTTCGTGTCGACTTGAGATAAAATATCCAAAGTGCTGAGAGCTCCGGTGTATCCCTTAGAGAGCCCGAAGCTCTCGAAACCGCACTTTCAATATTTTAGTGCGGTTTCGATAGCTCATTTTTGAGGCCACCAAAGTGCTAAAGTGTATACGCAGAATTAATGTATCTAACCAGCACCCTGAAACAGCTGGTTTTCTTATCAATTACTCCGTCTTAAAAGAATGACATAATAATCGGCCAAGTACGTGTCGGACTCGCGCACGGAGGGTTCCGTACTGTATGGGAGCCTCTTTTAAATATTTATTTTATCTTAATTTTATTATTAATTATTGAAGTGAATATACAGCTAAATATTCTGTGAAAATTTCAAGCATCTACCTGTAACCATTATTAATATAGAGAGAAAAACAGCAAAAAAATCAGGTTTGTTGTATGGGAGCCCCCCCTTAATTATTAATTTTATTCTGTTTTTAGTATTTGTTGTTATAGCGGCAATAAAAATACATCATCTGTGAAAATTTCAACTTTCTAGCTATAACAGTTCATGAGATACAGCCTGGAGACAGACGGACAGCGGAGTCTTAGTAATACGTAGGGTCCCGTTTTTACCCTTTGGGTACGGAACCTTAAAAAAGTTCAGTGTTTAAACACTGTGAAACTGAACTCGCTATGTGTGAGTCTGACTCGTGCGTGGCTGTTTCTTTCCTTGTTTTCTCCACGACCTAAAACTTGTGTTTTCTTTTGTTTGTACAAAGGTTTAATATTAAGTTCACACAGTTTGAGCGGAAGCCAGTGGAAACCGAGCGTTATTGGATCGCGTAATACAAGCTATAGGCAAACCATTTAACTCGCGGAACGCCCGCGGGTTAAGAAGGGAGCGGGGGGAGATGTTATCGGGTGGGTAAGAGGGGTGAGACGTGCGCTCTCTGCTCCGCGTACCCCTGTCACCCACCCGGTAACATCTCTCCCCGCTCCCTTCTTACCCGCGGGCGTTCCGCGAATTAAATGGTTTGCCTATAGTTTGTTTGTTACAACATGAAACTGGTTACAAAATAATTCAAAGTGGTGTTTCTTTGCTAAGATCCTGTTAGAAAAAAATATTTAGTTCGAACCACGATGATGACTTCTTCGTAGGTGTACGGTTTTTCCTTATTAGATTTTTATGATATATACAGGCAAAAAGGCAAATATGCATGAAATAATATTTTTATGAAACAAGCAAAGCTCTTTCGCGAAATCGTTTCGAAATCCTTTTTCCACAGAATTAGGCTTATGACTATTATGTTTGAATAAATAATCACATAGGTAGGTAGAGATATTTATCTCAGTGGATTTGTAAGTTGAAATCGCAGTGCAAGGGCAAGGACTACTGATGATCAATAAGGATGGAAAATTCTCGAGTGGATGCCACGTACCGACAAGCGCAGCGTTGGACATTCGCTTACAAGTCGGGCAGATGACCTCACTAAAACCGTGGGATTGCGCTGGATATGAACTTCTTCTATAGGGGAGGCCTATGTGTAATAATGCCAGTCGTATGACTGAGAAGACAAAGAAATAATCACGTCAGACACCATTTTCAAAGTGAAGACATTCAACTCTTTATGCATTAACGGATAAGCAATTGTCATGAAAACATAGTGTTCAAGTTTGTTGAACTTTGAATTTGGACTCATTAGGAACAGTTTTAGACAAGGGCGGGGCAAAGAAACTTAAATTATTCAATTACTTTAAAACTTCTTGACTGTTTTTTTTTGAAGTCAACGTCCAACGTTCAATGTCCAACGTCGCCGTTTTTGTACTAACTAAATTAAGTTAGTACAAAAACGGCGCGAATTTTCCGGAATAAATAGTACCTACCTTACTTATGACAATCTCTGACTCCCAATTCTCTTTCGATGCAAAAATGAAGTGGATCCTGTGCTCTGTTATTGCGTGAAAAAGTGACAAACAAACCAACAAACACACCTTGTGAATTAGGTTTTTTTATTTAACCTATACTGTCCCACTGCTGGGCAAAGGTCTCCCCCTATTCCTTCCATTTCTTTCTGTTGTGCTACCTCCATCCAATCATTTATAAGCCTCTCGATTTATAATAAATAATAAATAAATATTTAGGGACATGTTACACACGGTCACTGACCCCAAACTAAGCAAAGCTTGTGATATGGCTGCCAGAGACTGATACACTACAATTTACATATTTTTAAATACATGCTTATATAGATAGTAACAAAATAACACCCATACACAGAGCAAACACCTATGTTCATCACATAAAAAACACCTATATTCATCACATAAAAAACACCTATGTTCATCGCATTTTGTCGCGCCATCGTGTTGGAGGACGGCCTCGGGGTCGACTGGACAGAGGAACCCACTCCGTTGAGACGTTTACAGATTTTTTTACTAAGTTTTACTTAATAAAACATCTGTAATAATAAATATATAAATAAAATCAGTTTATTTGCGAGAATATTGTCTAACATAGGTCTAATTACATGGATAGTATCAAATATTCTACCTTTGCAGGTGTATAAACCTTATAGGTAGGTAACCTTATAGGCAACCGTAGGTGTATTACCCTAATCACTTCTAAACTAACGTAACCATCAAGAAATTCAATATTTACTTAAAGATTGTGTTTTTAATTCTTAGTATAAATACAATGAAGACTGAAAGCATCTCCGGTATCAGTAGGTATTTATTCTGGTATCAATGAAGTGGGCGTTATGTGGGCAAATTGTAAGCTAAAATCAGTAGGAACCGTTATATTCTGAAAAAAATATTGTTATTTTTGATTAAAAACGTTAAAACTAGACCAATAGAACCATAAAAGCCATTTTACTGGATCCTTTAGTCAGAGGCCTTCAGGCGGCCTAAAGACTCTGACACAAGAGCTAGCCACCCGGCCTATACGAACTTACTTACTTACTGGATCCACAACAGAACGCGTATAGTTTTTAACATGATGTTGTCGGGAATCGACAGCTGCCAATTTAACCGACTTCCAAAAAGGAGGAGGTTCTATGTTCGTCTGTATGTATTCGCCAATTGTGAACTTATTTAAAAATTATATATTTTATAGTAGGTACGAAAGAGTATCTCTAGAGGTGGTTACATTCAAATTTTATCAAAATCGGCTGAGCCGTTTATGAAAAATCAATATTAATAAGTAGAAAAAAAAAACATCAACTCGAGCGAACTATTCGAATTTTGTACACGATGGAAGTCGGTTTTGCCATTTTTGTAAAAAAATAGTTATCAAATCACAAGTTAAGTGCATTTCGTCAATCGTCAAGCCATAGACTTCATAGAGATGCTCACAGATGACAGTTATGCTCGAATATTTAGTTTTTAACAAGCTTTTATTCGTCGACCTGTATGTGACTATGTAATGAAAACTAAGGTAGCTAATTTAACCATCTTCCAAGGGTAATAGCGTAATGAAAATTGGCAGCTGTATGTAGTTAAAATGACAAAACAATAATATGGTACTGTCGAACTGATCTGATGATGGAGCTGGAAGATATTATTATGAACTGGAAATTCATGATGGAAAATCGTATCATAGCTGTTTTGTATTTCTTAGAAAAGTCTTGTAATGAAATTTGACCACGATTAGGTTTCAAGGTCTGATGAGCGTGTTTTAGTTTTTTTAAACTTCATTTATTTATTTCAACTCGCTTCCTACAAATATTTATTTTATACAAAATATCGTTTAGTTTTCGAATGAAGACCACGTACCAGTATGCGCAGTCGCAGTGTAGAATTTTCCACGCCACGAGTTAGTGGATCGACGATATGTACAAATGAGACAAGTTGGTCAATGGTAATACGTATTTATTTCATATTATCCACCCGAAGACTGCACACTGCAAACACTTCCAAACCTTAACGGATACTGATGCTAGGCGAAAAACGTTTGCGCGTTTTATGCATGTACAACGCCATCTACAATTTTTGTACCGAAACTTTACATATTGTTTCGAAATGTTAGGAGAAAATCGCTTGCGTGTTTTAAAAATGCACAACGCCATCTACAACTTGGAACCCGAACTATAAATACATAAACACGAAGACTGATAGATGGATGGGATTCAATTCAGATTAATTCAATTTAATTAACTAAGAAATATGGGCTTAAAACAGTAATAATTTCCTCAGGCAGTTTGCTCATAAAGTTACATGATTTAACTTTCCAGTTGTACGAGTAAAGAAACATCTCAATGTTTCAAACTTTGAAGTAAATATTGAATAGGCTAGATTCTGATACAATAAGCGGATATTTCCATTCCATTCTTTAGAGCTTTTGTAAAACATCAAAGTTTCTAGTTCCCAGGTAAACATCGTAAACAAAACTCATGTTTTGTTGGAAGAAAATAAGAAGTTTTCAATGGATTAGAAGACTTTCACAATAAACAAGACTCTTATATTTCCACAAAGAATGAAGAAAAATATTTTCAAAGCCTTGCTGACACATCTGTGCTTGGTGTTTGCCGATGACTTTAGTTTGACATAAACTTCTCATTGTCAGTAATTTCAGCTTTTAAAGACTTTTTGGAGGCTTATGTATGTACAGATAGCGCGCGAGTTGAATGCAGTCGGGGTCTGAGGTAAAGAGCGGGAGCATCTCCCCCCGCTATCCGCACGCCCTACCTCACGCGCCTGGGCGGGTTGGGCGTGCGGATAGCGGGGGGAGACATTCGCATTCCTAAGCTCTGCATTCAACTCGCGCGCTATCTGTATCTTTAAGGTAATTTAAAAAAACTGTTACTTAAAACTAAGAAATAAGCCAAGCGATCAAACTGCTGATCACATGAAAACTAAACCACTCATATCGGATAATATTTAAAAGGTAGATAATTATACCTTATTGTTTTTGTATGGACAAGTTTCTGTAGGTATGTGTATCAGCCTTTTTAATTGTACACTGCAGGACGAAGGCCTACACACGAAGGGTGGTTGGGCCATTTTTATTACGCTAGCCCAGTGCGGGTTGGTGGATCGTGGTCGCTTACGTCATCGAATTTATTTTACGGACGTATGCAGGTTGCCACACGATGTTTTCCTTCACCGAAAAGCCAGTGGTGTAAAATTCCGTACATAAATTCCAAAGAACTCATTGGTACGGGACCGGGATTTGAACCTACGACGTCACGATTGTAAGGCGGGTGTCACTACCTCTAGACCACCACGGCCACACCATGGACAAGTTTACAAAATGACAATTGTCTTAATAGGTAGTTCACTGATGGACACATTTTAGTAGATCCGTAGAAGAAATTAAGTTACCAATATAGCCCAGTAAATCGGCAAGTTTAAATAGTAGTTGGCAGGGTATGGAGAATAGATGATTGATAACCAATGAAGTCAGAGTTTTTTTTATTCCGTATGGCGTTGCGTTTCCGAGTGGAGATTTTAATGTGTTTTTCGTATTACAGATCATTTTCTTCAGAGGTACTTAGTCTCATTTTAATTTTGTCGAAATGGTTTTGAATAATCGGCCAAGTACGAGTCGGACTCGTGCACGGAGGGTTCCGTACTGTATGGGAGCCCCCCTTAAATATTATTTTTATTTTAATTTTATTATTTATTATTGAAGGGAATATAAAACTAAATATTCTGTGAAAATTTCAAGCATCTACCTGGTACCATTATTAATATAGAGCGAAAAACGTCTAAAAATTCAGGTTTGTTGTATGGGAGCCCCCCTTAAATATTTATTTTATTTTGTTTTTAGTATTTGTTGTTATAGCGGCAACCGAAATACATCATCTGTGAAAATTTCAGCTGCGTAGCTATTATGATTCATGAGATACAGCCCGGTGACAGACGGACAGACGGACATCGAAGTCTTATTAATAGGGTCCCGTTTTTTCCTTTGGGTACGGAACCCTAAAAATCATTTATTCTTCGCAAAAATGGCATAACTGACTTAAACCGTGTACAGAATTCGAATAGTTCGCACAGATCGAGTATTTTTCACATAATTATTGATTTACCAAAAATGGCTAAGCCTATTCCGATAAAATTTCAACCTCTAAAGTGTGATCTACTAAACAAAAAAAACATCGGAATCGGACCACGCTGTAAAAGTTATGCGTGGTTACAAAAAAAATACGCGTCGACTTGAGAACCTCGTCCGTTTTCTGTCGGTTAAAAATACATCGTTTTATTACATCATTTCGTATGTAGATTGCAATGATTAAAGTCAACTGTGGCATTTTTGGCGAAACGATTATAATGATCTAGTTCGTAGTCGTCCAAAACTAAGCAATATTTGTTTAGCAACGAAATTATTCGCAGGAACAATAACTGATTGTCTGAAACAATTGAAACGTTCACAAATTGGCACATCAGGCAGAATGACGCTGTATTCAATTGATGATGCGGCTTACTGAACGCTCAGTTTGTGTAACAAATGTCGGTTTGAGCTGCGAAACGAAAATTATTACGAAAATCAGTTGAGCTCCTGATTTGATACGGATGGCTGTTTGTCTCTCAGCAGGAATGTGGAAAGAAATTAAGATTAATAATATGTTTTGAGGGTTCCGTACCCAAAGGGTAAAAACGGGACCCTAATACTAAGACTCCGCTGTCCGTCTGTCTCCAGGCTGTATCTCATGAACCGCTATAGCTAAAAAGCTGAATTTCACAGATGATGTATTTCAGTTGCCGCTATAACAACTACTAAAAATAGAATTAAAAGAATATTTAAGGGGGGCTCTCATACAACAAATCTAAATTTTTAGCCTTTTTTCGCTCGATATCAATAATGGTAACAGGTAGATGCTTGAAATATTCGCAGAATATTTAACTGCATGCTTAGTTTAGTAATAAATAATTAAATTTAAATAAAATAAAAATTTAAGGGGGGCTTCCATACAGTACGGAACCCTTCGTGTGTGAGTCCAACTTGTACTTGGCAGATTATTATTTCAAGCTTTTATTTAGTTTCACTTGTCCGATGTCCTCTGTCATTACAGACTGGAATAATCCATTAAATCTTGCGAATTACATTTGGTCCATTTCCTGGTTACCGATTACGCTCAAATTTTGCATACATGACGATGCAATATTATGATGACATGGTGCTGATCTGATGATGTAGCTAGAAGTTGACCAAAGGAACTTCGCGATGAAACGACACAATCTCATCGGGCTAATTTGAATCATCTTGACTAGTAGTTTGTTTTTCAATGGTAACCAGGGTCTGATGATGGAGCTGGAAAGTGGGCATAGGAACTCTGTAATGAAACGACGCAATCTTATCGAGGTTCGGCTCGTTTGATTCGTCTTTGTGAGTATTTGTTCAGTAAAAGCTTACCTTAAAAAAGAGTTTTTTTTTAATATAATTCTTGTTTTTTGACTAAGATCTTAAATACGAGTACCTACCTGCCTATCATGCATTCAAGGAATTTCATTCCATTCAGCTATTAATGTTATGTTATGCAACGCATTATAATAATGAAAATAAGTCATAGTAATCATTATCTTATAGTTATTTATTTGCGCAAGACACATGTACATAAGAACAAAAGTAGTACTTAAAAGCTAAGGACTAATTATTAGTTCTAATACCATACATGGCCATCCTGTTGTTTAGGGAGTGGCATAATTTTTGCTTATTTTACCAGATAGTGTAAACAGAGATTCAAATAGGTATTCACTACTATATTTTTATGATATAATGCCATAAGGTTGAAAAAATAAATACACTGAACGTAACTGAGATAAGCAGTTTGTGCCTTATGACTAGTTAGTTTTGTTTCATTGTCTCAGACCGAAAACAGACTTTTGGACATGATCCTCCCCGAAAGTTCAATGGCTTGTTTACAGCATAGAGGTACTGTACTCTACTCGCCTTTTTGTCCACTACTAAACAGGCCTACACAAGAAGGATGAATGGGTCATATCAATCACGCTTCCTCAGTATGGGTTGGTAGATTCACATAAGCCGTCAAACTTATTCTATAGACGTGGGTATGCAGGTTGACTCACGATGTTTGCCTTCACCGAAAAGCCAGTGGTATAAAAGTCCGTAAATAACTTCCAAAAAACTCATTGTCACGGGACTTGCCGGGCTAGTATGCGCGCCAGGATTTTTTTTGTTCCTGGTGTCAGAACGAGACAGCATTATGGCAAAGTATATAACTGTCACTTTTTCACACGTCGAAATGAGTTCTTTTCGTGGTCGCATGCTTTATAGCCTGGATATAAACCCACGACTCCACGAATAGTAATCGAGTGTTATTACCGCCAGACCACCACGGCTTTAGCATTTAAGTACCTAATATGAATTAATAACCTTGAATTCTCTACCAACCTGCTCATTCATGTACCCTGACCTTAACAATCAGTCAAAAGTGGTTATAAACATAACAACTTAAAGCCATTGCCTCCAAATTGTGCGCGACAACGTAACCTCTTCCTTATTCCTCACGACTGCGGTGAAGATTCTTTTTACGTCTTTTGCTTCAAGAGCTATCGAGAGGTATCAAGAGCAGTCGTAAATTTAATACTTCGGTTATTTTATTTTACCGCCCGATAACATGAAAGAGGAGTGGTAAATCTTTCTAAATAAGTAGAAATAAAGTTAATATAGAGAGCATAAGAAATTTATAAGTGCGCGTTAAAGAAATGTGATACTGGAATCTTTTTTGCTCGATAAGCTTCTTTAAATCGCGCTAGACTTGGTATTTTTGTTAGTAAAAAGTTAGTTTTGAAAATCTTGCCAGTATCTAAATATTGAAAATATTTTGAATAATTATTAATTGAATAATTTGTTTTAACTACTATAGTAATTGTAAATAAAAAATCGCATAGGTACAGATCTTCGAAAAGCGTAGAGCGCCAAGTTATTGACCGTTGCCTGCAAAATTAAATTATAAAAACACATAGATTAAAGTTGAAAAAAAGTAGTAAGTACATTTTTAATGTTTGAAAACCATAACTACAATAAATGTGTCTAATTTAATCTTACATACAACTTTTATTTAGCACAGGATTGGCCACTTATCGAAATCGATTGCAAATAAAGATTCTTTTGGCGTCTGGTCACCAATTGTTGGTTGGTGCCACTTTATACCAACTTATTTAGATCAATATGAATGAATAATCAAGGGTCTAGCTACGGACTTATGCAAGGTGCGTTTTACTTCCTAATTGTTCCTACGGCAGGGTCAGTGGCTACACGGAGCTGCCGGGCACTGGGTGGTAGTCCGTGGATACGACATTTTTTGACTCTATTAACCTATTTTATTTTCCCTTAAAATCCCAATCACGAAAACATCCACACGCTCAACCCAGGGGTAACTGGTTTTCGAGCGCCGCTCAAACATCTCCCTTGTAAACAAAACTGCGACACAAAGAACTCTTTAATACTTTCTTTCTTCATTTCGGTTCCTACAATTCCAGTAGCGCGTTCATTATTATTATTAATAATCATATTCATTATTTTTAGTAATTCAGTTTATTTTTGACGTCAATAATTCTGATGTTTTTAAACAATGTTGCTATTTTATTGTAACCTTGATTTACTAAGTTACTACTTACTAAGCACTTATTGTAGAAGTAAATGACTTGCCCATTATGACGAAATGTTATAAGGCCAACAAATTATTTTACTTTTACTTTCCATCCATCCATTCATCAGCCATAGGACGTCCACTGCTGGACATAGGCCTCTCCTATGGATCTCCAATAAGACCGGTTGGTAGCAACTTTACTTTACTTAAAAGGCTCAGAGATAGTTTCAAAAGAAGATATATTATATAGTATGTAAACATTTTCCGGATATTGGAGATTTTGGGCTTAGTATTGTCACGGTACGGTGATGGTATTTAGACAGTATCCCGTCTTCATACAAACGGTCTGAACGCGATTCATACCTACGCGCCTCGGAGTCCGGTACACACTCGGTACGAGTACACTCAGTCGCAGATGCACCGTAGTGACGAACGAACGTGTGGATTAAATTAGTACAGGTCGCCGCATATAAGGGTAGTGCAGAGCGATGAGTGGAGGGGACGGCCGCGCGGCGGTGACCATTATTATTTATTTATTTAATAACTAAAACGGCACAACAGTTACCACTTACATTAGTTACGACGAACATCAATTGATTAATTACACAGGTTATACAAATCAGTTGGAAAATTCTTCTAAAAATAATAATTACATATTATAATCAAATCAAATAAATGTCAAATAAGAATAAAGATACAATTTGGTGCAGTCATAATTAGAAACAAACATTACATACCATGCGCAACCACAGTGCCCTCAGCACTACACTTACGTGCCGCTGTGTTTTACTTACCAGGCGGGCAACCCTAACGCGTATCACGTACTGCGTGGCCACGTTGGGTTGTAGCTATTTATTTCAAGGACAGGGCCGACTTGCAATACTGTGTATATAATCTTACTGTGGTATAGTGAAGGGTGGATTCATCCCTTATCAGAGAGTGTCGACGCGTTGTCAAAACTGCTATTCATCGCTTAATCATCTCTCTTACTTCGCCGGCTTCGGCTGGAGATGTCGATAAGGATAACTATCGAAATCATCCGAATGTACACTAAAACGTATTTGGGTTCACTGAGATAGTCATGGTTTGGCTCAAGAATACAATAGTCAGATTCTATATCGACAAAAGCTAACGTAAGAGCCCAAAACTTTGTTCATGTGCTTTTTTCTAGTTTTACCGTAACTTTTATTATGTAGAGGGGTGTTTAATTGTAAATAAATAACGTAGCCAAAAAGAGATATTGCAAATATGCATAGAAATTGGGCCAATAAAGGGTACAGTATTTCATAATTTGCTTTGTTTCTTTCGGAAAATGATTTTCCCGTTGATTTTTACAATAACAGTGTCCATTAAAAGTAATTTCGTGTATTCGGGTATTAAGGTTACATTTGACCAAAATGACAGTAATTCAATGACTGAACAAAAATCAAATTGGAAAATGTGAAATTACTCATAAATTAAGCATTTGTTTTACTCTGCGCATTTAACGGATTTTTTGAGCTACTATACCTAGTCAGAGCCCATTTTGCATTATCTTCTTTATCTATAACTAAATATTGTTTTATTACTAACACCAAAACAAAGCCTGGGCTCAAAATAATACCTCGCTATTGACATCATTTACGGTCTGACAAATATATGTACTGTTAACAATATCTGTTGTAGCATCAATAACATAATTTAGTTTCACAAAATACAACTTAATGCCTACACGCAATTTCTTAAAGTATACATTTATTCACAATAAAGTCTTAAGCAATTTTATTAGACTCAGATGAATACTTCTGAATTAATTTTTCACAGGCTCAACGATTTGAATGTATTATGAAAACTGTTAAATCAGTTGATGAATAGGTCACTAAGGACCCTTTTGCTCTAAATAAATTACTGATGCAAATATTTAGAAAACGGTTGCAATATATTTTGAAATTAAAACTTATATAGCGGCGTTGTGCACTTTTTGAGATGGGTAAGAAATGTTAAGCTAGCGTCAGATCGTAACCCCATAACCCTTTACAACCGGCTCAATATGGGCATAAAATCATCAAAAAAAAATTGACGGGAAAACCATGGTGATTTTGTGAACGCAACCGGTTTCATACGATCGTGCGGTTTTCTGCTCATCCCGCACGAACGTATGAGACCGGTTGTGTTTACAAAATCAATATGGTTTTTGCGCCAATTTTTTTATCGATCCTCACGATTGTATTGAGCCGGTTGTAAAGGGATAAAATAAAAGGTCAAGTGCGAGTTGAACTCGCGCACGAAGGGTTCCGTACCGTTCGGAATACGTACCCTTAATATATCTATTTTATTTTAAATACTTTTGAAGTAAATATACAACTTAATTTTCTGTGAATGTTTCAAGCATCTTCTTGTTGCCTCTATTAGTATCGAGCAATAAAATAACGCTTCCTAAATGGAAGCACCCTTATATAAATATTTTTTTTTTTTTTAAATACATATTTAGCTGAATATTATGTGAATATTTCAAACATCTACCTGTCACCGTTATTAATATCGAGCGAAAAACGGCTAAAAATTAAGTTTTGTTGTATGGCAGCCCCCCTTAAATAGGTATATATTTTTTTCTGTTTTAAGTATTTGTTGTTAGTGGTAGCGGCAACAGAAATACGTAATCTGTGAAAATTTCAACGTTATAGCTATTACGGTTCATGAGATACAACCTGGTGACAGACTGAAGGACAGCGGAGTCTTAGTAAATAGGGTCCCGTTTTTACCCTTTGGGTAAGTTACCCTAAAAATCGTAAGACGGATGACGTAATGTTCAAGATTTTGCTTCTGCCGGCACTCCTAAAGTGCAAGCCGTTGTTTTTTTTTAAATATTTTTTTAATTTGATTTTTTTTGTCGCGAATTAGTATGCACTTGACGAGCAATTCGCCTAATGGTAAGCGATTCTGATCGAAGATGAAGTACCCACGAGGCACCTATTCCCTTGTATTTTGAAAAGCTTCTGAATATAGAGTTGGTGCAGAAAAAGAACCGTCGGGGTGTTACGGTGAACTAAGATTTTAATCGGCAGCCATGGTACCGTCTACTTGGTAGACGCGAGTCTACTTTGCACAAACTCTATCTATTAGGAATCGACTACTTCAATATTTTTTTTACGTAAATCACAATGTATCAAACGTGTCGAGATACGCATAAATTATCTGGCATTATATGAAACAAACATATTTGCCAAAAAAATATTTTTAGGTCAATGATCACTACTAAGGTTATGTAAATAAGTAAATAATTGTTATGTTTTATTCAGGTGACTTTTAATTATTCCATTCGTTATTTTTACTATATTAACCCACGATTAAGCACCGTTTTGCGTGATGTTATAAGTCCTATATTTGACCTAGAAAGTGGTATAATTTTCATAGCAAAATTCAAATATTTCAGTTTTCCGGATTTTAATCTACAAACATGACTTATTTAAGTAAATGAAGCTCGATAGCTCCATTTACGTGAAAGCTTACGTAAGCTTCTTTTATTACGAAAGTTTAAAAAAACAATCACTACATTAAGACTCGTTCTTAAAATCTATTTTTTTTTTACCAACAAATAATTAAAATTGAATACCCGTTCAAAGGTACCCTAACAAATAAAGATTAAAAATTTTTAGGTAATTATTATTTCTAATTCTATTTTGTCGAAATTTTTATTACAAATATTTATATCATAATATAAATTAAATAATTTAGTGTGAAAAATAATGTGTGTGCTTACGAGTGTTAAATAACATTTAGTTTTTTGAGATGTATTTTTTAATTTTCAATGAAGGCACTTGCCCTATTAGTAAAAAAAAAAACAAAAAAAAAATTAAGCATATGACTACATAATTGTAATAAATATTATAAATAATGGACCGGTAAATTTGTACCTATTTTTATAACAACTATATTATAACAACTGGTGTAGCTATGTTCGGAGTCTCGCTGCAAGATCGAATAAGGACTTCGGAGATTTGCAGACAAACCAAAGTTACCGATAGAGCAGTAAAGTTCTCGAATGGAGCCCACGCACCAGCAAGCACAGCGTAGGACGTCCACCGACTAGGTGGGCCGACGATATAATTAGTCCTACGGCTGATAATAATGATAATGATCTTTTTTTTGTAATTCTTAATTTTTTTCATCATTGTATTTAATTTTAAAGTGTATAATTAAGCGTGTAAATTGCTATTTTACCAATAAGTGAGTTCATATCAGGCATATGCAGGTATGCGCTAATCATAGCATAATATTGTGGATATTGAGAAATTCACAACAGACAATCTGCCCCGGTAAAGTAACGTTAAGCCGTTGTCCTCGCTGCTAATAGTCATTCATTTGCCGACACGTAATAAGCAGTCGCGCCTGGTAGAGACAAATTATAGAGCTTGTATTTCATTCTGAATGCCGCCAGTACTACGTTATGCTACGCTGCGTGCTACGTAGGTCTACGTAACCGCGTAGCATTGGCGTAGACTTGTAGCTGAAAATGAACTGTTTTGTTAATGAATTAAATTACTGAAACTTTAGAAGTTTTGAGCTATCCTTGGTCTTTAGCAATACATATTTAATAATGATTTTATTTTACTTATGAAAAAAAAAGTTGGTGTACATTTTACCCCTAAATAAAATATACTTTGCTTTTGTGTCTGTTTTACTCAATATAAAAATAAGTATTAAGTATGTGTATTTTTGTTACAAAATACAATATTTTGTTTAAAATTCTAAACTTGAATAAAATACATGGACCAATTTTAGTAGGAAGCGAATCTCGTCAAAAACCGTTTACACGGCAAATATACCAATTCTCAGATATTATAACAAATTCGTGCCCAACTGGGCGTGGGAAAACGAGAATAAATGTTGGTTTTAAACGTAAATGAATTTATAATTAAGGAAGCCTTTTCAGTATTTCGTCGGGAAATTACGCATGCGGGTCTCGCCAATGTCATAAAGATCTTTAGATGTGAAAAACGAGAAAAGATAAGACCGCATTTGAGTCACGCTGCGCAGTTTTTTTTGCGCCCCTCAACATTTTTTTAAAGGCAACTATGTTACAACATTTCGTAACTTTCACTGCCGCGCTACGCTAATGCGATATACGCCTTGCTGAAAATTGAATTAATATTTGCACGCTTTGTGTAGCGTCATGCATTTGAGAGCCGCGCAGTGCCACTCAAATGCGGTTCAACCTTAACCGTGTCACTAAAAATATTGGATTTTTAGTCAAGCCACTGAAATATCTAAGTATCCAAATTCATAACAAGTGCAAATGCATAACAAGTTTATTGTGTGTGTTTAAATATAGGTACCTAATAAGTGTGAAAATCAAACTCCCGACAATTTTGCTTCATCTTAACTTTAAAAGTAAGAACCACTTCAATTACACCATATCTTAGACAATTTTTTAAAAGTTGTTACAATCATTTACATCCATATTGTGTTAAAGCTTTGAAAGCACTAGATGAAAGCTTGAATGTCTATATTGCTATTTTCCAAAATCCCTTTACATAACTTCATAAACGACCAAAATACCAAACGTACAAGAAACACATAACTTACTACAAATACAAACGAAAAATCAATCGATCAGTATTTTGAGAAGTACATTAGTTACTACTATAGTATTGTTTCGTTTGTTCGATTCATAATTCTACGCAAGTATTCACTGTTTATAAATATTCAAAGTACAAAAACACCATCAACAGCCCGATAATGGACCGAGGGTTTAATGGAGACGCCAACACCGTGCTGGATGCAAGCCGCTACTAAACAATTTTATAATAAATCAATAGGAGAAGCCTGAATCCAGCAGTGTACGCTTTATGGCTGACTAGCAACCCGCCCCAGCTTCGCAAAGAAATATTATGCATACAAACCTTCCTTTTGAATAGTTAAAAAGAGCGTAGTTTAAAAGATATAAGCATACATATGGACAGACAGATATAGAAGCGACTTTGTTATATACCATGTAGTGTTAATGATAACGCCCAGAGC
This sequence comes from Hypomecis atomaria, assembly GCA_964007245.1. NCBI lineage: Eukaryota > Metazoa > Arthropoda > Insecta > Lepidoptera > Geometridae > Hypomecis > Hypomecis atomaria. The sequence goes on from OZ023288.1 coordinate 23,282,671, forward strand.
CTCGACCAAATTAAGAACTTTCTCATTTTCGGTAATCAATTTAACAAAACATTCGCTTAAATATTTACATCCATAAATCACTTCGAGCATGCTCCTCTCACAATGAACATTTTATCGATTCTCTCTCAGTAAATACTAAATAGCCATTACGTGAGAAATCCTTAGAAAGCTAATAAAAGGATCTGTCGTTCTTGTTAGACTCTATTTCTCCTATAATAAGTTAAACCACGTTCAGTCTACGCAGGGATTTTGGAGGCGACGGACGTCCCTTCGCGTGTCTCCGGGATTCGTGAACTTCGAGTCAAAGTTCGCAAACTCAATTGTTGAACTAATAGTGTAGTTTTCATTGACTTTTGTGGATTATAACTGTTGAATTGCAGTGCTTAAAAATAATATGTTGTGAATAGACGCTTTCAGGAAAAGTTTTGTAAGTATTGTTTAAATTATACGAGTATAGTATAAACAAACTAATAAATTTATTTATAATAATAAATTTTAGACAATAAATCTATGCGTGTATGAGTTTTGAAGTTAGTTTTATTAGTTTTTACCGTACCGTAATAGTTAAAATAATAGAAATACAGAACGTTTTATTAGGCAAATAGTGGGTAACTCATAAATAATAAAAATGGAATTGGGAAAGCGTAAATATTAATAATTTATTTGATATACATAATTTATGTGTGTACAAAATAAAACTATTGTATTTACGGAAATTAAGAATGCTAGTTGTTCAAAACAATAAAGCAAATTAAAAAATAAGGTTTATTTATAACGTTAATTAAATATAGATAGATGCGTTCACTTATTAATTTAATTAATAATAATAAGGAAATAAAATAAATAAATAGATATTTAGGGACATCTTACACACGGGATCTTACTTATAATATATGAAGATTAACTGCATTTGTAAAAATAATATTTCAAATTAATGTACAAATATCTGCTTATAAGAAAACTTCTCGTTTAAAACCAATTTTGCGACACTTAAGCGACAAACTTCAGATTTAAGTACAACAAAAAATTGGCCAAGTCCGAGTCGGACTCGCACACGAAGGGTTCCGGACCGTATGGGAGCCCCATTCCTCTTGCCGGTAATAATAGCGAGCAAAAAAAAACTCCTAAAACTCACGTTTGTTGTATGAGGCCCCCCTCAAATATTCATTTATTCTGTTTTTAGTATTTGTTGTTATAGCGGCAACAGAAATACATCATCTGTGAAAATTTCAGCTGCCTAGCTATCATGGTTCATGAGATACAGCCCGGTGACAGACAGACAGATGGACAAACGGACATCGAAGTCTTAGTAATAGGGTCCAGTTTTTACTCTTTGGGTACGGAACCTTAAAAACAGTAACAGATATTATAAAAACTGCGACTTTTAGTTACTTTTTCTACCTATAAATAAATATTATACACAAAAACATAGTAGCGAAAATTGTTGTATCTCATTCAGAATTCTCTGGGGTACGTGCTAGCACGAATTTCATATTCAGATATAATTTTCAGAAATTATGAGCTAAAGTCTTTTTTGCCCGTCGAAATGGAGGAGGTACTCAATTCGACGCGTGTACTGTTTTTTTTTTTATTTATTTATATTTATTTATTTATTCATCAAAGGTTACAGCAACATTACAGTTAACACCAAGTCGATGCTGCCCTTACCAAACATGTGAAATATGAGACACAAATATTAAAAGTATAATCATTACCTAATGATCAAACTGATAAATAAAAATATTAACTAAAATAATTGACATTATGGTTTTTCGCATGTTTTCAGTGCCACTTCTGTGAAATTTGCCAGACTACATCCAAAAATATCAATCTCTTTGGCGATTTCATTCAACAATGTTAGAGCGCGCGACGTGGGGGCGTACTTGACGAGGTTCGTCTTATAGCTAGGCAATCTAAACGTGGGGAAGTCGCGCCTCCTGGAGGTGGCCTCGTCCGGCACACACAGCTGCAGCGCCGCCAGCAGCTCCGGGTGGGAGCTCCCCGCGCAGCACGCGCCACATGTACTTGCAGAGCGCGACGTCCCGCCTCACCCCCAGCTTGCAGTACCCCACCATGCCGATTACGAACAGCGTCGGGTACATCAGAGGATAGAATGGGTAGACACCGTATTCCTTTAAATACAGGAAGCGCGTAAATTTATTTTGGATTTTTTCCACCATACTACTGTATTTTTCTTCATGGGGATTCCAGACGATGGCGCTCGTTTCCAATCGGCTGCGAACGAACGCATTATATAAAATTCTTATTACCCCCGTACTACGGAACCCTTTGCATTGTCTCAGAATAAAACCGTTGTTTCTGAATGCTTTCCCGCATAGATCAGAAATGTGATAACGAAACGTAAGCTCGGGTACCATCTGCACGCCCAGGTCCCGCACGCGCGCCGAGCGCGTCAACACCGTGCCGTCCACCTCGTACGGGTACTGCAGAGGCACCATCTTGCGCCCGTAGCTCATCACCTCGCATTTGTTTGCGTTAAAACATAATTTATTAACGACACTCCACCGCACGACTCCATCTATGTCTCGTTGAAGCCGCTCACAATCCGATCTGTCCGATACCGACATGAACAACTTAAGGTCGTCTGCAAAAAGCAAGCATTGCGCACTATGCACCACCTCGGGGAGGTCGTCTATCATAAAAATAAATTCCAACGGACCTAGATTACTGCCCTGGCTTATACCCGACAGCGTAAAATATGGTTCAGATTCATGACCCGCGTAGTCTACATACTGTCGGCGCTCGCCTAGATAACTTGCGAAAAATTTTAGTAGCTGTGGGGTGTAACCTTTGGCAGCGAATTTCTCTAGAAGGATGTCGTTATCTACCTTATCGAATGCTTTTTGAAAGTCGAAGTACGCAGAGTCCACTTGCCCTCCGGCATCTACCACTGGCGTCGAGTACGTCATGAATGAGAGCAAGTTACTCCCCGTACCTCGACCCGGCCGAAAACCGTGCTGGGCGTCCGACAGCTGGGACCTCACTTGCTCATAAATGCCTTTATGTAACGTCGCCTCGAACACTTTCGCGAACGCCGATAGGACTGCGACAGGACGATGTGCAGTTATATCGGAACCTGAACCTTTCGGCACCGGAATCACTCTCGTAACCTTCCATTCATTAGGGTAGCGACCCTCTCGAAGACACAGATTAAAGACGTGCAGCAGAGGCTCCTCCAATACAGCGCGACAATCCTTGACTAGGTATGGCGGTATACCGTCCGGACCCACCGACCGCTTGGGCTTGAGGCGAAGCAGCGCCGCGCGCACGTCGCGCCCGCTCAGCTGACCGACGTGCACGCGGGCCGCGCCGGCGCGCGCGCCCGCCGCGCGCTCCGCCGCCTCCCAGTCCAGCTTAGGCCTCTTTTCGCTATACACCGATTTAAAATATGAAGCAAAGCATTCCGCACCTTCCTGTTCACTCAATTCCCGGCCATCTTTTGTGACCTGTGATTTTTTGCGTTTAGATTGCTTACCCCTAATAAAAGTCCAAAAAGAATTAGGATCACTTTTAAAATTCAATTGCAATCTATTCTGAAAAACTTCATAATCCGTTTTCAATTTATTTTTAACAAGCGAACGGTAGCGAGAAAACGTTTCATAATCACATTTCGCCCCGGTTAATTTAAATAACTTATGGTATTTCCATTTTAGCTTAATGTTAGAAATTAACTCTTTAGAATACCACTCCGGATAGTTGTACTTAGAATGGTTCCCTATTATTTTGCCTCTCCTAGGAGTACACTCATCTATAACTTGATTTAACGTCGAATATAAATAAGTTAAAGCTTGGTCTGGGTTTTCCAGTTCATATAATTGTTCCCAATTAATGTGTGCTATATTATCGTACAAGGTCTGAAAATTAGCTTTTTTAAAGTTCCAACTTTGTTTATTAAAAGTTAAGTCGTCTCGATCATGTCGGCTGTGTCGCTCCTGCGCCTCGTCGAGGCGTGAGATACCTACTGGGACGGTAATTCCGAGCGGTGGATGTTGCTTATCAATACCTACTAGTGGTTCATCCGATAAATGAACCTCCACGTCGCTCGCCAACATTGTAGTAAATATAAGGTCCAACGTACGATCGTTACTATTACGAATATTATTTACCTGGCAAAATCCACAGAATGACTTCACGTACTCCATATAGCTATGAATTTCTAATGGCACAGAATAAAAATTAAAGTCACCAATCACGATAGCGTTGTCATACTTTACACACAAGTTTTCCAATATACCAAATAAATGCATATACTCTTTAGAAACACTTTGAGGCGGAATGTAAACAACACAACATAGAAATAAAAACTTGTTTCTTCGATGCACCGTCGCGCACACGATCTCAAATAAGGCGGCGTCCACATCGCCGACTGAAACGCGCTTCAACTCCAACGATTTCGCTGCGGCTAAAAACACGCCTCCATGTTTACGGCCATTAGCTCGATCGCACCGTAATATCTGGTAGTCGGGTGGAATCAGTTCCCCATCCTGTATCGTACTATGCAGGCTCGATTCCGTAATAGCAAATAGATCGTAGGACGATTCTAGCAGATTTAAATAAAACTCATCTAGTTTTGTTCTAAGTCCACGAACATTCTGGTAATACATGTGAATCATTTTGGTATTGCTATTAATTGTTCGATGCGGTTTTTCGAAAGTTTCGAAACCACACCCATTCATTGAATCTCGTGTTCACTGGCCAGCTATCAGCGCAATTTACTTTATCAAACAATGATTCTGGGACTCCAATCATAAAAGAGGAGTAATCCCTCTTAGTTTTTGGGATAACCTTCTCTATTTTAATATCTTCAGAATCACATATGTTTTTTACATGCTCAGCAATCATTTTATCTGAAGTATCAGGATGCAATGACCAAACATGCAAGAACTTCTTCTTTTCTATGGCTTGGAATGAGCTAATTCGTCCATTTCCTCCAGTGTGGACCGGTCTTACTTTAGTCTTCCTAGACTTCTTGCCACCGTCTACAACTTGCCCCTCCTCTGACCGTTCCTTAATTAGAGGGTTTTCGACCATTCTAATCTCGTCAGTTATACCGCTCGATGTAGACGCACCCTTATTCGCACGTTTCAAAGCTCGGACCTCGCGCTGTGTCATATTGCTTTGCGGCGGCGGCGGTAACGTCGTTGGCTGTGAGGTGTCTTCTATCCCGCTCGCACTCGGTGCCGTTGGTGGTACAGTCGGTACTTGCGTCTCGACCTTCGGCTGACTTGCAAGCCAAAGATCGATAATTTTTGCGGGCATTTCTTCAATTACCCTCTTTAACTCACTAATCGTCGAAACACAACTATCGATCGTTTGTTGTTGATCTTCGATTTTCTTCTTTTGCGCCTCGATCACGGCCGATTGAGCTGAAACTCCAGCCGTCAAAGCTGCTACCTTCTTCGACAATTCTCCTAAAGCAGTTTCGAACTTAGTACTTGACATTTTTCTAGTAAATTATAATTAAAACACGGAGGATACAGCTCGCGTGACAGAACGTATGAGTGAACTTCTATGTGACTTCTATGAACTTCTAGTGAACTTTATGTGTAACGACGCATTACTTTTTACATAGTGGTCCGATTTCGATAATTATTTTTTTTATTTGAAAGAATTTACTTTGAAGATGATCCTTTTTGAATTATCGGAATAAACTGGTCCGTTTTTGACAAATCAACAAAAATGTGAAAAATGTTACATCGATCCGAGCGAAATTTTCGCGAATTCTGTACACGGTTAAAGTAGGTCATGCTATTTTTTGCAAAATATTATAATTTTTATATGAAAAGTGGTAGAATACGAGTAACATACCAAGATGTTGGTAAAAACTTCATTGTACATTCATGTATATTTTGATAACTTCATTTTTGTAAAATACATTTTTGGACTTGTTATTTAAATATGTTGCTTTTCCACTTGGAATGTGCTAAATTGTATAGCCTGGGATGCGATATAATACCTTTGATATCCAGAAAATAAATTAGCATCAGTTATTTTTGTATGAAAACTAATGTGGAGTTATTTTAATAGGTAACGTTTAACAGTTCATTTGTGCAAAGAAAAATATACCTTACACTAAAGGAAAAAAACTCCAAGCCGTCTTCGAGAACACTTATCGGTCGTCGTCAATATTGTTTTCATGAGTTTTATTCCTTTAGTATAAGGTATATTTTTCTTTGCATAAATGAACTGTCAAATGTTACCTATTAAAATGAATCCACTTGGATCGTATTGGTTTCGCCCGCTGCTTTGTGCTTTGCCCTATTGCAGCAAGCAGATTGTAGATTAGCAACCTAAAATGGCAGTGGACAAGGCACATGGTTCGGAGAACAGATGGCCGATGGAGCTGTAAAGTTCTCGAATGCTCAGTTCTCACTATCGGTGTAAGACAGATATAATAATTAAATACCATATTTTTCTGACCGAAATTATCACAATAGCTTCTTTACTTCCAGCTAGATAAAGCATCCTGTCAAACATCACTTCACTATCACTACAAAGTATAAAACAAAGTCGCTTTCTCTGTCCCTATATCCCTATGTATGCTTAAATCTTTAAAACTACGCAATGGATTTTGATGCGGTTTTTTGTTCAAGAGGAAGGTTTCTATGTATAATACACCTGTACAAAGCCGGGGCGGGTTGCTTTTATAAACGTTAATTTTTGTTCTGATTTTATCATGAAGAGTCATTTGAGTGTATACGTCTACTGCGTCAGAATCAGAACGTACGGTGCGTACGAACACACATCCGTGCTTTGTATTCATTTATGTGGCGAAAAATTACTTTCAATTTGCATGCTCATGTATGCATATGCAATACGATACATTTTAAAATGGAAATCAACAAATCCGTCCGCTCGGTACGCTGCTATTCCGACTTTATCATCACTACATAGTATAAAACAAAGTCGCTTCCGCTGTCCCCATGTCCCCATGTATGCTTATATCTTTAAAACTACGCAACGGATTTTGATGCGTTTTTTTTTTAATAAATAGAATGATTCAAGAGGTATGTTTAAATGTATAATAAACCTGTGAGAAGCCGTGGTGGGTCGCTAGTACTCTAATATTCCACCAACAGTAGCAGTATCATAAAATGTGAATTTCCAAAAGCTTTCTGAAGCCTTTACTTTTAATAACTTTTCACACGTACTTCATTTCACGGAATAGATCCAAAGAAAATCAAATTAACAGTTATTGCATCTTTTGCATTTTGTTTAATCACTCAAACTCGTAGGATTGATAAAGGGTAGCCATTTAAATTGAGATATGTAGATAATTATTGTATTGATTTGATTTTTAATTTTTAATTGATATGAATGTTATTGATTGTATTTATTCTTAACTACTTAATTTATGTTGTTGAGTGAATTTTAATGTTTTTAAATTGAAAGTGAAATATTGTAAGATTTATATGAACTGTAACTAATTTGTTATTAATAAAAAAGTATGAGTATGAGTAGTATTTAAACGCAAATCAAAAAATATCCTTTTTCTATGCAATAAGATTCCAAATTCCCATCAAAATTACTGATTGCACAGCATAATGTTCAACTCAAAATATCAGTAAACACACTACAATTTATTTTCGCAGCGTACAGCGATTTTTCCTAAAGCAAAAGCTTTTTCATCAATGCACAGCTATTAATCTTAATGCACATTATACCTGTTAACTCTTTTTCTTTTAAATATAGCTTCTATTTTTATATTATTTACAGCAGTTTTTCTAAATAAAACAGCATTTTATTAATCACAGTCGCTTCTGGCACTTCGCCGGCCGCTGCCGCGGCACGCTCGCTTCGCTCGCTCGGCTCGTGCGTTGTTTTGTCATGTTCTAACATAACCTAACCTATTTTTTGTATCACACCTAATCCAATTTCATTTAATAATGAAAAATTTGCTGTGCAGTCAGTATTTATGCTATGTATGTAGTATTTTTGTACAAAAATAAATTTAACTGTATTACATTATGAGGAAAAAAGTAATGTCATATTGATGTAAAATTTCGAATTATCTGCAGTTTGAGTTTTGTTAAACATTTAGTTTATTTGTAGTGAAGTAAGTTATTTGATGTAAAAAAGAATATAAATGATGAGTATGTATTGATAGGCGATTATTTATTTGATATGCAATTTATATTATCCCACAAATTATTAATAGGGTTTTATCAGACAGATACAAACCGTTACTCATACATCCACCCATCAGGTGTAGGACGTCTACTGCTGAACATAGGCCTCCTTTATGGATTTCCAATAAGGCCGGTTAAAAGCGGCTTGTATCCAGCGCGTTCCTGCGATCTTAATTACATCGTCAGTCCACCTGGTCGGTGGATGTCCTACGCTGCGCTTGCTGGTTCGTGGTCTCTACTCGAAAACTTTACGGCCCCATCGGCTATCCGTTCACCGGACTATGTGCCCTACACACTGCCATTTCAACCAGCTGATTCGCTGAGCTATCTCTGTTACTTTGGTTCGTCTGCGTATCTTCTCATTCCTGATTCGATACCACACAGAGGCTGCGAGCATTGCCCTCTCCACAGCACGTTGGGCTATCTTGAGCTTATTCATAAGGCCCACAGTAAAAGACCACGTTCTAGTTACATATATCATCACTGGCAACACACGACTGTCGAAGACTTCTCGACTTGAGGCACTGAGGTATGTCGGACGAAAAGACGCCACGTAGGTTTCCGAACGCTGGCCAGCCGAGTTGAATTCGGCGATTGACCTCTTTTTTAAAGTTGGACTAACCTTATAATGTGCATTAATATTAGTAATAAACTAGTATGTACGTACAAAGTGTAATGTCTTAAATTAGTGACACAAATAGCGACCTTATTGGAGACAGCAATCTGTACCACCTGGATGAGACTGGCACAGGACAGGGATAATTGGCGTAAAGGGGAGGAGGCTTATGCCCTGCAGTGGGCCGAAATAAGCTGATGATGATGATGAATCTGTGCCAGAAACTCAATGCCTATCTATGTACTCAAACAGCGAAATGAGCAAGTGAGACAGCTGTGACCGGTTGAAAAGCCAATCGAACGCTCAGTTGTTAATCCAGAATACCGATTTGAATTTTAAAACTCGCACAAAAAGTTGATTGAATTTTTTTTTTACTGGTTACAGTGTACAGTATCCGATACCAAATATTGTTGACTTTTGTTAATCGTAGTTTATTTCACAGTTGTTTTCGAGCACTGGTATGTTAGTGACCTGGGATTGCTTTTTTTGTAAAATTGACAGATTCGCAGACAATATGAATACAAATCGCTTGCAACTGTGATATTCTTTAAATTGACAAGGACATTTATGTTTATTGGTAACTATTCCTGTTACTCTTGGATTTTAGGTTGACCCTATAGTAATAATCTGCCAAGTACGAGTCGGACTTGCGCACGAAAGGTTCCGTACTGCATAGGAGCCCCCCTTAAATCTTTATTTTTTTAAATTTAATTATTTATTATTAAAGTAGGCATGCATCTAAATATTCTGTGAATATTTCAAGCATCTATATGTTACCATTATTAATATCGAGGGAAAAATGGCTAAAAAATCAGGTTTGTTGTATGGGAGGCCCCCTTTAATATTATTTTTATTCTATTTTTAGTATTTGTTGTTAAAGCGGCAACAAGAATACATCATCTGTGAAAATTTCAGCATTCTAGCTATAACGGTTCATGAGATGCAGCCTGGTGACAGATAGACGGACAGACGGACAGCGGAGTCTTAGTAATACGGTCCCGTTTTTACCCTTTGGGTACGGAACCCAAAAAACGGTTCATAATAATGATTTTAATCACCTCCTTTTGACTTAGCTGGGCAAGCAGATAACCTTGTATTAAGAGGCGTCAAACTATTCAATTGTTCTTATTATAACGCAATGTCATGATACTATTTAGATGTAATCTGATACTGAAATAGTTTTGGGGTCCGAACTATTACAAAATATCTTGTAACTTCCCTAAGATGCTATGTAATATTATTTGATTGTAGGATGTTATGGTATTATTACATTATATGCTATGGAATATGCCTCCTTCATTATGTCCAGCAGTGCACTTCCTGTAGGACGTGCACTGCTGGACATAAGCCTTCCCTATGGATTTCCAATAAGCCCGGTTGGAAGCGGCCTGCATCCAGCGCGTTTCTGCGATCTTAATAATATCGTCGGTCCACCTTGTCGGTGGACGTCCTACGCTGCGCTTGCCGGTCCGCGGTCTCCATTCGAGAACCTTACTGCCCCATCGGCCATCAATTCTTCGAGCCATGTGCCCTGCCCATTGCCATTTCAACTTACTAATCCGATGGGCTGTGTCGGTATCTTTGGTTCGTCTGCGAATCTCCTCATTTCTGATTCGATCTCGCAGCGAGACTCCGAGCATAGCCCTCTCCATAGCGCATTGGGCTACCTTGTGCTTATTCATAAGGCCCACAGTAAAAGACCACGTTTCAGTTCCATATGTCATCATATTTAAAACATATGTGCAAACAATTTTTTAACCACTTCCAAAGAGGAAGAGGGTCTATGTCCGCCTGTATGTAATTTTTTGAGTATGTTCACCAATATAATTTTAAAAAACTTTTAGTATTCTTACATGGTGGATCTTCTACAGACGACTCCAAATAAAACAGCGTTCTTTATAAATATAACTTAGTTCTTATATATGTCCTCGTAATTTCTAGTTTAGTACAAAAGCCTATCATTCAGCGAGCGAAGACAGGACTGGATACCAAAATAGTCATAAAGCAGAACATAACATAAACAATTTTTTCTTAACAAAGTTGTCACATAAATACATCAAACAAAAACTTATACTAGAATCAATATAAAACTAATATAAAAGCCCTTTAGCAGAGGGTTACGTGGCCAGAACGCTGGCGGCATTGCCTCGCTGAATAGCAATATTTATTTATGTATGGAAGTAAAATCTAACAAATTTTTGATGTTAGGCCGGCAACCTCTCAGGGCTAGATGCCCTGAGAGGTTGCCGGTGTTTTACATGTATGTATATGCCTCCCCCGTAAAATATACATGTGGGCGAACGAGTTTTGCTCAGTGCACAGAAATAACAAGTGCTTTTTTTTAAGGAAAAACGCCTGCGGAGATAAACTCAAAAAGTTACTTTTAACGAAACTGAATACCTATTCTTAGGCAGGCTTCTTGTTGATAAACTTGAACTAACGATTCTTGTAAATATATTCAATTTGATTGAACGAAATTCGGGTTTCGGAATCGGCTTACATTTCGACGATATTTGCTTGTTTTATTTATAGAGCTATTCCATTTTATCGGATACGATATTTTTTCATGGATGGCGTGTGGAGTTGTATGAGTATTCTGTAAACGGTAAAAAATTTCGTTCCGGTAAATTATGACATTCCGTTTTGTCATCACTAGATTGACAAACACTGAAAATATACGTAAGTAATTGTAAAAATTTACCAGATTTATACTATGTGCGGAGACTGAATGATGTTTTAATTTTAATTATTGTTTGATCTTTTATCACTTTTAATTTTTTATATTAGAGTATTTGTAATTAATTATATTATGTAATTCATTAATTTGTAACTAACAATTTGATGTATATGTAGTACCTAGCAAATATTATGTTGTCGAAAACCTTTGCATGAAAGACGATTCTAAGCGCATTTCCATATGTCCAAAGAATAAAGCAAATTTTGATTTTGCTTTTGAACGGGAAACGGAAGAGTATCGGCGTCATACTGCTAAGTTTCCTAAAAAAAAGTTATTTTGTGAACAACGCATCTAGTAAACACGTACATGGTACCGGATACGTTAAACAGGACGATACGGTGAGAACAAAGCATACGTTATATAGAGTTCCACAGTAAAACGAGGAACCCTTATAACTTAGTTGTGTCCGGCCGTCCGTCTTGATGTTATAAAGCCTTATAATTTCCACATTTATAAACCAAATTGCATGAAATTTGACATTTTGATAGTTTTAGAGTAGATCTCAATTTTAAAATTCTTAAAAAATCTAAATTGTGTATTTCAGGGATAGCTTTCAAACATGTAAAGTGGGGATGAAAAATATTTTCCTTAACTTGCACATAGCTCAAATGTCATTGACCTCAAAATCATATTTCTTAGCCAAATATGTTTTTCTCGCAGTCAACTATCTAATGGCATTATAAACAATAGGTTTAATCATCATCATAATCATCATCACCATCTACGGAAGCCTATCATACGCGTGTCTCGACACGCACTGGACAACTTATGTCAAATCCTTCAAAATTTGTACTGTAAATACTGATGGCGTGTACGAATGATTGATAACCGACCAACGGTAAAACGTTTCATTGAATACCTTAATCTATGGAATATCTAAATGATGGCATCGGTAGACCGTTTCATTGTCCTTTTTAATTAGCAATAAAGACGCTTTCGTTTTGTTGTAATGGGTCAAATACTAAATGGAGGAATTTCGCCATTTAAGGGGTGATTCCAGAGATGGTCTTGTCGTATAAACTCCTATAATTTTAAATGTTTCGCGAAGCGCATGCAGCGTTTAAATAATTTACGCTTGAACTAAGTAAAGAATCCCAAAGTAGGTTTCTAACATTTTTTCTTAATAGACTTTCTAACAGTGTATAGGTACCTACTAACATTGTAACGTTCAAGCTGAACACCCCACGATTTTATTTTTGAGTCTGATCAATGCTCGAGTGATAATAAAATTAGTGCGATGAATGCAGTACTTCCCTAGGACACGGTAATGATATCTAATATCGTGCCTAGGACTACCAAAATTATTTTTTATCTTTTAGTACATTCTAACAGTAACGTCTCAATAAAACCATTTAATTTAAAATGTTTTTTTATAAATTTTATGTTATATGAATAACGCCTCTCTTTGTTCTTTGAAGCTTTATAAGCTACTAGCTTAAAACCCGCGGCTTCGCCCGCGTGGTCTTAGTACATAGGTACTTGCTTAAAATGAAAATAGCCCGCGGTTAGACCCGCGTTGTATTGGTACTTGCTTAAAATTAAAAAAGGCTGTCTGATGGCCTGCGTTGTCATATTACTTGCAATGATAATGGCCCACGGTCTGGCTCGCGTTGTTTTAGTAATTGCTCAAAATAATAAAAACCCACAGTTTGGCCCGCGTTGTCTTGGCACTTGCTTAAAATAATAATAGCTTGTGTAGCCCAGCATTGTCGTATAACGTATTACTTGCAAGGATAATGCCTACGGTTTGGCCTGAATCGTCTTAGTATTTGGCTGGATAAAAAACGTATTGTATGGGTCAGAGTGTTCGGCCACCATAGGGAAAATGAAAGGAAATTGCATGCAGCGGAGATACGAATGCTGAGATGGATGTGCGGAGAGACAAGAATGGATAAGATTAAAAATGAGTATGTTAGAAGAAGTCTGAAAGTAGAGCCAGTGACTGAGAAGTTAAAGAGTGGCAGGCTATCTTGGTAAGGGCATGAGACGGGAAGAGAGTAATGTCACGAAAAGAACCCTAAATATGATGGTAAGCGGCAGAAATAGGAGGTGACGACCAAAAAAAGTGTGGATGAATTGTGTGCAAGATAATATGGGAGAGAAATGAGTTGATGATGAGATGGCGTATGATAGAGTGAAGTGGCGAAAAGAAACGTGCTGTGCCGACCCCACCTAGTGGGATAAGATAAGATAATATTTATTGTCATCAAGTAAATCTAAGGGCAGGATGATGATGATAATAGGTTACGGTTTGGCCTGCGTATTCTTAGTACTTGCTTAAGATGGTATATAAATTACGCAGCTTAGCCCGCGTTGTCTTAATACTTGCTTAAAATTATAATAGCTTACCGTTTGGCCTGTGTTGTCGTATTATTTGTAATGATAATAGCCCACGGGCTGGCCCGCGTTGTTTTAGTAATTGCTTAAAATGATAATAAACCACAGTTTGGCCCACGTCGTCTTGGCACTTGCTTAACATAATAATAGTTTGTGGTTTCGTCCGCATTATCGTATAACGTATTACTTGAAGGGATAATGTCTACGGTTTGGCCTAAATTATCCCAGTATTTGGCTAGAATAATAACAGGTCGTGGTTTGGCCTGCACATTCTCAGTACTTGCTTATAATGGTAATTTATAGCACGTAGCTTGGCCCGCGTTGTCGTAGTACTTGCTTAAAATTATAAGGGTAGTATTTAAACGCAAATCAAAAAATATCCTTATTCTATGCAATAAGATTCCAAATTCCCATCAAAATTACTGATTGCACAGCATAATATTCAACTCAAAATATCACTAAACACACTACAATTTATTTTCGCAGCGTACAGCGATTTTTCCTAAAGCAAAAGCTTTTTCATCAATGCACAGCTAATAATCTTAATGCACATTATACCTGTTAACTCTTTTTCTTTTAAATATAGCTTCTATTTTTATATTATTTACAGCAGTTTTTCTAAATAAAACAGCATTTTATTAATCACAGTCGTCTTAATATTTAACCTAACCTAACCTATTTTTTGTTTCACACCTAATCTATAAAGGCGATTCGCTTCTGGCACTTCCCCGGCCGCTGCCGCGGCACGCTCGCTTCGCTCGCTCGGCTCGTGCGTTGTTTTGTCATGTTCTAACATAACCTAACCTATTTTTTGTATCACACCTAATCTAATTTCTTCACTAATTTACCCTAAAAAAACCATCCATTGATCTAACCCCTGATAACAGAGCATTCCCTAGGAAGCGAGGGTCAACTTAGGGATTATGCGACTGGGATAGTTATTTTGCTATGAAATATGAAAAATTTGCTGTGCAGTCAGTATTTATGCTATGTATGTAGTATTTTTGTACAAAAATAAATTTAACTGTATTACATTATGAGGAAAAAAGTAATGTCATATTGATGTAAAATTTCGAATTATCTGCAGTTTGAGTTTTGTTAAACATTTAGTTTATTTGTAGTGAAGTAAGTTATTTGATGTAAAAAAGAATATAAATGATGAGTATGTATTGATAGGCGATTATTTATTTGATATGCAATTTATATTATCCCAAATTATAATAGCCTGCCGTTTGGCTTGCGTTGTCGTATTACTTGCAATGATAATAGCCCATGATAATAGTCTGGCCCGCGTTGTTTTAGTATTTTCTCAAAATGATAATGAGTACTTACTTTAAATGGTATTTCCCCACAGTTTGACCCGCGTTGTTTTAGTACTTTCTTGCTTAAAATAATAGCTCATGGTTTAGCTCGGGTTTTCGTATTACTTGCAAAGATAAGATTAGCCTGCTTTGTCTCAGTATTTGCTTAAATTCGCTCGTGTCTAAAGCTTATTACGGAGTACCTACGACAATTTTTAGATGAAATTGATTTGCAAAATATTTGAAATTAATTAAATAATAATTGTATGATTTATTCATGTTCAAATAATTATTTTATGGCCGCATTGGATTTAACGGTTAATTCAATACTTTTGTTCTTAGTATTAAGATATCAATGTAACACAGTTCAACAGTAAATATGTTCTTTGACTTTAATAGCCTACGGTTTGGCCCGCGTTGCCTTATAACTTGTCAGAAGATAAATACTTAATAAAGTTATATGTTAAAATACCTACTCATTCTTTATGTGGTAAAAAGAATATTTTTCGGTACATTGCTCACTCATGAACCATGTAGTTTCCCACTCGCATACCAAATTATATCCAACTCCATTCGCATGTCATGGTCCACATCACAATCGTAAGGTCCTAATCCTGGTCTGACCACTGAGCTTTGAAACTTATGTACGAAATTTACACTAATGGCTTTTTATTGATGGAAAACATTGAAGCAACCTGCAAAGGCACGTCCATAGAGAAAAATCGATGTACAGTCAAACCTGGCTAACTGAGAACTGGATAAGTGAGAAACCTCTATAAGTGAGTAATTGCCAGGTCCCGTAATTTTACCCCTCAAATACAAGTATAAGTGAGAGACCAAAACCTCTATAAGAGAGAGTCGTTTGTCCCTCATGGACCTCTATAACTGAGAGTACTACTTGTCTGAACCTCTATAAGCGAGAGTTGAGGGTAATGAAACATCTGCACTTTATGACCCATTCTTAAATTTCGTGGAACTAACTACCGTAGCTTTCGGATCGTGTTCTATTCAATTATTTTTTTTTGTATTTTGTGGAAATAAGTAACATTGTTTTTGTATCGCATTGTTTTAAAATGGCCACACCTGCGTCTATACTATCCTGTCTGCTACAATAGTGTTCTACTCAAAATATTTTTTTGGTTTTCTTTCACCTATAACATTATTTTTGTATCACATTCTTTTGGAATAGCCACACGTGCGTTTACACTATCTTATTGGTCAAACTTACTACAATTGATAAGTATCAATTGAGGAGAAAGGTTCGGTGTTAAGAAATAAATCTTTAGGAATAAAATAATAAATCGTTAAGTGCTAAGCTTAAGATAGGTATTGAATGCGTTCAAAAGTGGAAAATCTCGAAATAAAATACGCAATGACCTTGATATTTTAAATATATATAATTATTATTTAAAAAACTTTAAAAAAATAATAAAATCATAAGACCCTATACGGTCTCAGTGGTCTAAGGGACATGGAAATATTAAAAAGAGTCATCTTTTTGATTTATACAATTTAGAAAAGTGCCTTTTAGAATGAATAAAACAAACTATCATCTAATTTCAATTCTAATCAACACAACCCGAACAATTAGTACCTACCTATATAATATTTATAAACATACTTATCACATACAAATTATACGTTTTTTTTAACCTCTATAAGAGAGAGAAGCCACTTCTGAAACTGGATAAGTGAGAAACCTGGATAAGTGAAAAACCTCTATAAGCGAGAATGATATGGCGGTCCCTTCATTTCTCTCTTATCCAGGTTTGACTGTATATGAATTCAGCAACCCGCGCTCGGCCAGCGTGATGGATATGGCTCAATCACCCTTCGTGGGCCTACTTTCAGTCAGGTCAGGCCTACTTTCAGTAGTGGACTATTAAAAAAGCTCAGTACAGGTATTCAACATGTTTCATTAAATTATTAGAAATTTAATTTTGATTATCCTGAACTCAATGACAATCTTGCCCAAAACCGTTCACCCAGTCAAAAGTGGCCGAGACACTTGTAGGACTTTCAGGCATTCTCTGACCCTGTACAGATGAAAAAGTAGCACACAAGTGGGTATATTTTATTTGAGAAATACATATTGTACCTATATCTAGACGACAGGCATGTTCTAGGATTCTATTATACTCATCATTTGACTTACTTTTACTATGGTTTCAACCCCGAAATCACGTAAATAAAATCTGCTGTTCAACATAAAAAGTTCATCGACCCGCGGCAAAATGTAAAGAATACTTAGGTAATTTTCGCTTTTTCAGGTAGAACCCATAGTAAAGTAAGTTTATTTATCCGTATGTACCCTAAGTTCAAATCTATTGGCTCACAAAATAAAATCTTTCGTAAACTATTAGGGGCCCATTTTGCCCCATTGACGGATGAGTCAATATCTAAATTTTATTCTAGATACTTCACTATATTACTAAAAAAATGCGTTCAAGTTATTTTTCATGCTTTTATAGGACGTTTGGTCTAGATTTCGACAAGGAATCCGGGACTTTTCCCAAAACGTCAATATAGTCATCTATTAGTTAAAAGGGTGGGCTATTTTTAAACAATATTGCATCGATTTACGAATAGATTTTTAGCATTTTTTTAAGAAATTGTTATCGTGACCCACTGAAATTTTCCTGGATAGCAGTAGGTACCCCAAGTGGTAATTTGTGTCATTGTCTAGCATCGTACCAAATTTTGTTAGAATTCATTTACCCGTTTTATCTTAGCTTTATCTGATAATTTTGGCTATCCCTAAGAGACCCTATAGATTTTCCGGGATAAAAATAGTTACTGTATTGAAACATGTTATGTGCTTCCTACATACCAGATTTCATTCATAACCGTTCCGCTCGTTGGATGTAATTTATGTTTTTTTCACCAACTTTGGGACCCTATTTGACCTCTTAGATAAAGAAAATTCAGAAAAACAGGAACAAACGTATTTTTCATTTTGTCTGAGTAGCATATTAACAAAGTTTTAAGTCAATCGGTACAGGAATACAAAATATACTTACAAACGAAAAGAGCCCGTTTTACCCCGTCAAAGGTCAAAAGTTCAAAGTTTTCGTCTTTAGTGCTCCATTACTTCATACAATGTACCTATATTCCATATTTCAAGTTTATATCTTTAGCGGTTTGGGCGGCAGCCGAAACTGATTAATTTTGGCTATCCCTAAGGATCCCCATAGAATTTCCGGGATAATAATAGTTCATGTGTTGAAACATGTTGTGTGCTTCCTCCATACCAGATTTCATCCATAACCGTTCAGCTCGTTGGATGTAATAGACGCTTTTTTCACCAACTTTGGGACCCAATTTGACCCCTTAGATAAGGAATATTCGGAAAAACAGGAACAAACGTAACTTTTATTTTGTTTGAGTAGCATGTATACAAAGTTTCAAGTCAATCGGTAAAGGGAATAAAAAGTTACATACAAACGAAAAGGGCCCGTTTTACCCCTTTAGAGGTCGATTTTTCAAAATTCCGTTCTTAGTGCTCCATTACGTGGTCCAATGTATCTTTGTTCCAAATTTCATGTTCGTATCTTTAGCGGTTTGGGCTGTAGGCTGTCTGTCAGTCAGTCACTCAGCGAAGCCTTTTATATAATAGATGCGACGTCTGCTTGTGTTAGATTTCATTCAGTATGATCAGATTTAGCATAATTCAAACATTGTAGCATAACAATAGCAATTTGCTGCAAAAACTTATAAATTTGAAATATTTTACCGAATGATATTTACAATAATACATACGAGTATACATGTACTTCAGTCATCATTGCAAAACTTTCATACCAATATTATTATTATTTTTTTTAAATCACAGTTTTTATGATATGAAATAGGAATAGCGCGAGGTCCAAGTCCGGGGCGGACTACTAGTATTATAACAAATAATGGTTAAGAGAGGGTAATCCGCGGTGGCCCGTTGTGTCAGTTGGAATAAATCTGTACTACGTTCTCAAGTGTTTTCCTTACCTCGCGCCCTATCTCGGTATTTCCCAGTGGCGACGAACTATAAGTGATTAAACTCACGTGTGTAATTAAATTATCATGCCGATCGGAATAATTGATGAGTTTGACATCAAGGAGCGTGTGGTCGTCGTACGCGGACTGCCTTGAAAGTTACTTCAAGATCAATGACGTGAAGGGCGACATGAAACTACCGACGCTCATCTCTTTAATGGGGGACAAGGCCTACGAGCTCTCGGTGATCCTGGCTAGTCCCAAGAAACCGGCCGCGCTGTCCTACTCCAAGGCAACATACTTGTTGCGCCAGCACTTACAGCCGACGCCATCGTCGCTCGCGGAGAGCTATCGGTTCTGGCAACGCGGCAACGGGCTGGGGAAGGAGTGAGCGAGTACGTACCACCCCTTTATTGTGTTTCATATTTAGTGCGGAGGAATGTAGTGTATTTGCATTTCAATATAATATTATAACAAAATATAATAGTTAAGAGAGGGCAAGCCACTGCCTCGCGCCCTTTCTCGGCATTTCCCACTTACTTTGTTTGGGGTATGTTTTGAAAACAAATGTTCAGTTTAATGTTGAAGGTATTTTGATTTTTATGTTTATTTTGAATCTATTCCGGAACAAAGATACAAAGCCGGCTGGTCATGGGTTTGTGAGCTTGGCAAAACTATGAGTTTATTAAGTTCCTATCACAAAAAAAAATCTTCACGTAAAAACAAAAAAAATTTTTTTTTTTCAACGTTTGTACCGACAAAGAAAATTAAATACTTTTTGTATATTTTTACTGAGTATTACGGATTATGCAACTTATTATTGGAGAATGACCATTAATTTAAAGCAATGAAAAATGAATAAATACTATAATAATAATAGGTAAGTAGGCAAAAGTCGCCAATTTGGAGAATATGAACGAAAAATTTCCAAAAATAAATCTTTTAACATTTGTACCAATAAAGCAAGATGAAAAAATATAGTTTCCTACACAAAACACATCGTTTGTAGGGTTCCGTAACCAAAGAGTAAAAACGGGACCCCTATTACTAATAGGTACTCCACTGTCCGTCCGTCTGTCACCATGCTGTATCTAATGAACCGTGATAACTAGAACGTTGAAATTTTCACGGAAGATGTATTTATGTTGCCGCTATAAAAACAAATATTAAAATAATAATAATAAAAACAAACATTTAAGGGGGCTCCCATACAAAAAACCTGAATATTTAGCCGTTCTTCGCTCGATATTAATAATGGTGACAGGTAAATGCTTGAAATAGTCACAAAATATATTCACTTCAAAACTAAATAGTTTAATTAAAATAAAATAAATATTTAAGGGAAGCTCCCATACAAAGAACGTGATTTTTTGCTTAATATTAATGACGGCAACAGAAAGATGCTTGAAATATGCACAGAATATTAAGTTGTATATTCCCTTTAAAAGTAAATAGTTAAATTGAAATATATTAAAGGGCGCTTCTTTGCGGTACGGAACCCTTCGTGCGCGAGTCCGACTCGCACTTGGCTTATTATTTATCTACAACAAGATTCACACTTATTCGAATACCAGTTACCACTGTCGGCATCTCTCTATAGTTCTCTATGAGCTATACCTAAATGGTAGATGAATCTCGCCCAAATATTTTCAATACTATCATTTCTCATAAGTCAAAACATTGACTTTTAATTTCGTTACATTACTTCTCTGAGGTTACCTTTTAAATATTAACTAGACATAAGAGATCTGTTTTTGTTCGTCACCACAAATATTTATTTTGACCTATGAGGTACCTACGTCAGTTTCAATTCAATGTTATAACAACGCTACGTGACACAGAAGTCATGTTTTTCACAGGCAGGAAAATATTGTTTTTCACGCGGTTTTCAGGCTAGAAAAATAATTTTTTTCGCTAAGCCTGAGTCCCGGTTATGAGGCGACACATAAATAAAGGTCATTAAGAACTTTCAGAGATGAAGGATGAAGGTATATTTACGGCGTTGCCTACGCTGTTTTAAATTAATAATAATTAATTATACGCCTAAAACCTCGAAATGACAAGGGTATGTCCTTTGGGGTTTAAACCCAGGGCTTCCGGCTTCGAATTCCCATAGTCACCAATTTTGTTTGCCGCAACTCCTTTACGTAAATGATAAATTATAGTAGGTACGAGTAAATCAGCTAGAAATATTGATTTCCACAGCATATCCATGCCAAAAATCGAGTCAATCCGTGTTTTTGTTGCTGTGCGAAAAATAATCAAACCAAAAAACACAGTTTCTGATTTATAATATTAGTAACTCAGACCGAATAAAAAAAACACGACAGAATGTTGTGAACAAACAAGTGAGGCCGGCAAAACTTTGCCTCGCCTTGTACAGACACAACACACACATGTACACGTACAAAGAAACTATGCTTTGGCTCGTCAGTCGAACTATGGCGGCGCAACACCAACGCACTCACACATGTATAAAAAACCGGCCTCACTTGTCTGTTCACGACGTTCCTGCATCCGCGACGAATTTTTGAAATGTTTATCATAAAAGTAGCTTTTTCAGATGAACCTAGTGTGGGATGCACTATAAAATTAAAATCATTTCGTATTATATTCACTGTAAAGCACGGTTATTAATAGGTAGGTACCAATTAGTATTTATTTTTTCTTCCCAAAGCCAGCAGAATCGCTCCCAGCAGGTAGCGACCTCCCGCGACCCACGTGGAAGTCAATAAACCGACTCCGGACCCAAGTGGGTCGTTGCAGGGTAAACTTAGCCAAGTGGGGATTTTCGGATGCTAACAGGGTACAATGTGATTGCGGTGCCTCTGAGCAGAGTATGGATCGCCTACTTATGTGCCCACAGTGTTCGAGCCCCTGTACGATGGAAGACCTGTACAAGGCTACACCCTGCGGGGTCGCAGTGGCCAAATACTGGGAGAAAATTATATGATAGTAGTTTATGTAACTGTCATATTATAATGAAGGGTATTAAAACACGAGTGTGAGTTTAACGAGTGTTCGAAGGAGAGGTTTTTGGGTTCTTATTCTTAGGATTCACGCGTACGTGTATTATCACAGTGAACTTGGCGCCATTAAAATCCAACCAATGAGAGCGCAGCTGCGTGCGCAGGGCCAATCAGGAGCAAGCGCGCGATGTTATAATGAGATTTTACGATATCGATGTGGATATTATAACATCATGTGAAATTACTTAAATTGAGTGTTTTGTTGTCTGCGCTATAACAGTAGTCATTATAAGTCAAGTATTGGAAACATAAGTAGAATGTTACAACATTAGTGTAGATAAATAATCATTATTGAACCATTGACTCAACGAAGAAGAAGAATAAGTATTTTATTGAATCAGGCGTTACTTTGCGGAAGTTATCTTCAAATCCTTGTTTTGAATAAATATTTAGTGTATTTCTGCTTTGTCGTAGGCATTAAGGGTATCATTCAAGAAACCAAATTAAATCACAAATAAAATTAGTAATTAATCATCTAACTGTATCATGGTCCGGCTATAGTTAAGTTAAGGTTAGGTTAGTGAGAGAAAATGTATTTTTTCGAAGCCTCCTACAGCAATAACCAGCACTTTAATAACGTTATGACCTCCCTGTTTTTTGGAGCGCATTTCATAAGCCAATATCCGGATCTCCTTTATTCGCCTGCAATATCCTCTATCAAAGGCGTTAAATTTCCGCCAAAATTGTTGACCGAAGCCTTTACTTACACATCCTCGGGCGCAGAAGGAAATGCGCTGGAAAAGTCGAAAATGGACGAAGGAGTTTAATTCGAATTCTCGACAGTAAAGGAACTCTTGAAATTCTTTTGCGCAAGACTTCTAAGCTTCTTACATTATTTATTTTGTTTCTAATGGAAATGGAATGTCTAAACCACGCTACTTTTAACAGTGAAATTCTTTGCTTGCGGTTATTTACAGTGACGGTATTCGTACTGATTCAGGAAAACTAAGACAAGACAAGATATAGTTTATTGTCAAACTGTGTTACATTAGTTAAATGATTAAATGATTAGCAGCGGCCGCTCGGCTTCGTTTATTATGCAGAGCTGGTACTTGTAACTCGTACTCGTAATAACTTGTAATTGTAAGTAGAGAACTAGAAAACTTTTGTCAAACCTAAACTAGGTTTAACAGTGTTTTAAGGTTTAAAACTCTAGTAAATTTTATTGAAATAAATTAAAAAAAAAAAACGTTCTAAAAAGTGCCAATAGTTTGATCTATTATGAAACTATGTACCTAAGCTATGAATAATTATTTTTCGCAAAGAATAGCAAAACCGCCTTCCATCGAGTACAAAATTTGAATATTTCGCTCGAATTGTTTACATTGTTGTTGATTTTTCAAAAACGTTTCAGCCGAATTCTGTAAAATTTAAATGTGACTACCTAGGGAGTACTTCCTTTCGAACTAAAAAATTTTTTTTCGATTCGGTTCACATTTGCCAAAATTATCGATGAATATACACAAAAAAAATACAATACAAACGAACATAAAAACTCCTTCTTTGTAGAAGTTGGTTTAAAAGCTATAGCTGTAACTTAAAAGTTATCAATATACCATTTAAAACTAAGAATAAAGTAGTGTTATTAAATCTGAAACAAAGTTTATTTGAACTTAAATCGGACCTAATAACTTAAAAGGGTGTTTAATAGAAAATTTTCCATTTTAAACAGTGTCTGAAGAATGTTGTAACCTTCTTGTTTTTTTGAATTTTTAAACAGTAGTGCTGAAATACACTATAAAATATCTATTAAAACAAAAATGAGAAGATGACCCTTCGCAAAACAACATCTGATTCAATGAAGTAGATAGGAATCTTTTAGAAAATAATAATACGAAGTTAATTGAAAACAAACTTCATCTCCACAATCGCTGTCGTTTACAAAGTTTATAAGCAAAAGTACACTCATTTCTCTCTAATTACCTATACTCGTAGACACAAAACACACAGTAGGTATCAATTTTCGGGATTGAGAGAACTTGATATTTACACTTGAAAGTAAGCTCTTTCTGTTTAAACACTCGAAATACACGTCAATTATTCGTGTAAGATCGATACCGAAAGTATTGTTTTTAACAACGGAACTTTTTGAATACCTTCTCTGTAGCGCTTATAGCGTAGTTTGACTGGGTTATATAGCAATTTCCGACGTTAAACAACTTCTGTCTTCGGGTGGGTGACCACGGATGGATAAACTGTAATTTTCTTGAGTTTCGAAATTGTAGCCGTGTATTGAGCCTTTATATTGAATTTTGACAATGACAAGTGCAGACTCGATGAATAATTTTCTGTCACAGTTCTGTTCTGTTAGCAGTTGTTGAGTGTTTGTTTTGTTTTCATTGTGTTGTTTCTATTTTGTAATTGAGTTATGTATTTTGTTTTAAGTGATTACACTCTGATTTGTTTAGTTTGTGAGAGATGCAATGAGTTTGTGTAGATGTAGCGACTAACTTCGCTACATGTGGCGCCACCACATGCGCCTCGAGGAAGTAACGTCAGCCAATCACAAGCCGAGGGCTGCATTGCACAAACGAAATTTACAGCGGCGGCCGAACCATATCAAGACCTAAGAATACACTGTTGGATAGCTATCCCCGAGCACAACACCTCGCTCGGTGGAGTACTCCTTTGTGAGCAGTTATCTTAACATCATCATCATCGTGTGGACGACCTCATAGTCCAAATAGTATAGTCATATCCCTATAGTGGTAATAGTGTTTAGTGTTGGTCGCATACTGTAAGTTTCAAATTGTTCCTTAGATTTAAGACTACATTTGTATGCCGAAAGGTAGAATATAGAGCTCGATTTAATATATTAATGCCATCCTTATGTACCCATATCCGCAAATAAATTAATATGAATGTGAACACTATCGTAGCTCGGATTATTAAATTCTACGTTCCTGTAGTGAAGCGGTTTCAGGCGGTTTAGGAACTCTGACACCAAAGCTAGCTACACACTCTATACGAACTTACTTACCTTCGCTGAAAACCAACAAAATCAATGTGAAGTGCGAAATTTATTGATAACAAACGTAAAAACTAAATTTTGCACAAAAGTCTATGAATAAATAAAAATTCAGAAATCTACATTTAATTAGAACTAATTCCACACATTGAGTGGCTATAATACTTACTTCAAACAAAAAACAATGTATGTATAATACAAATTAACTAATTTCGCAAAAAATTGAAACACCGACTTCAGCCGTATATATACTTACCTATTAGGTACAGAATTCGGACAGTTCGCACTGATCGTTGTAGTAATTTTACACATTATTGTTGATTTATCAAAAATAGTATAGCCGATTTCAATAAAATTTAAAAGGGACCATTAGTGAAATATGATCTACCAAACAAAAAAAAAAATAGTTAACGAAATCAGACTGCTTTGTAAAAAGTCATGCGTTTTATTACACAAAATATGCATAATCTATACCAATATTATAAAGAAGAAAGATTTCATTGTTTTTTTTGCATCAAATAGGCTCTGAAACTACTGTACCGATTTGAAAAATTTTTTCACTGTTGGAAAGCTATACTGTCTCCAGTGAACATAGGATATAGGTACTGTACTGTACTGTGCCAGCCTTGTTTTAATAGTCCACTGCAGGACGCAGGCCTACCCACGAAGGGTGATTGGGCCATATCCACCACGCTGGCCCAATGCGGGTTGGTGGATTCACACACGCCATCGAATTTCTTCTACGGACGTGTGCAGGTTGCCTCACGATGTTTTCCTTCACCGAAAAGTCAGTGGTGTGAAATTCCGTACATGAGTTCCAAAGAAACTCATTGGTACGGGACCGGGATTGAACCTACTACCTCAAGAATGACAGGCCAGCGTTACAACCACTAGACCACCACGGCTTACATAGGATATATATGTATTAGGATATAGGTATTATATGTTTAAGAAAATTAAGGATCCTTACTTTTTGTCTTCTTTAACCTATCGTACCTACCCGGGCAAAGCCGGGACGGGCAGTTAATTATATAGAGGTATATATATAGATACGTGTCAATTTGTAAACTACCTCGGTTTCGTCGTTAAATAAGAGGTACCAATAGATTTGCTAGTAGCTTGGTTTAAATTCAGAAAGAAAAATCAATAATTGGTTCACGCACGTAGTCGCTTGCAAGAAAAATGTCGAACTGGTGACACGCAAGGCAACCACTGCTCTATAGAGGAATCCCTTTTTAGAAACCCACAGGCGGCCTAAAAACTCTCCACTTCTTGACGTGCATTATAATAAAACCACCACGTATCTCTTTTCCAACTACTTTGTACCTAAAAAAAAAACCACTTAGCCTAAAATAAAACGGATTTTTTTAGCAAATTCCTCTCGGCACCCATTGACAGTAACCCCGAAAAGCTTTACGTCCAAAAAGAGCTTTGTACAAGGACAGCCTCAAATATCCTAGACGTGACTTTGGTACTAATACCTAAAACCTAAGCTCGGGAATAGGATTAATTAAACCAGGTGCCAATGTTAGGCTGGAAACGAAATTAGGACCTAAATCTGTGGTTCCAAAATTGTTTCAGTAGCTAAATAGTTATTGCAGTATCAGGTTAAATATACAATTCTTTCTGTGTCATCCTCGTTTGAGTTCTAGAAGGCTTAAGAGTCGTTAAAAAAGGTCTGCCTATAAGTATCAACTGAAATTAATAATATCAAAGGGAGACCATAATTATTTTTCGCTAAAAATTGCATAATTGACTTCAACCGTGTACAGAATTCGAACAGTTCACACGGACCGATTTATGTGTCATCGTTGTAATACTAATTTTCACATGATTGTTGATTTATCAAAAACTTTAAAGCATAATCTATCAAAAAAAAAAAATATCATCAAAATCACTTCATGATAGGCTCAATAATTGTTTTACAAACTTATTAAAAAACCGGACAATTGCGAGTAAAGCTTGCACACCGAGGGTTCTTTAAAAAATGCACTAAATTGGGAACTAAGTTGTTAAAACCTGAGGGCGTAACTACATATTAATTACCGATAAAAAGAATGTTATTTTTAACATTACTCGTCGTTCATCGAAAATTACACATCATAGTAATAATTGAAATCTATTTTAGCTTGTGCTAGTGAAGCTTTTTCGTATGATACACCACATGATCAATTTATACACTTTAAAATTTAAGTCCACTTTTTTTGCATTTAGGCATCTAGGCCCTTTGTGATTAAATTTGAAATGTACAGTTTTCAGATCTATTTCTATATTTGTGTACTCTAAGACAATGCTCTTTGCCAACCTTTACCTTATAGGTTTTGATTCCTCTGCGAGTGTCAAAATATGCGGTTCTTACGACACAAACAGTTATTACTTTTTTCTACGACAACGAAAATGTTTGATTTTTTCACAACTGCAAGAAACCACAGATATACGTATATGGTTTAAATTTCATCTCGTAAGATTTACGCATTTCCGAGATAAAAGATCTTGACACACGGACAGACAGACGTACAGATGATTAACAAAGTGATCCTTTAAGAGTTCCGTATTTTCATTCTGAGGTAACGGTAAAAAACATTCAAACGAATTGAGAACCTTATTTTTTGGAGTCCGATCGTTCCGGCAGAGCATAAGAGCTTTTGGAAACCTGTCCTTTATAACATTAGGTGTGACCACTGATCAACTAACAGTATTTATTGTACTAATATTAGCTATTCTTTACTATATCTATTCCCATTTGTTTACCAATAAAATTGTTATGAAAATAACAGTGCGAGTTAACATGAAACATGAGTGTAAACACAAAAGAAACTAAAATAATATTTGTGGATGATGAAAGGATACTTTATTCTGTAAATATTCGAAAACAAACAAGGCAATTGAGCATTGGATATACGAGTAAATGTCCAAAAATAAGTGGGCATTTCACACTCTCTCTCGTCTTATATTTAAGAGGTTTGTAGTCGATATGTCAAAGCAAGTATTTGTAAATCTATGTATATTTTGTATACAACATCTCATATCTCACTCTTTAACTCTTCTCTTTACTCTCTAAATCTTTAGCATTATTTTTGTTTTGTGGAAAACAGTAAAAACTGTTTATTGTTCTTATTCTTAGTAGGTATTTAAAAACTCTAAAGTACCGTTATTTCCGAATAACTAAAAAAAAATTGTTTCAAAATGAGTTTATTAAGAACTAGATGGCGCTAGTATCGCCCATCAAGATTCTGCATCGCGATGGCGTTATGTTTGCCGAACTAAGTACGGCATTTTGTGATTTTCAATAAATGAGCCTTCACTGGGCAATAAATGACAAACAAGGCTTATCAATGCAGATATTTATTTATAATTTAACATTACCATTACATTTTTTTTTCTAATTATCCCAATTATTTAATTATTTGAATTATTTAATTATGTATGTCATCATTATTAAAGAAATGCAATTTTAAAATGCCATTTAAATCTTTGGACGATATAAAATAATTGGGAATGTGCGAGTGAAATAGCTGCTAAGTCTTATTTAGCTCTGGAGTACTGCTTGGTATCTCTAGGAACTTTATAGTCGCCAATTATTTAGTTCAAACATTGAAGAGGAAGTTCGCGAAATTGGTTTTCCAACTAATTGGTATTTGCCAACATTTTCAAAACTTAATCGGTGCATCTTGTTCTATTTAAAATGGTTTTATTTAGCTTAATCTAAGTATTGTTGTTTTCAGTAATTGTTTTACCCTCTTTCTGTTAACAGACTGATCTGATATTTTACCATAAGTTCTGATTACAATACTACAAACAGACAACAAAATTATTTTTATGCGCTTTTTTTCCTTTATTTGTTAGAAAACGGTACAGAACCCTAAAAATAGGAGCTAGTAAGTCACGTCGTAAATTTCATTATTTAAATTCGGTTAAGAATAAAGCTAAATGGTTATACAAGTTTCTCAATAATAATTTAGCTACATTAAAACCGACGAATTAAAAGACTGAAAACATTTAAGTAATAGATTGCCAAGACAAGACTAAATGGCTTGCAGATCTCAGATCTCTAGCTCTACAATCCCTAACTGAACATATTCTACAATTAATTTGACTATCTCTGCAAGTTAGTCAAATCAATTGGCTTGTCTGTTTCGTATTCTGAAACGAACTACAAACATACCGTCTATATAATTTCATAGAAATGAAAAACTTGGTGCGCGAATGGGTGGACCACATTACATGTACATTTACGATTTTGTATGAGGATTGATGATTGCATCGTGCGCTGTGCGTTCCAGCGGTGCGGACTGGTGTGTATTCTGCATTATACGGAAAAATACAACACACGTTTGTTATAAGCAGGGGCCAATTAATCCTACTCAAGGATACCATCAATATGTGCGGAAAGCAGCGCGAAACATGGCGTCCTTATAATTTGATCGCATAATTACCCACTTTCGCCTAATCACTGGGATGAGGATCGAGTGTAGCCGTTCCAGATATGATTCCCTGTTCCAGATATTATTTACTCGTTCCAATGTCAGACAGAGCGATTAATATCGGATTTGTGTCAAAAAAATACTACTTATTTTGTTCTAAGAAGCATTCATAAGACTTCTAACCTACTTAACTATATGCTTGTGTATTGTACACAATAACAACATAGTATGTTTTTAGCGATTGCCGAGGACAAATTACATATTATGCTTAAGAATTTGTGAAGATAGAGCTTGTATAGTAAGAGTTTGCAAGGTTAAAAACTTGAATCTACATGAGTACTGAAATTTTCACAGATGATGTATTTCTGTTGCCGCTATAACAACAAATACTAAAAAGAAAATAAAATCAATATTTAAGGGGGGCTTCCATACAACAAACTTGATTTTTTAGACGTTTTTCGCTCTATGTTAATAATGGTAACAGGTGGATGCTTGAAATTTTCACAGAATATTTAGTTTTATATTCACTTCAAAAATAAATAATAAAATTAAAATAAAAAAATATTTAAGGGGGGCTCCCATACAGTACGGATTCCTCCGTACACGAGTCCGACTCGTACTTGGCCGATTTTTAGCTTTAGTATGTCCACTGTTGTACACAAGTATCTCCTATAGATCTCTGATAGGACCGGACTAACTTACTAATTTAATATTTTGTTTTGTTACAGAACATTCCATTTTCAAGCTCAAAGTTGACTTCACATCGGCGAAATTAAAAATACCCTTTTTACACAGCTCCCAATACAAAACTTAAAATTTTAGTCATTCATTTCAAATCATAAAACTAAAACTATTTTTAGTAAAAAGTCTTGTCAAAGAGAACAAAAAAATTCGTTCCATTGTTAATAAAACGGTCCATGAATATCGATGAGGTTTTATTCTACGACAGCACAGGCATTTGTTATGTTTTTTAAAATAGAAAATGGAAATGAGATTCTCGCAATAATATCAACCAGAAGTTTTGGACTCCAAGTTGGACCGTAGAAATTAATTGAATAAAAATGGAAGTAGTTTGATTTTGTGATTCAAAATACTGAATACCATGGATGTGATGGTCAACATCAGCTTAGAACGGGAGAAATTCTACGCCAGCGACGGCTTCAAGAACCTGGGCAGATCGGACGACCTTGAGGTAAGGACATCTTCTCAGCCATAGGACATACACTGCTAGATATAGGCGTCCTCTATAGACCGCAGATAAGACCGGTTGGAGGCGGCTTGCATCCAGAACGATCCTGTGTTCCTAATGAGAATAATTTATAGTTCATATTGTCAGTCATAATTTTCTAAACAATACTAATGTATATGCTAAAACTATCTACACTACTACTACTACACAAAAAGCATTGAATAATCCACAGACCCTTAAAGGTCCAAATATAATCCATATGCTCTATCATTTTGACATTTAGAATAAAACAGTAGTAACAATTTCAAGTATCGCATTATTTTACTATGAACAGTGAAAATCAATAAAACCTGTTTTTAGGGTTCCGTACCCAAAGGGAAAAACGGGACCCTATTACTATGACTTCGATGTCCGTCTGTCCGTCTGTCTATCTGTCTGTCACCGGGCTGTATCTCATGAACCATTATAGCTAGGCAGCTGAAATTTTCACAGATGATGTATTTTTGTTGCCGCTATAACAACGAATACTAAAAGCAAAATAATATAAAAATTTTGGGGGGGCTCCCATGCAATAAACCTGAATTTTTATACGTTTTTTGCTCTATATTAATAATGGTAATAGGTAAATGCTTGACATTTTCACAGAATATTTAGTTTTATATTCGCTTCAATAATAAATAATAAAATAAAATAAATATTTAAGCGGGCATCCATACAGTACGGAACCCTCTGTGCGCGAGTCCGACTCGTACTTGGCCGATTATTTTTTCTACGTGTACAAATTGTAAATCCATTATTCCTTTTTGCACATTTAAATTTAGTAACTTATCTGCGATCCACAGCCCACGCCACGGACGATCTCGTAATAAATCAATTTCATAAAATATTGACGATACCCTTTTGGTGGGTGTTCTTATTATCCTAAAAAAGTCGTTCTCTGATCAATCAATCTAAAAGCTTCTTTAGTTGATTCAAAGTGAAACGTTTTTCAATTAATAAATTAAGAGTGGCACGTTTTATTTCTTACTCTCGATTTATCTTAATGATAACTTTACGACATAAAATATTTGAATGTATTTTTTACATTCGAACGTTTTTCGTGAATACAAAATTGTAAATTGATTATTTGCTTGTTATTTTAAATTGCTAAATATAGCCTTTCTGTTCTGTGCTACCTCCGTCCAACCTTTTTTAAACCTTTCGATTTCGTCTCGCCATCGTGTTGGAGGACGGCCTCGGGGTCGACTGGACAGAGGAACCCACTCCGTTGAGACCTTTGCCCATCTGTTTGGGTGCATACGACTCACGTGTCCCGCCCACTCCCATTTGAGCTTTGCAGATTTCAGGCCGACGTCGCTAACGCCTGGACGTAAAGGTTGGACGGAGGTAGCACAGAACAGAAAGGAATGGAAGGAATAGGGGGAGACCTTTGCCCAGCAGTGGGACAGTACAGGTTAAATAAAAAAAAAATAGCAAGTTTTTAGTAAAACACATGCAAAAGGTAACATACGAAATCAAAGGCAAAAGCTACGTTACTGTGTATTTATTCTTTATCTAGTTTTTTTTTGGAATTATGGATAAAACCTTAAACATCGGATAAAATGAAGACTTGTATAATCTTCATTTTAAAAATTGGCCAAGTGCGAGTCGTACTCGCACACGAAGAGTTCCGTACCGTAAGGAAGCCCCATTCTTCTTGCCGTTATTAATAGCGAGCAAAAAACTCCTAAAAATCACGTTTGTTGTATGGGACCCCCCCTTCAATATTCATTTTATTTTATTTTTAGTATTTTATGTTATAGCGGCAACATAAATACATCATCTGTGAAAATTGCAGCTGCCTAGCTATCACGGTTCATGAGATACAGCCCGGTGACAGACAGACAGACGGACAGACGGACAGACGGACAGACGGACAGACGGACAGACGGACAGACGGACAGACGGACAGACGAATAGACGGACAGACGGACATCAAAGTCTTCCCGTTTTTACCCTTTGGCTACGGAACCCTAAAAACTGTATAAAATGTAATGTTACTCTACTTAAAATCATAAAATCATGGGGATATTCGAAGCATGAGCTCTTAAATGACAAATTTATGGAACTGTTTTACCCTTCTTGAATAATGTAAGGCAAATAATGGGGCACCGCTATTCATTCCAACAAAACTTTTACGATTTTTTTCTAACCCATCGTCATGAATTTTCATTTCAACCGCTGCAAATCTGTGAAGGTTTATTTATAAACTTTTTGACCATGTCTATAATTTAAGAAAGTTTAATGTAGTGTTTTATGAAGAATTTAAGAGATAACTTTGAATCCACGAAATATTAATATGTATTATCTAGTACTAAAATACCTAGTGCTTTTCCTAAAAATGAAATGTCGGGTAGAACATAGGTATAATAAGGCCCTTAAATAAAATGTGAAAACACTTGAATACGAGTACCTACTTTAAAATTTTAATGAGGAAACATTGATTGTGGAGTGTAAATCTGTCTCTGGCATTATACAAGTTAATAACATCAATTTGTTAGTCTTCACTTTTTATGCAAAATATGGCTTTGTCCACCAACTATGGCTTAGATTTAAGATTTTGTTACAATTTAAGGGGTGAAAAAAAATTTCTCCCGGAACGTAAATTTTATCAAAATTCAACCGCGATTTTTCTCGATGTTCTACAGAAAACACGAAAACACTGATCGAGTCAGAATCCTCTTAACATTGTTTTTATCTTCAAATAATAGAAATCTTCAAATGCCTATAGCTCTCCGTAGCATCGGCGCTACTTACCTACTAAGTAAGTAGTAACAAAATAATAATAAATGCCCATTATTGTCTACAAAAAGCCACTCTTAGTTTTTGACCGACGAATCAGAGGTACTCAATTCGACGCGTATGTTTTTTTTTTTATATGTATAACCACGCATAACTTTTTACGTAGTAGTCCGATTTCAATATTTTTTTTTTTTTTTGTGTAAAAAATATACTTCGTAATTAGTCCCATTTTAATTGTATCGAAATCTACGGAGTTTTTTTTGATAAATCGGCAATAATGTGGAAAATGCTACATCGACCCGTGCGAAATATTCGCGAATTCTGTACACGGTTGAAATCGGTCGTGCTATTTTTTTGCAAAAAAAATAATTATACTAGGTGTGTTTACCCACTGACCTATTCAATTTAATTAAATAGTCATCTCTATCACATCTTAATTTCTGGAGCATTTGTCTTTACACACTCGTACTATTGTTTACTCGTAATTCCATTCAGAGGGCGCCACGGATGCAGAAACAATTAATCATTAACGCTCGTCGAATGCCCACGTTATCTATTTGTTCGTGTGGAAATACAGTTACAATGTTTTTTTCTTATTTTCCTTGTTCGTCTTGGTTAATAAATAAACAGAATAATACCATCATTGGCATCATAAAACCAGTGGATAGTTTTGACTAGGGAGTTGTTGACTCATGTCATTCATTCCTTTGAATACATGTAATAGTGTTTAACTTTGTATATTTTTATGAAATAAATATGCAATAGTTGTCTATTTAAAAAAAATAAAGTTTCTTGTAGTAAACAAAGTGTATAGATACACCTCGCGTCACCTAAAAAGAACGCTGGAGCTTCAAACTGCCCACAACGAAATTTAACTCCTAATGCTTACGTGATAGGAGTTAAATTTCCTTGCTACAAATAAAGTTGCGTACTAGGATATTTAACTCCTATTACGTATGTAATACGAGTTAAATTTCCTTGTGCGCCGTTTGAAGATCCAGCGTTCTTTTTAGGTGACGCGAGGTGTTGTTGACATCAACCAATGGTCAGTAGCGTTAGATGGCATCTACGGTTACCTATACGAAAACTGACCGTGACGAACGTGGTTTAAAGCCTAGTGGCGTTTTGAACTGTGCTCTGCCTTGGCTCAAATAACACACTCCGATTGGTTTTACCATGTTTCGACATGTAAGAGGCTTAAAAACTGACACCAGAACTAGCCATTCAGCTTGTACGAACTTGCTTATTCATCATTCAAGTAAGCCGTGTGTAAGATGTCCCCAATAATTTATTTATTTATTTCTCTAACCCGTCCTACTGGGCCGGTGTAGTTATCCTTCAATCACCTCTAAAGAGACTGCATAGCTCCTTTATTAACCCCCGACGCAAAAGAGGGGTGTGATAAGTTTGACGTGTCTGTTTGTCTGTCTGTCTGTCTGTGGCATCATAGCGCCCGAACCACTGAACCGATTTCAGTTTAGTTTTTTTTGGATGAAAGGAGACTTAATCGAGAGTGTTCTTGGCTATGTTTTATAAACATCGATTGAGCCGTTTAAGAGTTATGGTGGGTTAAAGTGGGGATAGAAGAACCAAAATTATACAAATTTTTGTTGAAGTGTTTTTGTGTCGGGGGTTTTTTAAATTTTTAATTTAAGTGTTTATTTAATTCACTCAGTTGCAGAACAGTTTCCACGAATTTTAAAGTTTTTTTTTTTTTTGTATAGCAACACTCTTCCGTTACTTCATTGGAGTTCAAAGTAGAGACGTGGGAACATTTCACAACCTTTACATAGAGGCAGAGCCTTAGAGGAAGGACCAGAGTAGGACAGTTTTATCTTTCTGGGACTTCCATAATGACATCGATCGAGGCTTACCTTTATTTTACTGATACCTTATAATTCCCTTGATTTAATGACTCATCACGGCATAGTGTCACCTCCGGGCAAGGGAGGGAGGGATTGAGTCACAATGTCTCTTTTTCGGTGATTTCAGATAATTATCATCAATCTTCACTTAACAGGTAAGCTCGATTGATTCTTAATTAGAACACAATCGCCACTCGTAAATAAGTACACGACTACACTTCTCATACTCATTAAATATACATATCGCTTACCATCAGGCGAGTTGGTGGTCAAGCGCAGACTTATATGCGATATTTTATTTTTTAATTTATTTTATTCTCTATCTTTAATGCTTATGTTGATTGTATACATGTTATAATGCTGTATTTTTTCGATGATAGCAGTAATTTGCTTGCTATTGAAATTCCTATTTGAATAAGAATAAAAGTTTATTGAAAAGATTTTCGTAGCAGCAAATTCTAAAAAAATCTAATTGAATGACATGAAAACTTGTGTGCCGCACTGGGCATTGAATAGGTTTTATTTAAAGCACAATTTTACTCCACATTACGAATATACTTAATAGTAACTTACCTTAAATTAAAATTTATATTTCAAAAAGTTATTTTTTGTTCATTTCAGCTCTATCACAGAAATCGACATGAAAAATGTATTGGTTTATAATTATCATAACTATGTACAATGTACATCAAGTGACCAATTTCGAAGGCGCCATCGTGAATTTAATAGCGACATAAAATATTGTTCTCTCTTTCAAATGCGAATAGCGAAAATAATACAGTAATATTTCAATTTGCGATTAAATTTACGATAGCGCCTTAAAAAATTGGCTACATTGTCTTCCAAATGTTGAGATGTTAAAACTACAGATAACTAGAATAATTATTATTTTTCGCAAAAAATGGCAAAACCGCCTTCCATCGTGTACAAAATTCGAATATTAAGCTCGAATTATTTACATTATTGTTGATTTATCAAAAACGACTTAGCTGATTTCTGTAAAATTTGATTGGAAACACCTCGGGAGTATACTCGTACTCTTTCGAACAAAAAAAAATTCGATTCGGTTCACAATTGGCGAAATTATCGATGAACATACACAAAAAAAAAGATACATACACACGAACATAGAACCTCCTCTGTTTTGGAAGTCGGTTAATTAGAAATTCAATAAATTAGTTGAGTTTTTGGTACTTGAATAAAATGATGTCATTGTTTTATTTCATGTTTGTATAGACAGTTTTAAGCACGATTTAAACTTGTGTCGCCCTTCTTTTATGGCACAGTAGGCCATGCTGGCCCAACAATATTCTTGCTGAAGCTTGTTACGTCATCGCCTCATTATGTCAATTATTATTAAACTAGTTTTTGCCCGCGGCTTCGCCCGCATGATAATTCGAGGCCCTACCTTACCACCCTTAATAAAGGAGGTGGAAAATAAAAAAAATCTATGTGACATTTGTTCGATTCGACAGCTCGCAGATGGCAGAATTTTTCCTACTTACTTAACACTTATTGTTAAAATATGTAAAACTTACGCAATATCATTATAATTTATAGCCTATGTGTTACCCTGATATATAAACTATATAATTGTAAAGATTCATCTCAATCCGTTTAGTAGTTTTTGCGTGAAAGAGTAACAAACATCCATCCATCCATCCATCCTTACGAACTTTCACGTTTAAAATATTGGTAGGATTATTTATAGAATGCAATTATCGAATACTTCGTTTACAAAACCGTGTTTCTGCGGATGAAAGGGGATTGACGGGGAGGGTTCCGGGAATGAATTCTCGCAGCTGGTTGCAGCATATTTACGAAACAAATACTAATGCCGAATGCGTTTAACACAATAAAGGTGCCAAGTCGAAAAGATTTTCTGTAAAAAACTTTACCTTGTTGAATTATTTATTTTTATAGTTTTTTGCTCTGATAAGTACATTAAAAGCACTATAGTAACACTAATGATAATCACGGTCACAAAAAAAAAAACAGATGTAAAATGTGGCTAGCACGAGACCATAATTCGTATTATCAAAAAGTTAACTGATGTCATGTAGAGCAAAGCTTCAACTCGACACGCCCAATTTTTACAAGCATTAACAAACTCTACACACTCAAGTAAATAAATATAGCTTCGAGTTCGATAGCAGTGACTCCCTGTTTTGAATCTAAAGTTTATTTAAATCTACACAATACATTAATTTAGGTCACTTTCAAGCCCCCTAAAGACACAGCGGCTAAATCAATCGTATCCTACAATAAAACATGCCATCCGGATTACAATAGCAAATTGTATCGCTACCTTAATTTTCAAAACATAGAATGTCCTCAACTACCCAAAACTCGTAAATTGAAAAAAAAATCACTTTTCCATTTCAAGTCTGAGAAGTTCAAATTTTGCTAAAACAGATTACAGAAGGCGTAGCTCAGTGATGACTGGAGATTTAGTGGATGAAATCTAGGCCATGAGTAAGAGCTTTTATTTTCTAAGCATGTTGGCATTGGACTTTGCGTTTTATCTTGCTCGTGGCAATTACTCGAGCAATACGACCGAGCAGGACGGAACCCGAAGATCAATGCCACGGCACTTGGCCGATAAAACTCCTGGTCCGACGGAATCACTACAATTATAAGGCTCATAGGATATTCCCCGGCGATCTCGAGACTCTTAAGTCATAACGGCTGGTGGCGGAATCTGGACTAAAATAAATTGGTCCGATGATATTAGCACAAGGAAAATGGAAAAGATATTGCGCAGATTGAAGCGAAATATTCCCAGAGGCAGCAAGAATTATTACAAATTTGAAAAGTGAGATAGTTGTTCTTTGGCGAGCAAAATAAAACAATGGTGAATCCGTCAGATGGTCAACCAGTCAGCAATCTGTTTTTAGATGGGTGGACCGCAAGTAGTGCAGGGAATCCTAGTGGGACTATGTGAATTATTAGCTATATTTATTTATTTAAATCTGACCGTTACTACGACTTGGATGACACGTTAAATTGAAGGCTGGCTTGTTTAAACTATTTAAATCAGAAGCCTTCAAACGACGTAATAATTTTGACTCCTGGGCCAGTTACACGGCCCATACGAACTAGAAATAGAACAGATATTTAAATTCATTTTTAAACAGTCTTTTAAATCAAATATTTCCAGTAAAATCAATTTGGCAATTAAATTAAAAATAATTTTTCGCTTAAATGGCAAAATTGTCATCCATCGTGTACAAAATTCGAATATTTCGCTCTAATTGTTTACATTATTGTTGATTTATCAAAAACGGCTCAGTTGATTTCTGAAAAATTTAAATGGAACCACTCTTTCAAACTACAAAATATTTTTTAGATTCGGTTCACAATTGGCGAAATTATCG
This sequence comes from Hypomecis atomaria, assembly GCA_964007245.1. Lineage (NCBI taxonomy): Eukaryota > Metazoa > Arthropoda > Insecta > Lepidoptera > Geometridae > Hypomecis > Hypomecis atomaria. The sequence goes on from OZ023288.1 coordinate 23,321,417, forward strand.
ATGAACATACACAAAAAAAAAATACATACATGCGAACATAGAACCTCCTCCTTTTTGGAAGTCGGTTAAAAAAATGTTAAATTTGCTGACGAGCTCTACATAAACTCCGACACCACCACTACGACAAAGGAACTTTCCTAATAAAGGTGTCCAGCGGCAAATTTCCGATTTAAAAAAATTGAAAAAAAAGATCTATTTGGTTTATTTAACTTTTATTTGGATAAAAATGAAGCTTAATGTTGCGGATTTTACTTTTTAAAAATTATGTCGTCTAAATGATTTCCATTTTTTTTTACACACTCTTCTAGCCGAGCTCTCAAATTTGAGACCACTCGAGCGCAGAGCGCCGGTGTGATGGCGCATAAATATATTGTTCACAGATGAGGCACATTTTCACATCGATGGCTATGTAAACAAGCAGAACATGAGATACTGGAGCCCCGAGAATCCTAGAGAACGGCATCAAAAGCGTTTGCACTGTCCAAAAACGACGGTGTGGTGTGGGATCTTTGCCCAAGGGATGATCGGCCCTTATTTTTTTCACGAGGGAGAGACTGTCACTGCTGAGGTGTACTGCCGCATGATAGAGGAATTTTTGTTGCCCGAACTGCAGCTGCTATCTGGATACAACAATAGAACTCACTTCCAGCAAGATGGCGCCACTCCACATACTAGGGTATGCTCACAGCTAGGGTATCGATGGAGAAGATGAGGTCGATTTTCCCAAATAAACTCATCAGTAAAGGCGGAGACGTACCCTGGCCTCCTCGATCATGTGACTATCTCTTGTGGGGATATCTAAAATCCAAAGTGTACAGTAATAGCCCTCGGACGATTTCAGCCCTACAAGAAAATATACGCCGTGAAGTTGCCGCCATCACACCGGCGCTCTGCGCTCGAGTGCTTTCAAATTTGAGAGCTCGGCTAGAAGAGTGTGTAAAAAAAAATGCAAATCATTTAGACGACATAATTTTTAAAAAGTATAATCCGCAACATTAAGCTTCACTTTTATCTAAATAAAAGTTAAATAAACCAAATAGTTTTTTTTTTACAATTTTTTTAAATCGAAAATTTGCCGCTGGACACCCTTAGCCACTAAAATGTGGGCCTTCAATAGTAGAATACCCACAAAGCCAGTCACAAACGAAATGAGAGAGAAGACTTCATAAAATATTCATAGTGGGTAAAGGTTACTGTCCAATATCCTTATAGTAAAATAAGGATATTGGACAGTAACCTTTACCCACTATGAATATTTTATGAAGTCTTCTCTCTCATTTCGTTTGTGACTGGCTTTGTGGGTATTCTACTATTGAAGGCCCACATTTTAGTGGCTAGGCCCGTCACAAATAATTCCAATAGAAACTTGGGATATTTGAAGATCATTGAACTTGAAATAGTATCTGTGTAACGAGATCGATTCACAACCGACTAAGTATGGCAGATGTCTCGGTTGTGGCCACTGCTCCAGTTTTGGCTTTTTAGTGTCAAAATTATTGCATTATAGATTATAAACAATGTAACACCAGAAATATTGTTTGTGTGAATGTCAAAGTTTGAAAATTTCTTTAAAAATATTATCTCCCAATACTTAGCCATATAGGCAGGACGCTCGTCCCTCCGGGGGTGGCTTCGTAGAGGACTTGCATAGTGCACGCATTCGGACACTGAGGGCACGAAAGAAAGTTTAGTGCTGCATAATTTTTGCTGACGCTCCACAGTCGTAAAAATAATGATTTATTACACCATTGGAAACTAAACGTATAGATAATACTCACTCATATATTTATTTACATCGTTTCTTTTGAAATCACAAGACTATAAAATGCTGTCACTCTACCAACTAACTTTTACTACAAACCCTAAAATTTCTAAAAAATAAACTGTTTTATCCAACTAATTCATTGACTCTCAAATACATGATGTAACGAACAGCTTATTATTTTTGCAATTTAGAGTGGTTCCTATGGCAAAAGTTGTTAACAATAATGTACCCGATGTGTGGTTTTAGTATTAATGAGCATTTAATTAATTTGTAGAAAGTATAATCACTTTGAAACACTTGTTTGAGTGGTATTCACTAGTAATCATCATCCTCTACCTCTACACAATGTTTGCCTTGCTTCACGTAGCCTAGTGGGCATAATGGCAATGAAATCGTACATGCGCAGTTAGGAAAAGTTCTTTCTGTCGTCAAAGATATTTCAAAATTGTTTGTAGAAGTTGTAGAGGTAGCGTCCACTTCCACCGAGGTCTGAGTCAGACTCCTTGCCAATCTTACGTTTCTCGATGTCTCGGCGTTTTCGTCCATATTGATTTGCAGCTTCGGAACCTCTGAATTAATATTATTCTCTTCAAAGTTGATCTCTACACCTTCCGCCGTTAAGGAATACTTTTTGATTGCGCCACTTTCAATACTTTTTACAATGACTAAAACGAATAACATCACGATCTTCAACATGCTGGCTGCAGGCTTCGCCTGTACAGTGTACAAACTAAATAAACAGTTGGAGTTGCGCCAGAGTACTTTATTTATATGTTTTAGTACGAGCGAGTGACTTGTACCGCTTAGTAGACTTGAATGATGTCAATAAAATTTCCCCGTTGGGCAAAGGTCAAATTCAGAGAACTAATTTATCTCTTTATCAACAATGAGCTGACTCGGTGACACGGATTTACTACGCACCTACAATATCTCAATTTAAATAAATTTAAATTTTCAAAATTACTTAATTATGTGGCAGCTCCCTAATTTATAATTTAGGGATAAAATTATTGCACCTAGTGACAATACGAGTATGAAAAGAAGATTTTATCTTCACCATAATTATCATCATTATACTCGTAAAAGGATACCTTTTGACAACGTATTAGGAACAAAACGGCAGAAACATAGTAAAATAAATGTTTCAAGGACCGTTTGGCAAAAATTATGTACCTACACTAAATACATAATCATTTATTTTTCGCAAAAAAAAATGGCAGTAAGGACTTCCACCGTGTACATAATTCGAATAGTTTGCATGAATAGGACATCCATGTACCTACATCATTGTTGATTTTCGATCTTGATAAAATTTAACCCTTTCGAAATAAAACATATACATTTGAAATGAAAACTTTCTTCTTTGTGGGATTATCTAGATATCGCGGCTTTCTGGCTTTCACTCAAACTTGTTATGTCATGCCAATTACTGAAAACCTGGCATACAAAAACGTACAATAGGACTTATTTTTACGGCTGAAGTGGGTTACATTTTATTAATAACACAGACTATCAGTACGATAATGTTACTTCAGAAATCTATATCGAAATATGCGTTAAAAAAGAATGCTTATATTTTTGATGATGTATCTATCTAGATGGACAAATATAAACATCAATCACAAAGAAATCCCAAAAGAAAGAAATCAAGAAAGAAATCCCAGATCTTTGACATTCCAATCCAATCCAATCATTATATTTCAGACTAGCCTTTGCCCGCGGCTTCACCCGCGCTTACTTTATAGCCTTTGACACTCGCAAATAATGTGGCTTTCTATTTGTAAAATAATTTTCAAAATCGGTTCAGTAGATCCAGAGATTACCCCCTACAACCTCACAAACTCACAAACTTTACCTCTTTATTATATTAGTATAGATAAAAATCCATATACATAAAAGTCAAAATACATTAGAAATACATCCTCGAGTTAGGTTTGGACCCGGAATGCTCATAGTGCGCGTACTTAATCTGTCTACAGTCTACACTGTCAAAATTTGTATGCATAGGCACCATAGTATGTGTATAGACCATATTTTTTGGGCAGATTATCTCAGCCCTTATAACGAAAATTTACCAAAATTGTGCTGTATGACTTAGTCAATAATAATTATAGGTATCTACAGTGGGCCATATTGTAGAACTTTTTTTATAATAAAAATTAGTAAGAACAACCATGCTATAAGATATACTTACTGGATGGAGTTAAATTATATCAGCTACCAAGAAAAATATTGTTAAAGATTATGGATTGCTCTTCATGAAAGCGGAGATGAAATAATTGGCCAAGTACGAGTCGGACTCGCGCACGAAGGGTTCCGTACCGGATGGAAGCCCCCTTAATATATGTATTTAATTTTAAATATTTATTTTTGATATTTGTATATTCCCTAAATACAACCTAATATTCTGTGAATATTTCAAGCATCTTCCTGTTGCCGTTATTAATATCGAGCAAAAATATAACGTTTCTTGTACGGGATCCCCCTTAAATATTTATTTTATTGTTGTAATTTATTTTTAAAGTGAACATTTAACTAAATATTCTGTGAATATTTTAAGCATCTACCTGTCACAGTTAATAATATTGAGCCTAAAACGGCAAAAAAATCAGGTTTGTTATATGGGAGCCCCCTTAAATATTTTTTTCTGTTTTTAGTATTTGTTGTTATAGCGACAGTGATCTGTGAAAATTTCAACGTTCTAGATTTCACCGTTCATGAGATACAGCCTGGCGACAGACAGACGGACATACGGACAGTGGAGTCTTAGGAAAAGGGTCCTGTTTTTACCCTTTGGGTACGGAACCCTAAATAGTATTATTTCCAATCCGTCTGAAAACTCTGATTGGTTCTTCAATAAGCGAGCCCAATTAGGTATGTTCTACATTATCTACTGAACAAATTGATTTGATCTAGGAAAATCTGGGACAAAATATCTATGATCCTTAAATTAGATTCACATGAAAGTGAACTTAATTACAGAGGGGTTGTTAGTACGAGATCGTACGTAATAAGAGTCAACAGTAGTTTCCAATGCACAGCATTCTTAGCGAGCTATGAACGATTGAATATAATAAGTAAATGCTATTTAGTTTAGGGTTCCGTACCTCAAAAAGAAAAAACGAAACCCTTATAGAATCACTTTGTTGTCAGTCCTCCGTCTGTCTGTCTCAACAACGCGTTAAGGTATCGAGTTGAAATTAAAATCAAACATGCAAATCTATGGTCTCTCGCAGTCGTGTAAAATCAAAAATTTTGGTTATCTTGAAAAGTAGTTGGAGCCGTTTATCTATTATATTAATCTGGATGTTTTGACACTCATAAAAGAAGCAAAAAATCACAAAAAATTGCCTAATTTCAAGAAATGAAGGTTGAAGCTTTAAAATGAGTTTCGCCCAAAAGTTAGTAGCTTAGTTCCCGGTATTTGTACGGAGCCTTCGGTGGCTAAGCTTAAGTCGCACTTGCCCGGTTTTTTATTTCATTACTTGATGCTTAACAAAGCCTGCTATGTTTGTAAAAATATTCTTCAATAAAAATCTTCGATGATCTGTGTGATTGTGATAGTAGGTTCAAATCCCGGTCCCGTCCCAATTACTTTTTAAAACTAATTCATGTGGATTATTACACTCGCAGTTTTTTGATGAAAGAATACATCTCAAGGAAACCTGTATTTGATCGAAACCTGTATGTTTGTGAAGTCATCAACACGCACAACAGTATAGTAATGGGTGTGACCCAATAACTAACTTTTAGCAGACAACAAGACTTGTAAGGACGAATGTCTTAATTTAGTTAAAAAAAATGTTTTTTTTTTTCAATTTCCTTGGAAATTGGATTGGAGGTCAGCAAAATCCGAACGGAAATCTTTTGTTAGAAAACGTTCCAATCTCCGCGATTTATTAAGTTTACATTGAGATCCTCCTGAAAAAAAGACTTTAATTTGATTTTAGTTAAATACGAATTGTTTTTACTAATTACATTACTACTTGCAACGCCCTTACAGGTTTTAATATGTAACTAGTGCTAAGTGAGCAAATTTTTGCATGTTAAATAGCAAGGTTTGAAAACTAAAAAAAATTTCGCTCTAGCTTGAAAAAACTGGCAACATTTGAACTGGCCCTTTACAAAAATTTGGTAGCCTTGTTACTTAACCATACGTCCATGATAATATTGTTGTTCTAAAAATTACAATACAACTTATCATCATTACATACATTACGCGAGACTGAAACATATTTGTCATCAATAAAAACATTATTAATACAAGTATGTACAGAGCAAACGCTCAGCTCTAGCAGACTTCTGTATCTGGCGGTTTTTGACTGCCGCAATATGTTCCTTGATCCGCTCAGCAATAGTACGCTTCGTTGCTTGACGGAGGTACTCAGACTCTGTTGTCAACAAATGTAAATCGCGTAGTGTAGGTAGCAAGACATTATTAGATACCGTCAGTGTTGTATGTCGGAGTGACAATTTTGCAAGTTCAAGTTGAATTGGCGGTACCAGCTGTTTCACATCTACACTATCCGTGACCACGAGCGATGCAACTCGGTCGAAACGTCGGGATGATGAGGTATTTATTTACTCGTAATTTGAGTCCCGTAGTATGTAATAATGTGTTCAAATCGCGAAAGTTTTAAAAAAACATCAAAGAAACCTTACAATACCTATACAATCTAGATACTGTAGTAAAAAGTGCATGACAAGTTCAAAGAGTGATTTGAGCTACTTTATCCTGGAAAAGTCAAAGATTAGTTTAACACAAAAAACAAAATATCAAGCGAGCGAAGCTGAAAGAAAGCAAAAGCTAAATTCACAGACGCCATTAAGCTATTGACGCCATCTCCTCTCATATTAAATAAAAGTTTTCAATAATTTAATAAAATTGGAATAAATTTCTACGTCTTGGGAACAGCTGCCACCGAATTTTCTAGTGTTCGTGATGAGATATTAGCAAAATATAATAATGTAGGTGGTTTCAATGTCCTCAGCAAGCTTATACTGGCAGCGTAGAAAAACAAATTTGTCTTTGATACCTGGTGGAGCGCCTTAACATCTTTTATTTAATAATCCCCCATTTCTGTAATCTTTCCTTTTTACAATTTAAATTTACCCGCTTTCTGGTCTCGTCGGTAAAACAGGTGCAACGCTGGGACAATCTGTCGATGTTCTGTTGACGTCCCGGAGTATTCCGAGAGATGGCGCTAGTCGTCTCGAACCGCGATGCCCGAATTGCAATGGTCGACCATTGCAATTGGTCAAAAATGACGTGATATTTATCGCGTGACGCATCACCGCTATGATTCGTGATTTTTGACCAATTGCAATGGTCGACCATTGCAATTGGTCAAAAATGACGTGATATTTATCGCGTGACGCATCACCGCTATGATTCGTGATTTTTGGAATAACCGAAAATAATTGAGTCAGTGTACTACAATCCGCCGCAAGTTTACTTTCATCCGCCAAACGAAAAACTTATATCATTGAAGTTCATTTCGAGAACTTTTTATTGTGTGTAGTACAGTGTTGGACAATTGTATTTCGCCTCGACAAAACACAGGACTTTAGTGGACGATACCAGCAGGCGCCGTGCAGCAGTGGCAGACGACTCTTCTCCAGCCGGTCTCGATTACGAGGGGATGAAAGTGGTCATTTGCAGGTTAGTCTTAGCTTAGTGCCTGTATATGCGTCGACACCAAATTATTTCATAATTATATGATCTTCCCCCCTTTCATAATTTAATTTTTCTTCAAAACCTTTCGTGAGCAATCACACCCAGGAGTTGGCTATTTACACGCCACTCCATCCTTATGGTCCTTTCGAGTCACGGATAGTCCAGTGAACCGCGAATTCACGTAATTTTGGTGAATTCTTTCCTCTAAATTATTTTTCTCAACGCCTTTTACTTTGTTCGTTATTCACGTAATTTTGGTGAATATCTTTCACATCGCCCCTTGTTTTACTCAGATTTACGGAATATTAGTAAATTCTGATCATTTCCGCATTTGATTTTACGTAAATATTGGTAAAATCAATCAAAAACCCTTTCGATTTTACGTAATTGTTGGTAAAATCTCAAATCTCGCTCCACTTAAATTCATTTACCTAGGTACCTTCATTATTTTTAGTTGGTAGGTAAAATCCCGCTCAATTACAATAGTTATATTCTTAGAATTCTACGTATTAATTGGTAGATATTTCTCCGCTTTCATTTCCAATATAAATATTTAAAATCCGCTTCTTTAATATTACAATTACATTTGTCCAATTTCGCCGTTCCACCACTGCACTCACCTACCGCCACTTTAAATTACTTCGCTAATTTGTTCAAGTTATTTTTACATTGCATAGTCATTCGAAAAATATTTGTCTGATTCTACATAGGTACCACATTCCGTTAGCTTTGTGTTTTTCCGTTAACAGTATCGATTTACTTCCATAAAAATGACAGATAAATCGGAAAAACAAGTCGACCTGGAATTAAAATTGGTATTACTGAATCAAAAGAAGGAATTACTATTTCAGCGCATTAGTCGACTATACAATGTATCGAAAAATATTACTTCATTTGATTCTTCACGAACGAATGAGAACTTCCTCGCTGAGTCAGAAACGATAGATGACATTAGAGAAAAATTCGAATCTATTGTTGATCAATACAATAGAATAAAATTACAATTAAAACCTGATGTACTTCCTGATTACTCGTGTCTGGAAGCTTTCGAGGACCTTTACACTCGTGTGAGACGCACACGGAACAAGTTTTCGTCCGCCGTACAAGCGCAATCTATGCCTTGTTTACATGCGGCGAGTCACTTGACCATGCCGACAGTAAAATTACAACCTCTTGTTATACCGAGTTTTGACGGCCGCCCAGAAAACTGGAATTTGTTCTACCAGTCATTTAAAGCTAATGTACATTTGAATGAACAATTGTCTGATTCACAACGTGTGCAATATTTAATTTCAAAACTTACCAATGATGCGCTTAAATTCACCGCCGGTATTGTTCCGACAGGTGAAACTTATAAAATATTATGGGACAGTTTAGTTAAAAAGTTTCAAGATAAACGCGCCCTTGGTAGTTTTTATCTAAATAATATTCTGGACTTGAAAGCAAGCTCGCACAATGCAAACAACCTCGATGCATTTATTTGTAAATATTCCGCGTCGATTTCGGCATTGAAACAGTTGGAGATTAATGATTTAATTGACTTTATTTTCCTTCAATGTGCGCTTAGGAAGTTAGACATACAAACAGTTCAGTCCTTTGAGCTCACTGTCAGGAGCACTGAAATACCTACTACTGAACAATTGATTAGCTTCGTGCAAGATCAAGTGAAGATATTGGAACGTACGCGACATAACACTTCGAATAAAACGCCCCCCGCTAACACTTCGATTCGCAATAACCGTGGTCATACCTACAAATCTTTTGTCGCGACGGAATCGAATGCGCGAACACTCGTAGACGTTCCGCCCGCGCAACCGTCTGCCGCAGCGCCCTCCATACCACGCAATGTATGCGTCATGTGCGGTGGTCGGGATCATGTACAACTATATAGCTGCCCTGAATTTAAAAAACTAGATTCGCATGGTAAATTTAAATTTATAAAAGCTAAACATGGGTGTGTGAACTGCCTTAGTGTTTTGCATAATTTATCTAAATGCAAGTCGACGTCTGTTTGCGAATTTTGCAATAAACAGCACCACAGCCAGCTTTGTTTTTCTAAAGAAAACGAAAAAAAGTGTTATAATAATAACAATAATAGCTACTCACATACTGCTTTGATACATGATGATGTACATACGTCACCATGTTTCGCTCCCGCTACGCACATGAAATCTAATAGATTTTTGCCGCCTTCTGATCCATCGTGCTCGTTCGTTTCGGAAGTTGCTACCCAACAATCTCAATTTCTCTTACCCAATGAGAAAAACGACGTAACTGTATCAATCGAAAACGCCAGAAACGGCGTAAACGTCAGAAACGTCGGGATATGTGAAAACGTCGGGAATGGCAAAAACGTCGGAAACGACGGAACTAATACTTCCGGTTCGACATTGCCACGAACACAATATGATGCCGCCGTGCTACTGGCGTCTGGAACAAGGTCGAAGTCTACGATTCTCTTGTCGACGGCTCAAGTGTATGCAAAGCCCAAGGATTGTGGGACATCATTAGTAGTGAGATGCCTCATTGATAATGGGTCACAGAATAATTTGATTACTACTGATTGCTGCCGCAAGCTAAATCTTATTATAACGCCACTGCACAATTCGTTTGTAAAGGGAGTTGGAGCAGCTTCACGTCCAATAATTGGATACGTCCACGTTGACATACAATCGCGTGTGTATCCAGAACAAAAATATACCATTTATGCGTTAGTAGTTGATTGTATCGCAGAACAGTTACCAACTCAGTTCGTTGAGTGTGACGAAAACATTTTTTCCGAGCTTCAACTCGCTGATCTCAGTTGGAATATACCAGGAGACATAGATATTGTGTTAGGAGCGCAGCTTTTCCCATATATATATTTGGGAAAAAAGGTTGCATGCGGATCTCATGCTCCACCGGCCTTATCTACAACTTTTGGCTGGGTTTTAATAGGAGACTGCCCGCGTAGTAATTTGGCTCCATCTTCCAGTTTTTCGGCACTGGCATTGAACGATTTGGTTCAGAAATTTTGGGAACTCGAAGAAGTGCCTTCGAAAAGATATCTTTCTCCAGAAGAGACGGAGTGTGCAAATATATTTACATCTAGCGTGACGCGTGATGACGTGGGTCGCTATACAGTATCTCTGCCATTTTGCAAAGATCCTTCAGAGTTAGGTAACTCGCATGCTGCCGCTTATCGGAGATTTATGACACTCGAGCGTAAATTCCGTCAGTCGCCGGAATTGCGCGAAAATTATAATAGAGTGATTCAGGATTATATCGATAACGGCTACCTCAGCGTCGTAGACGATTCTGAGCTAACTCCTGATGGTTATTATATACCTCATCACGCTGTTAGTCGGCCTGACAAACCCATGCCACGCATTGTGCTAGATGCAAGCGCAAAAACCCACACGGGCTTTTCACTTAATGATGTATTGCACATCGGCCCTAATCTGCAAGCTGATCTGTTTTTATTGATTTTAAACTTCAGATTGTTTCCCGTCGCGCTAAACGCTGACATAAAACAACATTATTTACGCATAGGTGTACCAGTTGACCAGCGTAAATACCTACGCATCTTATTTCGATTCAGTGAATCTGAAGAAGTCCGCACATATGCCTTCAATAGGCAACCATTTGGTCTTAAATCAAGTCCTTACATAGCTATGCGCACTGTGCGACAGCTAGCTTCGGACATGACCCCGTACTATCCAGAAGCCGCTAAAATAGCCGAGAGCAGTCTGTATATGGATGACTTGGTTCATTCAGTACAGAGTGAAAAAACTGCGATCCAGATGGCTCAAGACTTAATAAAGCTTTTCAAAGCGGGTGACTTTGATCTGGTGAAGTGGACAAGCAATTCTGCGACACTTTTGGATAGCTTACCTGATACACACCGGAAGTCGCTAGCATTTGAGGATGGCAACAACGTTTCAAAGGTTCTAGGTCTGTCGTGGGAACCAAGTGATGATCATTTTTTCTTCACTTCCGCTGTAATTACTGAAAAATGTACAAAACGAAATATACTCTCTGTGGTTGCACGCCTCTTTGACATTATCGGTGTAGTGGCACCGGTAGTGTTGTATGCAAAACTGTTAATCAAGGATTTATGGCTTGGAAACTATGATTGGGATGCTCTAGCTCCGGAAAATATCCGTCTCCGATTTGCCGCCCTAACGCAGGAGTTTCATTTGCTGACCGCTTTAAAAATTCCACGTCATATTGGAGTTGAAACAGACTGTGAGCTACGCCTTGTCGCCTTTTGTGATGCCAGCATGAATGGTTTAGGCTGTGTTATATATGCTCATTGCACTTACCCATCTGGTATTCAAACTCGCCTTCTTTGCGCCAAGTCCAAGGTATCACCGACGAAGGTTACCACTTTGGCCCGCCTTGAATTATGCGCTGCTTTGCTCATGGCAAAGCTGGTAAAAATTGTGAAAGATACGTATTCACTACGAATTCCTATTACTGGAATATATGCATTTTCTGATTCCACGATTGCATTATCGTGGATACATTCCTCGCCTCATCGTTGGTCGATTTTTGTGAGTAATCGTGTTGCACAATGCCAGGAAAATTTAGCCGCCAAACATTTCTATCACGTGGCTGGTGCCATAAATCCTAGCGATTGTCTGTCACGGGGTATGCTCCCATCACAACTTTTATCGCATGATCTATGGTGGAATGGTCCCGCATGGATTCGGTGTGCTCCTGAGGAATGGCCAATCAAACCTTTCTCTCCTGCAGACTGTAACGAATTGCCGGAACATAAGGCTATAATAATGGCCACCACCACCAATGTAGATCCACCGCTATTGTGTGAGCTAGCTCAACGTATCTCTTCTTGGGAAAAATTGCTCCGCATCATTGCATATGTGTTGAAATTCGCAAGGCCCAAATCAAAGATTGAGCCTCTATCTGTAACAGGACTGGCAGTAGCGGAGAAAGCTTTGCTGCTTGCTGTTCAATCTGTTCACTTTGCAGAAGATATAAAACCAATAAAGGCTGGAAAATTGCTTCCAAAGAAACTGCAAAGTTTGGCAGTATTCATGGATAAGGATGGCATTCTGAGAATTGGAGGAAGGCTCTCAGAGTCAGACCTTCCTTTTGAAGTTAAACATCCGGTCCTGCTTCCAAAACGCGACCATATTGTCGATTTAATAATACAGCATCAGCATGTTAAGAATTGTCATACCGGACCTGGACTCTTAATGTCCATAATAAGACAACGCTACTGGATATTGGATGCCAGAACTGTCATAAGATCAAAATTGAGGAAGTGCAACACTTGCTTCAAAGCAAATCCTACTCATCCTATGCCATTAATGGCGGATCTCCCTGCGTGTAGAGTCTCGGAATCAAGAGTCTTTGCACACACGGGACTGGATTATGCAGGACCGATCCGGGTCACGCTGTCACGCCGCAGAGGTCAGCATTCACAGAAGGCATGGGTTGCATTATTTGTCTGTATGCAAACCCGAGCTCTTCATATAGAACTCGTATCTGATCTGACTTCTCAAACATTCTTGGCGGCGTTCAAACGCTTTATTTCTCGTCGTGGTCCAGTATCATGCCTTTATTCAGACAACGCAACAACATTTGTAGGAGCAAAGGCTGAACTTGATGAGCTTTACACATTTTTAGGAAGCTCTGATTTCAAATCCTCACTCGCAAATGATTTATTATCGCGACGCATTGAGTGGAAAATGATACCACCACGAGCCCCAAACTTTGGAGGACTATGGGAAGGGAATATCAAGAGTATGAAAACGCATTTATATAGAGTGATTGGAAGTCAACTTCTCACATATGAAGAACTCCAAACCGTTTTGACCCAAATAGAGTGCATTTTGAACTCTCGCCCACTCTGCGTGCTGTCTTCTGATCCCCATCCAGAGGTTTTAACTCCAGCTCACTTCTTAATGTCTACTCCACTGCAATATTTACCAGCTTCCGACATGTCAAATCAACGCGTGAATTTGTTAGAGCGAAAGAGGTTGCTAGATAGCATGGTCCAATCATTTTGGAAAAAGTGGCGTTTGGAATTTTTGCACACGTTGCAAATTAGACAACGGTGGGCTACGCCAGACAAATCGGTAGAAGTGGGAACTGTAGTGCTGGTAGAAAACGAGAACACTGCTCCATTGAGCTGGCCGTTAGGAGTAATAACCGAAGCCTCCAAAGGCGCAAATAACAGTGTCCGTGTGGCAATGGTCAAAACCACATCCGGTATTTATAAACGCGCTGTTTCAAAATTATATCCCATTCCAACGCAATAACAATTTAACTTGAATACAATTTTACTATTTTGTATGTATTAGTAATTTGTGGCTACGTGCCTCATTTAATTTGTCTTTTCTTTAATTCACTACGTTTTCTGACCAGTTAGGACGTTTTGAAAGATCTCTAGATCTTCCAAGGCGGGGTGCGTGGTGGAGCGCCTTAACATCTTTTATTTAATAATCCCCCATTTCTGTAATCTTTCCTTTTTACAATTTAAATTTACCCGCTTTCTGGTCTCGTCGGTAAAACAGGTGCAACGCTGGGACAATCTGTCGATGTTCTGTTGACGTCCCGGAGTATTCCGAGAGATGGCGCTAGTCGTCTCGAACCGCGATGCCCGAATTGCAATGGTCGACCATTGCAATTGGTCAAAAATGACGTGATATTTATCGCGTGACGCATCACCGCTATGATTCGTGATTTTTGGAATAACCGAAAATAATTGAGTCAGTGTACTACAATCCGCCGCAAGTTTACTTTCATCCGCCAAACGAAAAACTTATATCATTGAAGTTCATTTCGAGAACTTTTTATTGTGTGTAGTACAGTGTTGGACAATTGTATTTCGCCTCGACAAAACACAGGACTTTAGTGGACGATACCAGCAGGCGCCGTGCAGCAGTGGCAGACGACTCTTCTCCAGCCGGTCTCGATTACGAGGGGATGAAAGTGGTCATTTGCAGGTTAGTCTTAGCTTAGTGCCTGTATATGCGTCGACACCAAATTATTTCATAATTATATGATCTTCCCCCCTTTCATAATTTAATTTTTCTTCAAAACCTTTCGTGAGCAATCACACCCAGGAGTTGGCTATTTACACGCCACTCCAATACCAATCTGTATCAATTAACTGTCTGTCGTTTTAATATAAATTCCGATGATATTGAAATTTTCCGCTAACATTTTATTTATTTACTCTTAAAAGACATGGATGGCAATATAATTTTGTTACTTAACATTTATTGGCATCGATATAAATAATAACACATGATTTTATTCAGCTCTATAAACAGCTGTTTGACATTGTCTATCAAAATTAGTCAACCCTGTAGATAAATAAATAAAATAAAATAAATATTAGGGGACATCTTACACACGGTCTCTGACCCCAAACTAAGCATAGCTTGTGATATGGCTGCCAGAGACTGATATACTACATATACATATTTTAAATACATACTTATATAGATAGTACCTAAATAACACCCAGACACAGAGCAAACACCTATGTTCATCACACAAATTTTTGCCCTGGGTGGGGATCAAACCCACGCCTCTTTGACCCAGAAGTCAGGGTCACTAACCACTGAGCCACCGAGGCAGTCAGGATGAAATGGGACTTGGTCTAGCGGAGCGTAAAAATTTTAAGTTTAGTCAGTTGATGATGTTTTTAACGACTTCTTATAATTATCTCCAACAAAAACAAAAGTGCTTTGCGTATTGTGCACACGAAAAATAACACGAGAGATATATCGGTAAAAATAACAGCTCGTGTAGATATCATTAATTTACAAACACGTTTAACATTGCCCGTTGTTTCACAATATTCCGCTGACCTAACCATATGCGGGCTCATTTTGTTATGATAATGTGAGCCAAAACTACTCACTATGCAATTAATAAGTGTTTATTTAAAATTGGATTGCGCATAGTGTGTTGGATGTAATTAAGTTTTAAACCACTTTTACAGTTACTATCGCATCGTATCGGTATATCGCTTATATATTTTAGATTATTGTATGCTAGCTGCGCCCCGCGTTGTTACCCGCGTTAGCCCGATATAAAAAGTATCCTGTGTCTTAATCCAAGATCTCAGCTACCTTCACACCAAATTTTATCCAAATCAGTTCAGCTGTTTTTTTTTTTTTTTTTTTTTTTTTTTTTTTTTTAATTTAATTTTAAAGGACTTTGTCGCTAAGCGACCACATCGCCCTGTAGGAGATACATAACTAAAACTAAACTTATCCTTTTAAGCCTATATCTACGAGTTTGTACAACATTTTTGCACTTTCAGAATCTGGAGAAGACAAAATGGAGTTGTAAAAGCCAACGTCTTTAATATTTTGTATAGAACATAGCCTTCTAAATGACTCGTTCCGCACACATTCTAACAATATGTGGAGAGTATCTTCATATACGCCACACTCATTGCAATTGGGGGTTGGCGTTTTTTTCATTAGATATCTAAACTTATTAGTTAGAATATGTGCAGAACGGAGTCTGAGGGCTGTCACTAGCTCGCTGCGATTTAGAAGGCTATGACTAATCCAGGGATACTTTAAAATTTGTGGTTGTATAGTCTTGTACCAGATTCCTTTCTCTTTGGATCGCTCATCAAAATGTTCCTGCCACATTGATCTACATTGCATTTTAATCCATCGAGTGTAGTCCGAGGCCAGAGGGGTCGTCACCAGTGGAACACCGTCAGTGATCGCTTGCCTAGCTAAAAGATCGACAGCTTCATTTTCCTGCAGGTTTATATGTGACGGAATCCACTGAATGAAGACCTCCCTGTTCTCGGATTGAAGGCTTAGAATTGATTCTAGAATGCGGTAGGCTATCGGAACGCCCCTCGCCGCGTGCGAGGTGCACCGAGCCAAGTGTTGAATGGAGCTTTTCGAGTCTGTTAAGATGACCAACTTACGAACATTGAGTGAACATTGAACGTAATTTAAAGCTTCGGAAATTGCCAGTAATTCGATATGCATGATCGAAATATCAGAATCAATTTTAAGTTTCACGTAACTATCTTGATGAGGATCCAAAAAGGCAGCGCCACCATTACTTCCATCTTTTGAGCCATCGGTAAAAATTTTATAACTATCTCCATATTGTTGGTTAATATAGGTGATGCAGGTAGATTTTAAAGTTTGATCGTGATAAGTTCGTTTAGCGCGGTCAATGGAAGGAATTGAATCGAACAGTACCTGCGTTAGGTTAATGTTGCTCATCCAGGTGTCTAACGAAAACATCTCAGGTAAGGGGCTACTATAGATTGGCATTGAATTTAATTCATGATAAATAGATATGAGCAAAGGAATTTTCTTTTTACGCCAGTAACGTGATCGAGTAGTATTAGATAGTTCATGTAAAATTTCGATTGTTTTATTATTTGAAAATGATTTAGATTTGAACAAAAATTTTGCAGCTAAAAATCTTCTACGGAATTGAAGCGGAGGGAGATGCAGGTCACTTTCCATGACATGGATAGGCGTGCTTCTAATGTATCCTCCAATAACGCGTAAAGCTTGATTTTGTAATTTGTCTAATTTATATAGATGAGATTTACAACTATTATCATATAAGAAACTTGCATAGTCAATACGGCTTCTAACTACAGATAAATATATACGTCTGAGATGTTTCTGATGGACTCCCCATCCTGAACCAGCCAATACTTTTAAAATATTCATTAACCTTGAAACCTTTTCTACAGTTTCTTCGATGTGCTTACGCCATCTTAGTCGACTATCTAACCAGAGACCCAAATATTTGAAAGACTGAACCATTGGAAGCGACACATTATTAATTCTTAAGTCTATCGTTTTTTTGCATCCACCTCTTTTAAAAATGCAAAATTTACTTTTTGAAGCAGAGATAACTAAACCGAGACAATTTAACCACTCATTTAGCTCACCGCAAGCGCTTTGTAAATAGGATACCGCCTCTTCTAGTTTGCTATTTGAAACATACAGGACATAATCGTCAGCATATTGAGAAATTTCAACGTCTTGAATATTGTCACATACATTTAGAGTGGCAATGTTAAATAACGACGGGGCCCACGGATCACCTTGGGCCAGGCCTCGACCAGTACTTCTCCTTACAATCCTACCATCAACTTCCACATTCAAATTTCTTTCGCTAAGGAAAGACCAAAGATATACACAAATCCTAGAACCCATCCCCAGGCGGTCTAGGATATTGATTAAACACGTGACATCGACATTATTGTATGCGCCATCTATATCAATAAAACATGCAACCGTTGTTAGATTCTTTGCAAACCCTGACTGAACGTGAGACACTAAACGCGTTAGATTATCATAGCAAGACCGACCTTTGCGAAAACCAATCATATTATCTGGAAATAAATTTTGTTTCTCAATAAACCATTCCATCCGCTTATTTATAATTACATGGAAAATTTTACACAAACAGGATATAAGTGAGATAGGGCGCAAGGAAGGAGATGAACCTGAATCGCCGCCTGGCTTAGGAATGGGAACTACCTTGATCTCCCGCCATTGCGAAGGAACATAGCCGGACGAGAAAATCCTGTTATATAGACATAATAGCAGAGAGTAACCACAAGCTGGTAGGTTTTTTATCATCGAAAAGGAAACATTGTCATTACCGGGCGCTGTGTCACTTTTCTTGATAGAGTTAATTAGCTCTTGTAATGTTATTTTGCTTTCTAACTGGCTATTCTGTGAATGGAACATTGGTTGTGGAGGCAGAACATAGTCAGGCGTTAAATCGTGCAACATTATTTCTACCTTTTGATGATCGACATAACGATTAGAGGGGTTAGAATTGTGCCCTTTCAACCATCTCATTCTACGCCACATATCTGATGAAGAGGTGGTGTTGTCAATCGAAGAGCAGAAGTTATGATAAGCTTGGCATCTAGCAGAGCGAATAACTTTTTGAGCACTACGAACTTTATCTTGAAACCGCTCTAAATTTTCGGGAGAGGGACAGCTTCTAAGGTTGGCCAGAGCACGACGACGTTCCGCTACCGCTTTGGATAGTTCCGCGTTCCAATAAGGCTTAGGAGAGAATTTATTACTTATATGCTGTGGTATTTTGATATATGGAATGCACGATTCTGCAGCTGATTGTAGTACTTCTTCAAATAAATTATAAAATCTTTGTACATTATCAGGGGCAGTAAAATTTTGAAGTAAATTTTCAATTTTTATCTTATAGGACGGCCAGTCACTTTTTTTAAAGTTTCGTTTCTTAATAAAATTGCGAGGAAGGCTAAATGTTCCCGTTATTTTTATTATTAAGTGGTCACTACCGAGCGATTCCTGAGTGACCTGCCAAGATAATAATGTAGCTAAATCCGAAGAAACAAATGTGACATCAGGCGCAGAGTTTTGTAAAACACCGTTTACTAGCTTAACCCTGGTCGGTGCTCCGTTATTTAGCGAAACATAATTATAATCTAACATACTTTCGTTTAAGAGTCGGCCTCTGTTGTTAGTTTTGTGTGACCAGGCGGAGTGATGTGCGTTGAAATCGCCCATTAAGAGAGTTTTTTGGCTACAAATGGAAAATATTTGATCCCAGTCGTTTTGAGTTGTTTGTACTGGGGAAGTACAATAAATCGAAATTATATTCTCAATATGGCGACAATTATCTATCCGAACATGTACAAGCTCAATATCTGCGTTCGGGCTTTGTGTAGGGCATAAAAACGATTTAATAGACTTATGAACTACAATAGCCACACCTCCATTGGCATCTACTCTGTCTAATCTATATACATTGTATCCGGTTATACTAAAATTGCATCCACGCTTTAACCACGTCTCTGATAGAACAGCTATATGTATTTTTTCCTGTGTTAAATATGACTCGAACGGGATAGTTTTATTATTAATACTTTGACAGTTCCATTGTATGATATTAAAATTAACTACTGTAAGGTTGCTATCCATATTCATTAAAGACAACGTTCATAAACGTTGACAATAATGATCGCGCTGATACATTGGAGGCAAACTTAGACATAAACCATTCTGTAAATATTGTTATCATCTGGCGTATTTTCATTTCTAGGGACTCATTACTCAACACAATATTTTTAAAACGAATTAATAGGCACATAAAACTTAAGTCTTTGGTTCTATCCTTATCTCTCTGCTCATTAAGGCTTCGTGTATGTGTGCTAGCTGTATCGTCGGCGCCCGCGCGCTCGTGTAGGTAAACATCTCCGTCTGTCCGGGTAGGTACAGGGGCGGCGGGGCGGGCGGCTTGTCGCAGGCGCTTTTGTTTACGTCGACTCATAGGCTCGTTTTCAAGCGGAGATTTAAATAAGTCTGACAGCAGCATTTCCTTATTTATCGTTCTTTCAGCGATAGGAGTAGTCGTCGCTTGTGGTACCAGTGAAGGGAACTCCGGGGCCGACGCTGGGCTTATACTTCTACTAGAGATTGGGGAAGGCGGTACATAAATCGTTAAGGCCTTTCTATACGTGCAGTTAAACTCAGACATAATTTCTCGTATACGCCTTTCTTTTTTGTAGACCGGGCATATTTTTTGTAGTGCCATGTGATTCCCAGTACAATTTACGCATCTATAATCCACTCGCTCACAATTTTCATGGCCTTTTGAACATTTAGGGCATACTGCTTTTTTGAGGGACACATACGTAAATTATGACCAAACTTCCAGCAGCGGCTACATTGGGTTACCGGAAAGACATACGGCTCCACTTTCACCTTCATACCCAGGATAGCTACATGTGTTGGAAGCCTGGCACCCTTGAAACCGAGGCGCACGGATTCGGCAATTATCCAGGCGTCCTTAGATGTGTTGTCGTGATTTCTTTTCTTTAGCCTCTTGACAGATATTATTTCATATTCGGAATATAAATTCTTGACAATCTCTGCTTCCGGAAAATCCAAATCAATATTTTTGATCACACCAAAGGATAGGCCAACTTCAGACGTCTTTTGGCACCTCCAACCTAGGTCAACGAAGGCTTGGCATTTAATAAATGTGTCTGCGCAGGACTCCTCGCCGAATGTCACGATCATTTTGTATTGATGAACATATTTGACGCGGGTAATATTCTTAATTTTATTGTCTTTCAGTAAGCGTGCCAGCGCAAATTGTTTTGGCAGGGCATTGTCGCATGAGACACTGACTTCAATGTTTTGATCAGTCTCGCCTTGACTGGATCTTCTTACCTTTCGCCCCCTACTTATTGTGTTCCAGCTCTCATCAGATGAGATATCCTCTCTTAATCTTTTCGGTGTTTTCTCTCTGTTAGGGGTTAAGCCACTGCATTCCGCACCTATATCTGATCCAGCTTCCATCGCACTCACACTCGCATCATCCTCCACGTTATTTACATAACCGTCCATCGTGCAGAGCAGACGGCTGCCCGGCCGCGCCAGACAATGCCGCGCTTATCGCGCCGAACGAAAATAAAGTTAACTGCGCTCCGTAGCTAAGATACACAACCTGCACTAACGAGAGCCAATCGACAACTGAGTTCAGCTGTTTGTGCGTTAAAGAGTAACAAACATCCATACATCCTCAGAAACTCTCGCGTTTAAAATATTACTAGGATAAATTAAAATTACAGCTCCACTTATCAAAATATGACAGGTGCTTATATTTGCTGCAAAAAAATACGATAAATCTACAGCATACTACATAAAAAAACTACAATCTACAGATGGTCTGCAGATAATGCAGATGTATGTCGGTGGACCGGCGTGCTGTTCGGCTTACAGGCGATGAAAAGTTAGTTGCAAAAAAACTTCATATCCTGGAGCATCGCCAGAGGGTTGCGAGTCTGTCCATTTTCTATAGGATTCATTTCGGAGAGTGTGCATCTGAGCTGCACGACCTTACCCTACTATCCCCTTTTTACTACAGGATAAGTAGGAAGACGCCACATTGCCACCCCTACACTGTCGATTTTCCTTCGATACGTACGAAGCGGTTTGACTCAACATTTCTGATTCGTACCGCCAGGGAATGGAACAGTCTTCCGGCTTCCCTGTTTCCTAAGAGATATAATCTAAAGCTTTTCAAAGTCAGAGTGAATAGGTATCTTCTAGGTCTGCGTACTTAATCTTCGACCACAACGTCGCTTACCATCAGGCGAGTTGGTGGTCAAGCGCGGACTTATTCGCGATAAAAAAAAAAAACTTTAATTGGGTGCATTCCACAGGTGGTGTACACGTGGAAGATGGACCTGAACCGCAGCACACTGGGCGCGGTGACGGTGCTGGTGCCCCGCGCCACGGCCGCGCCCGCCGCCTCCATGTCACCCTGGGTCCACAACTCCTGGGTCTGCCTCTTCACCGCCATGCTGGCTATTGCTATCGGGGGGAATGCTATCGTCATATGGATTGTTACTGGTAAGTGTCTAACATTTTGTCGCGCTTGCCACAACCATGCCTCTTTAGGTTCACAATTTTTGGATCTGCCTCATCACCGCCATGCTGGCTGTCATAATTGGAGGGAATACTATCGTCATCTGGATTGTTACTGGTAAGGAGCTACTTATAGCTACGAAGTTACTAGCTCCTGGATTACTAGTCCTGTAAGAACAAATTTTCAACAATTTGTAGTGCTTCTCACTGCTATGTTACCCTGGGTGCTCAACTCTTGGGTCTGCCTCTTTACCGCCATACTGGCTATTGCTATCGGGGGGAACGCTATCGTCACTTGTTACTGGTAAGGAGCTACGAAGTCACTAACTCCTGAATCCCTAGTCTTATAAGAACAAAAACAACAATATGTACATCTATTCGTAGTGTTTGCCACTGCCATGTCGCTTTGAGTGCACAACTCCTGGTCTACCTCTGCACCGCCATAATGGAAAGAGGATAAAATTTTGCGGCAACATCTGGATGAAACTAGCACAGGATATGTTCAGTTGACGAAAGAGGGAGAAGGCTTATGCCCTGCAGAGGGCTAAAATAAGCTGAAGGTGATGATTTGGGTGTGGTTCAACTGCTGGGGTACAATTTCTATTGATAGCCTTCCCAAGTAACATAAGCTTCTATAACCAGGGCTTTTTATCACCAAACCTTTATAGTACAAGCAGTGATAACGGTTACCACTATAGGTCTACTATATTACTATATAGTAGACCTATAGTGGTAACCGTTATCACTGCTTGTACTATAAAGGTTTTCAACAGAGCGGTTTGGTTCTATAAGATAAAAGAGCATTTAAGTTCTATAAATTAGCTCTTAAAACGTCTACAGGACCATACAAAAGAATGCTTAAAGTGTTGCTCTATAATGGGTGTAAAATATGCGATTATAGTGCTATTTAATACTGTAGACAACCTGAAGGACACTTTTATGTATCTATTTGGCACTAATAATGCGTCAAAGTTACTTTTATAGTACTAGTACTGTAGAAGTGTCAAAAACTCTATTACAAGACAAATTTGCACTGTAAAAGTACCTTGTACAACAATTTCGTAACGTTTTAGCGTTTTAAAAGCTCCCTAAATATGTCTATGGTGCTAGTTCTGTAAAAGCCATGAACATTTTTCTATAGTACTAAATAGTACCAAAAGGACTCCTGGCGCATCTTTTAAATAACTTATATTTTAAATTGTTCTATAAGTGAGTTTGTGTTACTGCTACACAACTAAAGCATACTATAAATGTACTAAAATCTACAATTAATGGACTAATTAGATCTATACTAGCTTTTCAGTATCTTTTAAATGACAAGTACATCATAACTGGACTTTATATTTAGATAACAAAACTAATAGCCCGGGAGGTAAGTGCAATAAATATAACTAGGTATTTTCTAAAGCTGAATTTTCGGTATGTTACGAGTATGATGGTGTACAATAATACCCGAGAGTCAGTCAGCTAGAATACTTAGCGTTTGATGAGGATACCCGTTAGAATTATTAAAATAAAAAATAAGTATCTTGCAACTACGTCTAATAGGTTGGTGTACGGGTAGAAAAATAATTTAAAAAAGTTTAATTACCAAAAATTACCTGAAACTTTTAAAGCCTGCTTGACTTGACAGACCTTATTACTTACAATCTCTGTCAGTCAGGACTTAAAGCAGCGCCGCTTTAAATAAAGCCTAACTGACAGGCTCAGTTACATGTTTTTTTTTATTCATTCATACAGTTTTTCCCTCCAACCGCTAAACGTCCCAGCTGACTGACTCCGTGGTATTTTAGTACACCACCTTGATAGCGTAATACCAAAAATTCAGCTTTTAGGAAGTAGTTGCATTTTTTCCGCTTACCTCCCGGGCTATAATTTGTGTTAGCTGAAAAAAATGGCTGACGTTTTTTGTCATGGTAGCTCATTAACAGCACGGCTGGAGCTAATAAGCACTATAGCAGCCATAGTCGGAAGAAGTTCTTATTTTAATAATTAAAAATTAATTAAAACAAGAAAATTATGAGGGCGCATTTTCAAATTTGAAATCAGTATAATGACTTTAGCGACACAATTATTTTCGCAAGTGCAAGTTACTGCAGATTTATAGTCCATGTATTGTAGTTATGTCCTTTTAATTACGTGTCACGTTTATCAACAATGGCTGTAGTGACATAAAACATAAACTTACCGATTTTTGTTTTCATGAAGAAAACTCACAAATTGCAAGCAATTGTAATAAAAAAGATCATTGGAATCGTTTTCGGTGCACAATAACACTTTAAATAGGTTTTTGGTTACTTTTATAGAGCAAATTTATGTCAAAAACGTTGCAAGTAGAGCTATTTTAGTACTAAAAAGCGTTTCTTATCATTTTTACATCTCAACTACAGAGCTGATTTATCACCGTGACAGCCTTTATGTAATTATTATAGAATAAATCAGTGATAATACTAGGGCCTATTCGGGGTTCTGTAAACGTTTACAAGACTATTATAGTGCCAATCATGAACACTAATTAGCACGCTCCAAAACGTTCTCAGGTCTTTTATAGTACCAGATTTTGTTACTTGGGTTGCTTGTCATTGCTATCAGGGGAAACGCTATAACCACCTGGATTGTCACTGGTAAGGAGTTAGATAAGGCTATGAGCTTGGAGTATAACGCCTGGGGTCATTAATTTTTAACCAACTTCCAAAAAGCAGGAAGTAATATGTACGTCTGTATGTGTTTTTGTTGTGTATGTTCATCGATATTTTCGACAATTGATAACTAAAACAAGAAACATTTTTTAATTCGAAAGCGTATACTTACTTCTGAGGTGGTCACATAAAATTTTTATCAAAATCGGCTCAGCCGTTTTTGAAAAATCATCAATCAGTTTGAGCAAACTATTTGAATTTTATACACGGTGGAGTCGATTTTGCCACTTTTTGCAAATTTACAAGAGCATCTAATAACGCCATTCCTGGGTGCCACCATTTTGATTTGATAGCTACAGTATATCTCATTTGATGGTTGTTTACGTTGAGGTCTGTGTCGAAACTTTTTTTTCTTATAAGGATTTCTGGTCTCGACTAATACATAAAATACATAAATAATATTCAAATAAAATCTTGTATTGGTCGGGATTCTTCTTTTTATAACAAAAATCCGCGTATTATAAGTTGCGTGTTAGAAAATAACTATCTTTTTTATCGCAAATAAGTCCACGCTTGACCACCAACTCGCCTGATGGTAAGCGAAGTTGTGGCCGAAGGATAAGCAAGAAGACTTATAAGATAGGTACCTTATCCTTAGATAGTGTTCTATATAAAAAATTTGTAACTCTGACACCAGGGCCGTCAGAGCTTTTAAACCACCTGAAAGCCTGTAACATGGTTAAACGATAAAATCAACCGGGACCTACAATTTAACTTGTCATCCGAGCCACAGAAGCGCTCAGTTGTAAATGCCACCCACGGCAACTCACTACGAAGAACCGATGAGCTGAACGTTGCTTAACTTCGATGATCGCTAACGAACACCTAGACAAACTACGCTATGAGCGCTACGTTATACGTATAGTATTCTATGATACATTGGTAGGTACAACTAGCTCAGGCAGTTCACACACCCGGCCCCCTTCGTGTCTAAAAACTCACATTTTATTGATTTTTTAAGCCTCAGGCTGATCTCCGACTGGTACTGTTTTACAGCAATTTAGCCAAATCGCTTGGTAAACGATCTAGACGATTGCTTTCAGTACTAGCCTAAACCACAGGTTACCCTTATATAGATATCGTGAAATAGTTTTCTAATAGAATCGCGCCCAAACGAAATGGCATTCTCTTTTGCATCCACAGAGCTACTAAGCTAATACAACCAGAGAGATAGCGCGCTGTTGTCGCTGGAGGCAATTCCTAACCACAAAATGTATGGAAATACTTGCCCAGAGCTGTCAAAACTGTAAAATATGATTTGGAATTTGACATTATCGGGAGAAACTACAACATCACCTGTCATCTACAATGTCATTTTTCTTTTTTTTGGTTATTAGGTAGGTATCTATTTGGTTTTTGACAAAATATGATAAAAATTTCATACAATCGAGGCAAAGCGAAAAGCGAGGAGTGAAAGTAGCAACATTGCTATTCGATTTCTGTAGGCGCAGTTTTTATCTACTCTATGTGGAATTGTTTTAGTGCCACCGAATCAAAGTATTTATTCCTTATGGCACCCTTTTGGCACACATACAATGAAAACATTATGAGATAACATCGGTACGAAAACCTAAAGTTCAGCTGCGTTTGTATAAGCCATTACGGAGAACGCGCGAAAATCGTGGTTTTAAATCTCTGTTCCGTTACAAGCAATGGGTTCTTTAAAACTCGTCCAAATTTTATACTGGTGTTTAGCGAAGAAAACACATTGGTTGTCTATAAAGTCAGTTTATAGACAATAATTTTAAGTGAAAAACTCATAAAAACATTATTGAATCAACACCTGAAACAATTCGAATGCTTAGGCCCTTTGTGCCTCTCTTTCGCAAGTTTCGCGCTCTCGTTTGCACGCTGGGCTGAGCGGCGTTTATCGATTAATAAGACTTTATCTTGTCATAACATCTTAAGAAAATCTACTTACTTCCGTAGCGACAGTAATTTATTCTAATCTACAGCTGATACGACAAAACATGGAATCTATAAAAGGTAATCTTATTAGCTCAATACACGTGTATGCGAGTAGCAATTTTTTATATCCACAGTACATTATCACGATTCACTCGGCTTATAATTCGTAATTCGTTTGTAATGTGAGTCGTATTGAAGCAATATTTCTACTAAATTGATTTTAGAGGATTATTTTAAATGAATCATTGAACATTATTATGGGTATAATAGACTAGAAAATGTAAATATTAGCTGTTTTAATGTTTTTCATAGATTCATTAACAGATAATATAATTTAATAGCAGAAGAGGCCGCAAAGCTGTCAAACAAAATCCACACACAGGCAATCGCAGCGTAGGTACTCGTAGGTATTACATAATTAATATCTTCAGAAATAAGGTCAACAACTGTGGATATCTTTTGGAAAAGTCTTGCTACTGTATTAAGTAAGATGTCCTACCACTGAAATAATAAAGCATTTTGACGTGAAAACGTCTGATAAATCGATGAACGCCGACTGCACGCACGAAAAAGTATGACTTCACGTCCCGCCCGAACCATCGACTTGGCATTTTTAGATTCCATACCCAAAGGGTAAAATCGGGACCCTATTACTAAGACTCCGCTCTCCGTTTGTCCGTCTGTCTGTCTGTCACCAGGCTGTATCTCATAAACTATAATAATAGCTAGAAAGCTGAAATTTTCACAGATGTATTTCTGTTGCCACTATAACAACAAATACTAAAAAGATAATAAAATTAAAATTTAAGGGAGACTCCCATACAACTAACCTGAATTTTTAACCATTCTTCGCTTGATTTCAATAATGGTAACATACAGATGCTTGAAATATTCACAGAATGTTTAGTTGTATTTACAATTCAATAATAAATAATTAAATTAAAATAAAATAAATATTGCGTTAGCCCGAGATAAAAAGTAGCATATGTGTTAATAGAAAGTCTAAGCTACTTCCATACCACATCTAAATCGGTTCAGCCTTTTGTTCGTAAAAGAGTAACAAACATCCATACATACCCACAAACTTTCGCGTTTATAATATTAAAATAGGAAAACTTATTGGAAAATTAGATAACTCAAAACAAATTTTCCAAAAAACCAAAAGATTCGAGAGAAATAAAATCAGATATTAAAAATGTTTAAATGTAGGTTAATAATGCCAAAAACCTGATTTAACTCCTGGAAAACTTTTACAATAGAGCTAACCCTAATAAAAAGTTTGTAATAAAATATCAGTCTGTTACCTACATTTAGTTGAAAATGAAGTGACCTTTTTAAATGGAACGTGTTATTATATCCCGACTCCGGAACGTACTCCTATTATTGTGAAAGTTGTTTTTATAAAATGATTATAAGGAGTAATGTGAAATGGGTCTTGAAATATATTTCATGTTTATTTTATCGGTTTCTATTAATTACCTACTAGGCAGACAGAGCTTTCATTTTTACCCCTGATTAATATAAAGGGATATTAGAAATTCATCGCGTAAAACATATTTAAGTTTTAAATACAGACCTGTCTGTGACATTGATATGTTGCTCCTAAACGACTGAAGCAATTGAGGTTTAAAATCAATATGGGTAATTACTAGTTATGCTAGGCTAGAGACTTCCAATGTTTTGATATAATATATAGTTTTTTTTTTGTCGATAGTTGTGTGTTGCCGGTGATTACATATGGAACTGAAACGTGGTCTTTTTAATGTGGACCTAATGAATAAGCTCAAGATAGCCCAACGTGCAATGGAGAGGGCTATGCTCGGTGTCTCTCTGCGGGATCGAATCAGAATTCAGGAGATCCGTTAACGAACCAAAATCACCGATGTAGCCCAACGTATTAGCAAATTAAAGTGGCAATGGGCAGGGCACATAGTTCAAAGAACGGATGGCCGATGGGGCCGTTAAGTTCTCGTATGGAGATCACAGACCAGCAAGCGTAGCGTAGGACGTCCACCGACTAGGTGGATTGACGATTAATAAAGATCGCAGGAACGCGCTGGATGCAGGCTGCTTCCAATCCGTGGGGGAGGCCTATGTTCAGCAGTGGACGTCCGCCTAATCCAATCAACTATCTATAGACCTTATCTTATCTCTATCTTATATCTATCTTAGAGACTCCCGCCGACTGATTAGTATACCATCTAAAACCCTGGAGTATTCTTCCATTGGGTTTGGTCCAGAACCTACGGACACACTTTAGCACTCATCTGCCACTCCTACAACAACAGCCCCAGTCAGGGTCCACCTCAGAAATGTCCCCTAAACCAACTTTAATTGACTCAAAACGATACTATTATCTGAGTATGTAACAAACTTGGACATGTGTATGTGTGCGTGCTTCCAGTTAATCTTTTTAAGGTCAGAGTGAATAGGTATCTTCTAGGTCTGCGTGATTCATCTTCGACCA
The DNA here is from genome assembly GCA_964007245.1 of Hypomecis atomaria. Classification (NCBI taxonomy): domain Eukaryota; kingdom Metazoa; phylum Arthropoda; class Insecta; order Lepidoptera; family Geometridae; genus Hypomecis; species Hypomecis atomaria. The sequence continues at coordinate 23,350,329 of OZ023288.1, forward strand.
CAACATCGCTTACCATCGGGCGAGTTGGTGGTCGAACGCGAACTTATTTCAGTTAAAAAAAAGTTTTGGAAACATACGTTTCAGATGTGATATTAAATAAATGACTAAATAATAATAACGTTTGTTGTTGCAGCGCACAGAAGAATGAGAACGGTGACGAACTACTTCCTGGTGAACCTGTCGTTTGCCGACCTCATGATGGCCGTGCTCAACTGCCTCTTCAACTTCATCTACATGTTACACAGGTTGGTATAGTGGGTGTACCGGTTGTGGCCACTGACCCGGTTATGGCCATTTGCTGACAATATTATTGCATAAATGATAATTTTAACAATGTAATACCATAAATATTGTTTGTCTGGATCTTTATGTTAGAAATTTAAATAATAATATTATTTTAACATAAAATTGTCATTTTAATCTTTAAAATTCAAAGTGACCACAAATGGTACTAAGATGGCCAGAACCGGTGCAACTACCCTATATCAGGGCTTCTACACATAGACTGCGAACCACGCAGCGCACTGAAAGAAAAAAATAAGGATGAAATTTTAAACAACGTTTTTCTCATTCTCAGTCAGAACGACAACGGTCTATCGAAGTGCCGTATAGTCTGCGGACTATCTGTATTCAGTGTTATTTTTGATACGGCAATTGTGTTCCTGGAAAATACGCCCTCTTCCTTTACGCCAAAAGCGAGCGTATACGGCAATTTCTCTCTAAATACGGCAATTTGAAAGTGGAGTCAATCCCGAATTTGTTGATAATAGCACTGACGACTGAATAGACTCTAAAATTTATTTTTGTGATAAACATTACAAAAATTCGTCGCGAATGCAGGACTTGAACATTGCGTCTTCGGATTCGAAGTCAAAAAGGTCGAGTCCTGCATTTGCGACGAAGTTTTAAAATGATTTACACAAAAATAACTCTTTGAGATGATAAACATTTATATAGGGTGGGGTGTGCATATAAAATTAAAAAATAATTTCAACGACTCTAATCAGATATGAAATAGATCATTCTCCGCTTTTTACCACGTTCAGCTTGCGCTGCATAAGTATTAACTGCACTATATCGCACCCTTAGAATATAAATGGCACTATACGAAAATTTTCATTTTACAGTAGGGCCGTTTATAGTAGTTTATGCAACTGTCATATAATGAAGGGTATTAAAACACGAGTGTGAGTTTATGAAACTCGCTGCGCTCGTTTCATAATAGTAACGAGTGTTTTAATACCCGTGTTATATGCAGTTGCATACACTACTTTATCTTCACTAATAAAAAAATAAATAAAAAAAAAACATATTGCGAAACATTAAATTCACGCGTACGTGTATTTTCACAGTGAACTTGGCGCCATTAAAATCTAACCAAAAACCTCGAAAACGATACCCATGACGACTTTTTCAAAAAAAATGACGTCAACCATCTTTAATTTCAAAATGGACGCCATTTTCGAAATCTACTCCCCCAAAAACCTCGAAAACGATACCCATGACGACTTTTTAAAAAAAAGTGAAGTCCGCCATCTTTAATTTCAAATCGGACGCCATTTTTGAAATCTATACCTCCAAAAACCTCGAAAACGATACCCATGACGACTTTTTCAAAAAAGTGACGTCCGCCATCTTTAATTTCAAAATGGACGCCATTTTTGAAATCTATACCTCCAAAAACCTCGAAAACGATACCCATGACGACTTTTTCAAAAAAGTGTTGTCCGCCATCTTTAATTTCAAAATGGACGCCATTTTCGAAATCTACTCCCCCAAAAACCTCGAAAACGATACCCATGACGACTTTTTCAAAAAAAGTGAAGTCCGCCATCTTTAATTTCAAATCGGACGCCATTTTTGAAATCTATACCTCCAAAAACCTCGAAAACGATACCCATGACGACTTTTTCAAAAAAGTGACGTCCGCCATCTTTAATTTCAAAATGGACGCCATTTTCGAAATCTACTCCCCCAAAAACCTCGAAAACGATACCCATGACGACTTTTTCAAAAAATTGAAGTCCGCCATTTTTTTATTTCAAAATGGACGCCATGAGAGCGCAGCTGCGCGCGCAGGGCCAATCAGGAGCGAGCGCGCGATGTTATAATGAGATTTTACGATATCGATGTGGATATTATAACATCATGTGAAATTGCTTAAATTGAGTGTTTTGTTGTCTGCGCTATAACAGTAGTCATTATAAGTCAAGTATTGGAAACATAAGTAGAATGTTACAACATTAGTGTAGATAAAAGTTTTTTAATGTATTGTATGGGTGCAATGGAACTACAACAATGTAAATAAAGCTTCTTGTTCGGCTTAAAATAACAGTTTAACTAATGCGGTTTCAGAATACAGTGACACACAATAAAAATATTAATTATTTATCCATGGAGAAGCATTTGAAAAAAAAGTTTTGCATAGTGTCGGTTATAGTTTCATAGTTATTAATGTTTTTTTGCTTAATGACCTCTAAGTTGTTTTTTACCTACATTGAATTTATTGAATAAGTAGCACTAAACACAAAATGCCATTTTTTTACCCACCTCGACAAGAGTTCCTCCTGGCCCAACGGCCCCAACTAGCGTAGTGCCGGTTTATTAATTACCGACCGCACAATTTGTTACAAATTCATAAGTGACACTAGCGTCATCTAGCAAAAATTAAGCGCTTTAGAACTACAGGGGTCTTTGCATTAGGCGCGTTTCGTCTTAAGCAATTTGACAGTATACTTAACTAAAAAATAGCGTTTTTTGTATAGTGCCACTTATATCCTCCTCCTTCCTTCTTCCTTTCAGCCATAGGACGTCCACTGCTGAACATAGGCCTGCGGTCTTAATGAGGTCGTCCGTCCACCTTGTGGGTGGACGTCCTACGCTGCGCTTGCCGGTACGTGGTCTCCACTCGAGGACTTTTCGACCCCATCGGTCATCAGTCCTCCGCGCTATGTGCCCTGCCCATTGCCACTTCAACCTGCCAATCCGCTGGGCTATGTCGGTAACCTTGGTTCTTCTACGGATCTCCTCATTTCTGATTCGATCGCGCAGAGAAACTCCGAGCTTAGTCGTCTCCATGGCTCGTTGGGCTACTTGAAGCTTACTAATAAGGCCCATAGTGAGAGACCACGTTTCTGTGCCGTAAGTCATCACTGGCAACACACACTGGTCGAAAACTTTCGACTTGAGGCACTGAGGTATGTCGGACGAGAAGACGTTACGCAATTTTCCGAACGCTGCCCAGCCGAGTTGGATTCGGCGATTGGCCTCTTTCTTGAAGTCGGACCTACCTAACTGGACCACTTGTCCTAGGTAGACGTACGAGTCAACGACTTCAAGAACCGAGTTTCCAACTGAAATAGGGGTGGGTACAACATGGGAATTACACATGACCTTTGTCTTGTCCATGTTCATTTTAAGACCCACCTGTTGAGATACTCGATTGAGGCCTTCGAACATCGTACTGAGTTCCTCCATCGACTTTGCCATGACTACGATATCGTCGGCGCCCCGAAGGTGAGTGAGGTATTCGCCATTGATGTTGATGCCGAATCCTTTCCATTCCAGGAGCTTAAAGGCGTTCTCCGGAGTAGCAGTAAACAGTTTCGGAGATATAACATCTCCCTGTCTTACGCCTCTCTTCAAAGGGATCGCCTTGGAGCTCTCTTCCTGTACTCGGACCGACATAGTGGCGTTATTATACAAACACTTCAACACTTCGATATACCGATAGTCAATACGGCATCGTTGAAGAGACTCAAGCACAGCCCATGTCTCGACCGAATCAAAGGCTTTCTCATAGTCCACAAACGCTAAGCAAAGTGGCTGGTTATACTCCTCAGTCTTCTGTATAACCTGCCGCAGCGTATGTATGTGGTCCATGGTACTAAAGCCTTTTCGGAATCCGGCTTGTTCGGAAGGCTGGAAGTCATCAAGCCTGCGTTCGAGACGATTCGTAATGACTCTTGAAAACAACTTATAAACATGGCTCAGAAGCGAGATGGGTCTGTAATTCTTCAATAAGGTGTTGTCACCTTTTTTAAAGAATAGCACCACCATTCTTTTGTTCCATGCTTCTGGCGTTATGCCCTCGAGGACGACGGTGTTGAAAAGCTTCTGAAGGACTTTAAGTACCGGTTTTACCACCCGCTTTCAGAAGCTCTGAAGTGATTCACCCGGTGCCTTGTTGTTCTTATATCCTAAGGGTGCTATATTTAAACTAGTTATTTGGCACAAGACAAACGGAAATGATAATAGAACAAACTCTTCCAAAAATATTGCTTTGATGATGCTTTTAAGACATAACATAAACAGTATAAACATCTAAGCTATTATATTTCATCAAACAAAGCCTTAACATCTTATTATTTACGACATAATAAACCCATTAAGACTAGTGACATTATGACGTCAGAACGTATTGTTGTGGGTTGTGGATAACTTTACGACTAGTGTTTTGTGCTGGGACTAAAATGACACCTCAACTAAAATGTACCTACATTAACTAAAACCTATGCCTTCAGAGTTTGCTTGATACCTACATGGACTGAGAATAAATTTGGAAAAAGGTTGTAACGTGGATTTAAATTAAAATTATAAACAATCATCCCCCATGTTACTAAAATATACCTAACTAAAAACAGTTTTCAACCATAATAAACTTCATTAGTTTAGGAGCTAAGATGCCATATAGATATATGATAGATAGGTACAGTAGTTTCCGTATAGCTTCATAAGTTTTTGTACAGCGCCCCTGGCGGAAAAGAGGAAGAACTAACAAAAATGAATGGAGCCACACGCAAACGCGCAACTATGCAAAACCTTTACTTATGGCCCAGATGACCTGATTTAAGACATCATGCAACCTAGGATCATGCTGGATGCTAAATTACGATCGATCCTGTTGAAAATACAATTATTTTCCCCAAAAATGGCAAAACCGCCATCCATCGTGTACAAAATTCGAATATTTCGCTAGAATTGTTTACATTATTGATAATTTTTCAAAAACGGCTCAGCCGATTTCTGTAAATTTAAATGGGGCCTTTGGAGTATTATACTCTTTCGAACCAAAAAAGATTTTCTTGATTCGGTTCACAATTGGCGAAATTATCGAAGAACATACAAAAAAAGTACTTACAGACGAACATAGAACCTCCTCCTTTTTGGAAGTCGGTTATTAAAGGGTTATTCCTAATCAATTTGCATCCTTTTAGGAGCTTATTCTGTACATCAAAACTAACAAATATTGTTCTGCAACTTTTGTCAAACCTCAAAAAAATCATATCTGATCTTGTCGCGGGCGAACGATAGTAGTATTTTTCTATGGAACAACATTTTTTTTAGTTTAGACAAAAGTCACAGAACAAAAGTTGTTAGTTTTGACTAAAAGGATGCTAATTGAGATAAGGAATAACCCTGTAAAAGGAAGAGCCATATTCTTAAGGTATGGCCGACGGCCAAAATGATTATTGTTAATAGGTGTTAATAATTTATCTAAATAGTAAGTCCCAATAAAACAAAAGAGCAAATACAAAAGACTGCCTAAAATCACTATTCTTTTCATAAACGACCAATATTTTTTCAAAAATGGTTTTCGCCTTAATATTAGGTACTTACTAGCTAGAATAAAATAATCCCGGTTTTTATGAGACCATTAAATACAGACAATCTGCGCATTCGGCCACAACTGGCGCTAATCACGGCATTAAACTGTCGTAACCTCTCAAATGTCGAGTACCTAACATGCGTAATACGTAAACTCGTATTAGCTATAGTCGAGCCGATTTTGGAAAGGCTGTCTCACTTTCAAAGCCGAGTTGATAATCTGGTAAAGCTGTGCTGTGTATTAAAGCCTTTATTACCTACCAGAAAACGCAATAAATTTACGAAATTAAACTAGGGTACTATACTAAAAAATCGGCCAAGTGCGAGTCGGACTCGCACACGGAGGGTTCCGTACAGTATGGGAGCCCCATTCCTCTTGCCGTTATTAAAAGCGAGCAAAAAACTCCAAAAAAAACACGTTTGTTGTATGGCAGCCCCCCTTAAATAATTATTTTATTCTGTTTTTAGTATTTGTTGTTCTAGCGGCAACAGAAATACATCATCTGTGAAAATTTCAGCTGCCTAGCTATCATGGTTCATGAGATATAGCCCGGTGACAGACAGCTAGACGGACATCGAAGTCTTAGTAATAGGATCCTGTTTTTACCCTTTGGGTACGGAACTCTAATAAAAAGCAATTGGATCATCCACAGTCGTTTGTGTGTGTGTGCGTGTGCTCGTGAGCCACTTTTTTGTGTGTGAGTGAGGAAGCTACAGTGAATTACTGTCAAGTTGCAATTTTTTACTAATTTATCTGTATCGTCGTACGAAAGACTGCCTAAGAATTTTGTAACAGCAATTTTACATTCTGAAGATGTTTTCGTATAAGCTTCTGCTCTTTTTAACGGACACAATGTATCAACCCTAAACGGCTCAAATAATTATGTTACACACCACCAGATATCATCATCGTTAATTAGCCTCAGGATGGCAACGGTTATACGCAACCTCTCCTATAGATTTTGAAGAGCGATTGCATCTGTGTTTCACCAGAGTTGAGTGTGTAATCGAGTAGAGTATTTTGCAATTTTGAGGAAAATACTGGAAAATTTCAGACCTACAGGCCTTCAGGCATTTATCTTCTATCTATATATATAAATATATATATAAAAATGAATCGTGGTTGTTAGTCTCGCTAAAACTCGAGAACGGCTGAACCGATTTGGTAAATTTTGGTTTTGCAATATTTGTGGAAGTTAAGGGAAGGTTTAAACGGTGAGAAATTTTATAACAGTTGCGAGAAAAATAACAACAACATGGATTTCATTTTCCCATACAAAATTTTCCGGCACGTACAAAATGTCATTGACACTTGACAGATGGTGAGATGAAGTTCACCGGGACCGCTAGTTGTTTAATAAATAACTATCGAGCTAGTCATTGTCAAAGACCAAGTAAGTCAGAATTATAGATTAGGCACAATGAACTGCAAACTTAATGAAAGCATTTAGAGAGCTTTCACTTTAAATTTAATTAAGCTTTTAGCAAAGCGTTTCAGAATATATTCGTTTTAGTAAGCTCACGGTGAGTTGTACAGCTACATGAGCGAAGAGCTACATGAATTGTAATTTTCAAAAAACACAAGTCAATTTTAAATAATGGATAGTGAAGCGAATGTTTTGACTCAATTTTGCGTTGACTTATAAATACAAATAACGTCCTAGAATTATTTTGTTATACAATAAACTGTGCCAATCTTCCGAGTTCAGTGTTACATAAACCGGGTGGGTAGGAGTAACCGGAAGTAACTGCCTCCATCCGGATCGCACCAGATAATTCCACATGTTATTCCATTTAATATTCAATATTCTGGCAAGTTATAGAGCTGTTGGCGCTCATCCAGAAACCTCACAGCTGATTGGCCTTACTTAACCTCTGATTAATGGACTAGTCAATAGCTTTAATAGGTATAGGAGAGTATAGTAGTGCTCATTACGTAGTTACGTGGAGCGAGGATAGGTGGAGAAGCTACTAGCAGGGTGTGAGAAAAAAGATGTGCTATACATATCATATTTAGACTCTAGATAATAGTAAAAACCTGCATAATACTAATAAGTAATAGAAAATAGATAATTGTTCATAAATATGTTGATTTACTTAAGCATCTCATCAAAAATTCAGTAGTAGTTTTAGGCGCGAAAAAAAAACGTACCTATACGTAAACAGGGACAAAAGATATTAGTTTCGTCCTGTTCACACTTTCAGAATTGCACATGTTGCCCTCTTACTTTTGTAATTATTTTTATTTAGCGTCCTGTCTAGTTATATACTTCACGATGTATAGTTACTACTTACTTACTTACTACAATATAGGCCGAATTAAAGTCTGTGTATGTGAAGTTAGGTACAAGCTGCGTAATATTCAATACTGACTGAAAGTCACATACAGCTGCGCGTTGATTGGGTTTTGCACAGCTTGTAACAAACTTCACATCCGCCGACTTGTGTGATTCAGCTTAGAGACTAGGTGTTAGCGATCACCGAAGCTAATTAACGTTTAACACGGCCAATCGTCGGATGGGTGACCGCGGGTGGCATTTACATCTGAATACAGCCTTGCCTCTGATGACTGAATTTCGGTCAGAATATTTTCGTACGTTTTTCATTGCGTTGTTTATCTTCAATCAACGAGTGATTTTTCTGAAAATAGAATGTTATTTTCTTTTTAAGAATATATTTTAAATTCATAAACTCAAAAGTTTGTTAATCAAAAATCAAATCAAAATCAAAAAATATTTATTTTCGGACACATAAGATCCATATCACATTAAAATTAAAATTACAAATTGATTATAAAATTAAATTAAATACATAAATCAAATTAAATTAATATAGAGATCGATTGACAAGCACGACTACATATTTTCGCGTAAAATCAATAAAAGTGTAAATGAGTTTAAATTCATAAACTCAAAAGTTTGTTAATCAAAAATCAAATCAAAATCAAAAAATATTTATTTTCGGACACATAAGATCCATATCACATTAAAATTAAAATTACAAATTGATTATAAAATTAAATTAAATACATAAATCAAATTAAATTAATATAGAGATCGATTGACAAGCACGACTACATATTTTCGCGTAAAATCAATAAAAGTGTAAATGAGTTTAAGGGTTGTAATATTACTTTTACAACATCGCGAGCCGTAATAAAATCATGAATGAAATACTGTCACTTTAATACTTAAATTAGATATCAGTTTAGTCTTCTAATTTCCTGGAACAAAGTTTTATATTATGAAAGCTAATAATTAAATTCGGTTGAAGAACATTTAAATGGCTGAATAATTTCAATAGAAAGTAGGCGTTTGTACATTCGGGTGAAAGAGCTTGAAAGAGCGTCGTTGGCCTCGGTTTTCATTCATACTTTTTTAATTAATTTATGAAGTAGGGGAGAGTAAGCTATATTCAATCGTCCTAAAATTGGATTATTGCTACTATTTCTACCAAATCAAACAATTTTTTTACACTGACAACAAAAAAATAAACTCTGCCATTGATGCAAAATGGCAGAGTTTGGCAACGCTACAGTGATTACGTCTGCAATCGGAAAAGAATTGAATTTTTGATTGTCTACACTGCCGTCCGATTGCTTAAAGACCGCTAAGTGACATTTTTGCGATTTTGACTTTTATACACTACTAAAATCAGAATTTTTTCCTCTTTTTTCTAGTCTGGGTCTTATTTTTTTCTTTTTATTAGTTGCTGAGTTACGGACACCACGTGCACAGTTAACTACGTACTTTTTGCTATTTTACAATTTTTAAACACAGTTTTCGCATTTTACAACACTAAAATGCTATTAAGTGCGCATACATGTGGTTTGAAGCTTTACATTTATTCTTGATTGCAATTTTAGAAAACGTCTAAGTATCTTTGCGTTACTATTTCACCGTTACTCGACTTAACACGTTTTGTAGTAATTTGTAGTAACCCAGTCCTGTGTAATATCTGCAATGCTTAAAAACTGTTTTATTACCTCAACTATTCTATAAAACAGCTAACTCTACATAACCGAATAATTGTTGATAAACCATTCTGAACATTTATAATTTACAATTCTAAAAGACGGTGACTGTTCTTCAGCTGCGAGTGGCTCCTAATGCAGGCCGGTAGAAACAATATTAAAAAACGGTTAGGTGACATTTCCACGCTATAAAGCGTTTAAGTGCGAAGGCGCCCGAGCAACTGCCCGGTCCGATTACGCACCCGTCATTCGTCGCCAGGATGCCGCGAGAGGAAAAAAGGCGTGTGTAACCGCCAAAATGGACGCGGGATCGAAGTAAGGAATTTTTATTCGATATACCTTATATTGCCTATATTTTATTAAGACAATGATTTCACTATATTGTTAACCACGACACCACACCAATAATAACAATGGCGCCTGTAATTTATTGTGTAAGCTTATAAGCTTGGTTGCCTGGAAGAAATCGCTTGAAGCGATAAGGCCGCCATTTAGTATAACTTTGTAATGTTTTTAAAACGCGTAAAGTTAGCAAAAAACATTGCATTGCACGGACTAATAACGCACCCAACTTTACACACAGTTGCCACCACCGCGCTTGGTCGCAGAATTTTCTGCCATTAGTACAGAATGCCGATAAGTACCAATTATTCCAGTCCTCTAAAAATGTCATGTAAAAATACATTTAAATGTTTCATTATCACCCTAAATGCGAAAGTTTGTATAATGCATGCGAAAGTATGATTGTTCTTGTCACGCTGGAACGGCTGAACAGAATTAGATTTGAAATGCGAAATAAAGGTTGATTATACCCTAAGTACGATCGAGATATAAGAGGTCAGAAGGTTCTATAGACAGCTATACGCTTCAGTCTCTAAGCCTACGCAGCCAAAAATCCAAGAGTCAAGTTGACCTGGAACTTCACCGAAGACATTCCGGACATCAGCTTGTGCGAGATTAGAATAATCTTGATTCAGCTTATGAACAACAAGACGTTGGGTGAAGACGGTACCACATAAGAGCTTCTGAAAGCGGATGGAACACTGGTACTAAAACTCTTTCAGAAGCTTTTTAACCGTCTTCCTTGACGCATGGATTCCTTGGGCATAACGCTAGAAGCAAGGAAAAGAAGCGTGGTGATGCTGTTCTTCAAAAAAAAGTCATAACGCCTCATTGAAGAATTACAAACCTATTTTACTTCTGAGCCATGTTTATGAGTAGTTTTCAAGGGTCATTTCAATTTCCGTCTCGATGACTTCGAGTATTCGTCATCGAGAGCAGGCTTGATGACTTCCAAGCTTCTGAACAAGCCGGGTTTCGCAAAGGCTATAGCACCGTAGACTATATTCATACCCTGCGGTAAGTTATACAGAAGACCGAAGAGTATAACTTGCCACTTTTCTTTGCGTTTGTGGACTATGAGAAAGCCATTGATTCGGTCGAGACTTGGGTTGTGCTTGAGTCTCTTCATTAGCTATCGGTAGATCGATGTCAGTCCAAGTACACGAACAGAGTTCCAAGGCTATCCCTTTAAAAAGAATTGTAAGACGGGGAGACGTAATATCTCCGAAACTTTTTATTGCTACTTTGGAAAACGCCTTCAAGCTTCTAGAATAGAAATGATTTGGCATCAATATCATTGCTGAATACATCACTCATCTCCGGTTTGCCAGCGATATCGTAGTCATAGCAAAATCGATGGAAGAACTCAAACATGATGCTCGAAGGCCTCAATCAGCTCCCTAAACAGGTGGGTCTTAAAATGAACACAGACAAGATGAAGGTCGTATTGTGTAATTCATAATTCCCATGTTGCACCCACCCAAGGTTTAGCTAAGAACTCGGTTCTTGAAGTCATTGATTCGTACGTCTATCTACCCCTATAATACATAAGTAGTCCATTTAGGTCCAAATTAAAGAAAGAGGTCAATCGCCAAATCTAACTCGGCTGGGCAGCGTCCGGAAAATTGCGTAACGCCTTCTCGTCCGACATACTTCAGTGCTTCATGTCGAAAGTTTTCGACCAGCGCGTGTTGCCAAAGATGACTTATGGCACAGAACATGAATGCAAGCCGCTTCCGATTGGTCTTATTAGAGATCCACATAGGAGGCATATGTCCAGCAGTAGACGTCATATGGCTGATTGATAGATGGATGACACACATGCCAAGATTCATCATCATCATGATCACCATTTGGCCCAAACGCAGGATGCTGCTAGTAAAAAGCAAAAAAAGTGCACATTGCCGCTGATGTGAAATTATAATAATATGATCGGGACTAATATTTACTACACTAGAAAACAGTTTTCGAAAATTCTTTCTCCAAAACTGTGTTTAAGTTTAGACATAATGACAAATCTTAATTTAAAGTGTAAAGTGTACGGCTTATTTAAAGCCGTTAAAAACATTAAACATTTATTGATATTGGAATGCATTTTAAACAGTGTAGTATTTACAACATAAAAAGGCGGTTAAGTGACGTAACTGTTATTTAGGTTGGCATTTTTTTATAACTGTAGCTTCCATTCAAATCATCACACAGTTACAGCGTGTTACAACTCTATAAAACGGTTGCACTTCAGCCAACCGTTTTTTAGTGGAGCAAATGTACGCAGATTCGATTGGGATAACCCGACTAAAATACAAAAAATGCAATTTCTATGCAACACCAATACCTAGAAGCCTTCTGTACTCATGCAAAAAAAGGAAATAATTAAAGGAAAACAATGGTCTAGAAAAAATAACGATACGTCTTGCCAATTTCTAGAAATATCATTTCCCACCTTTTTGTCAATATCTCAAAATTTGGTAAAATCACTTAGCCGTTTTTTAGAAATCGGACGGCAGTACACTGAGACAGTCAAAATTTTTGCTTGTGTTGCCTTAGGCCCCAGTTCATCGTAATAGTAAGTTAGAACTTTGTTTGATATTTTATAAAATAGCTTGCATTATACTGTTTTTAATGTAAGTTTACAAACACAAATCTATTGAGGGTAAATTTTATTTTTTCTTGATGAATTCAAATTTTACTAACAGACCGATATTATCTAGACACTAAAATAAGCTTCATTATGAGTTATATTTAATTAGTATATCTTTAATGATTAGGTTGTATGTGACTTTAATTCAAAAGTGGTCCAATATAGGTTACTCTAACCTATTTGATTAAACAGGGTTATCTGTTTACCTAAAGAAAACATGTACTAAACCAAAAACCAAGAGTGATCAAGATCATCATTGTGAACTACTTTTACTATGGGGAATAACTCGGAATTTGGGAAAAAAAATCGGCTCTTCTTTAAAGTATTGCAACTCGGAATCGAAAAAATGTATGAACCAGCTGATACTATTCTCTCAAATTCTGGTTTACCCCCATAGTAAAATTTGTACATAATTATGGATTGTTTCACCTCGTTTTGGCTTAGTTCACCAGTTCTGCAAATTTCTTAAAAAATATTTAAATTAAATATACCAATAAATAAGGTCTATTTTCATTTTCGACAGCAACACCTTTATTATTTTTTTTAAACTGCACAATAAACATAGATAAGTACCTATGACTAGAATCCTCGATTGCGAATAGGGTGTGAGAAAAAAGATGTGCTATACATAATTGGATAGCTTTAAATATGTTGTTATAATTTTATCATATTTAGAGTCTAGATGATAGTAAAAACCTGCAAAATACTAATAGAAGTGTTAGAAAATATATAATAGTTCATAAAAATTTTGATTTACTTAAGCATCTCATCAAAAATTCAACAGTAGTTTTTGGCGCGAAATGTTGTCTGACTATTACCACGGTAATATATATCATTACCGTGCTATTACCTACGCTTAGGCCGTGCGTAAAAGGTAGTCAGGCAAAAAAAAAAACGTGTACGCAAATAGAGACAAAAGATATACGAATAAGTTTCGTCCTGTTCACACTTTAATACTTGTACATCTCGCCCTCTCTTACTTTTGTAATTATTATTATTTAGCTCCCTGTCTATTTAATACTTAGACCAAAGAATATATAATAATACTACGTACTTAGACTACGACAATAAACAATTTTTTTTCAAGGATTCGGTAATTCCTGAAGTACCCTTTCAGTTATCTTCCTGACATCATGTATGCATCAGTAATAACTGCTCGAATGCTCGTGTCATGTTTCATGCCTTCATCAATATGCGAATAGGGCTATTTTCATATCCCTCTTCGCTTAAATCTATCTCCTTTGTGATTTCCTCGGCTTGATATAGCTGTTGCTACTAGTTCAAAAGATAGTTTTATGTACACGATACCAAGTATATCGACATAGCATTTCCACTTCTGGACAAATGCTTCATTTACCTATACAAAGTTGAAAAGACATGATTCAGACCATCATTATAAACAACTTTTACTTTGGGGCCAACCTGGTATCAGAGAAAATAATCGGCCAAGTACGAGTCGGACTCATGCACGGAGGGTTCCGTACTGTATGGGAGCCCCCCCTTATTTTTTTTTAAATTTTATTGTTTAATTTTGAAGTGAATATACAATTAAATGTTCTGTGAAAATTTCAAGCATCTACCTGTTATTAATATAGAGCGAAAAACGGCTAAAAAATTAGGTTGGTTGTATGAGAGCCCCCCTTAATTATTAATTTTATTCTGTTTTTAGTATTTGTTGTTCTAGCGGCAACATAAATACATCATCTGTGAAAATTTCAGCTTTCTAGCTATAACAATTCATGAGATACGGCTCGGAAACAGACAGACGGACAGACGGACTGCGGAGTCTTAGAAATAGGGTCCCGTTTTTACCTTTTGGGTACGGAACTCTAAAAATCAGCTTATTCTTACACTTGTTCGGTGTGGGGACGATAAGTCCTGCACTGACATCCCGCGTGTGATGTTTTGTATATTTCCCCCACAGCTAAAAAAAACAGCATTTTCATACATTTTGTCGATTCCAAGTTGCAAATTTGTATGAAACAGCTAATGTATTTTTTTCGAATTCCGCTGAAAAGAATATAAATTGCCAATTATTCATACATATCTATAACTCTACAGCGTGTCTTTTGAATATTCATTTAATTTGTTTCCTAATTTGGCCAAAAATGAGATGCCTATCTAGTTTTATTTTTTTGATTTTGGATTGTCATTAATTTGTGAAAGCTAGAATTTTTAATATTCCTCACTACATAGATGAAAAATTTTACTTATCAATTCGTTTCAATTAATTTGCCACCTCATTTTATATTAAAAAAATTATCACTTAAATATTATTTAAATTACTCCATTTGTGTCTGGCAATTATTTTGATAAATAAAATAATAGTCTGATTAACGTTGCCGGCTTAATAAAATAATAAGTAAATTACTTTATTGTACTCTTTTGATTGGGAACACTAAAAACACGTGAACATAATTTTCTGACATTATTATTGTATACCACGTGACTAATCGCGCACTCAAATTACGAGATAAATAAATACCTCATCATCCCGACGTTTCAAACGATTCGCATCGCTCGTGGTTGCAGCTGCGGTAGTTCCTACATAGGTCAAACGAAGCGTACTATTGCTGAACGGATCAAAGAACATATTGCGGCAGTCAAAAACCGCCAGATACAGAAGACTGCTACAGCTGAGCATTTGCTTGACGGAGGTACTGGTCATTGGATCGAGCTCCACGACCCAAAAGTCCTCTCCACGGATCAACACTATTTTTTAAGAATAGTACGTGAATCGGTGGAAATAAAAAAAAAAAAAACAAAACAATTTCAACCGGAAAGATGGATTTAAGTTATCGGCGTCGTAGAATCCTGTTGTCAACAAATGTAAATCGCGTAGTGTAGGTAGCAAGACATTATTAGATACCGTCAGTGTTGTGTGTCGGAGTGACAATTTTGCAAGTTCAAGTTGTATTTGCGGTACCAACTGTTTCACATTCCAGTCTACCCGTGACCACGACCGATGCAACTCGGTCGAAACGTCGGGATGATAAGGTATTTATTTATCTCGTAATTTGAGTGCGCGATTAGTCCCGTGTATAGTAATAATGTGTCCAAATCGCGAAAGTTTAGAAACAACATAATTTTCTGACGCTTATGGATGACGTTAAATATCCTTTCACTTCAGGGCGAAGGTTGGAGCATTCATTTTGGGTATAGAAAGCGATTCGTCAACGTCATTTCATAAAAAAACATGAAAAATTGCAAATAAAAGGCTGCATTTCCTTAAAAATCACATGAGAACACAAAATTAACCGGAAATTGAAATAAAACTGCTTATTGCTTAATATACCTAGTTCACTAGGCCGGTGTGCTAATTTGTTTTTTATTTGGGTTTTTGGCATTTAGTAGTGTTAACGACGTAAATACACATATACACCAAAATAGTGGGCAGTCTATACACAAGATCTGAGGTGAATTTTATCGCTCTGACCGAGACCACTATCCTTACACTCCATTATGAGTTTGTCCGCCTTACTAATAAACGAAGATTTACTACGAAGTTGGTACATGCTTCGTTTTTGTTTTTAAGAATTTTTATCACATTTATATGACAAAACACGGACTAACTACTCCGAAGTAACTCTATAATGCGGTGTCGTGACAGACTATTGTGAGGTGTCAACTTATCCATACAAAAACAATAAACTGTTATCTACCTCTAAATATTATTCGACTTCAATGATTTTTTTACTTAATCAGCACTTCAATTGCTAGATTTATACGTCTTAGTTTTTACAGTTTTTTTTAAATAACCTTAAAGTTATAACGCTCCAAAAATCATATTTTTCTGCAAAAGTTTGGATGAATACATAAACTAAACACTTATGAAAAAATCGTACGAGCGTGCAATATTTCATGCTCAAGCGATTGACATCAAAAACATAACATTTTGTTACAATTTAAGGGGTGAATACAGGTTTTTCCCAGAACGTAAATTTTATCAAAAATGTACGCGAATTTACATGATGTACTACAAAAAATTCGAGAACACTGGTCGATTCAGAATCCTCTTAAGTCACAGACACAGAGAATTTATAGTAGGTACTTAAGTAGAATCAGATCTACGTCACCCACTTAAAAATACACACTTCTAACTTGTTGTCTCTTAGGTCACAGGATAAAGATAAATTGAGTCACAGTTAGTTAATGTAAGATTGACCTCGAGTACCGGATTACTTCTATCTTGAGCGCTAAAAATCAATATCGCCGAGATAAGACTGCGAAAATAGAACAAAGCTAGATTAACCTTTCTTGAAGTCTACAGCTACGTCGCCTTCGGGATCAAAAGTCATTATGGTGCTCTAAGTATCTCTTTGAGTGCTTTTAAATCTGTGACAGTTTAGAACAAGCGAAAATAGCCTTTGTGTATCTTTTCTACTTTATTACACAATGTGCAAAAGAGTGTTGACTTTATCCTTACGAGTATGATCGGTTTACATTATTCCAGACCAGCGATCGAACCCAGTGATGCATTTCATTTGGAATAATGTAAACAGTGTAAAATCAACCCTACCTCCTCATGTGGGATTTCGTTGAATAGAGTTTTTAAAATGAATATAAGGTTTTATAAATGATTTCTTGTCACATGTAGCACAGGTGAGATATGAGTCGACAAAGTTGAAAAAAGAGTGTCCCCCCTGCCCCCCAAACAAGCAAAACACGGCAAAAAAAAAACATGTTTATGTATTGCAACCCTCCTTAAATTTTCGTTTTATTCTATTTTTAGTATTTGCTGATATAGCAGCAACATACATTATCTACGAATTTCAACTGTCTAGCTATCACGGTTCTTGACATACAGCCTGGTGACAGACAGACGGACGGACGGTCAACGAAGTCTTAGTAATAGGGTCCCGTTGTTACCCTTTGGGTACGTTGTAACCCTTAAAACAGTCAATATGATCCGACATGAGCTTTTGTGTGTCTGTACCTCTATCTATGGCATCATATCTCCCAAAGGGTGAACTATTTCTAAAGCGTCATTTGCAAAAGAAAAAAATCACCTTACAGCGCTATAAAATGTACTCAAGCCGTTCCGAAACGTTAATTTTAATTGAATTATTTAGTTCGATCTATTTGCAAGAGTTTAATGTAATGTTTGTTGCAGTGACTGGATATTCGGGCTGTGGTACTGCCAGCTCAGCAACTTCATAGCGAACGTGACTGTGGCTGCCAGCGTCTTCACGCTCACCGGGATTTCTTTCGACAGGTATTATACAAGCTTATCTATACTTATGTCATTTTATTACTAACCGACGAAATGGAGGAGGTTTACAAGTCGCCGCGTTTTTTTTTTATGTTTGACCACGCATAGCTTTTTACAGAGTGGTCTGATTTTAATAATTATTTTTTCTTTAGATAGATCATACTTCACAGGACTCATTTAAGTTATGTTGAAATCAGCTGAGACATTTTAGATAAATCACTACATAGTTTAAAACAAAGTCGCTTTTCGCTGTCTGTCTGTCCCTATATAATTAAATACTTAGATCTTTAAAACTACCCAACGGATTTTGATACGATTTTGTTAAATAGATAGAGTGATTCAAGAGAAAGGTTTATATGTACACCCGTGCGAAGCCGGGACGGGTCGCTAGTCTACAAAAATGTAAAAATTACTACATCGATCCGTATGAACTATTCGAATTCTGTACACTTCACGACGTACACTGTCGGTTTTGCCATTTTTAGGAAAAATAATTATTAACTTTTTTTAGTTGCGGTCTCAAGATTAAACTATAACATGATCTTATCTTTAAAATACATCCATGTCAGTAATTCTAAAATATGCCAAGGCAATTCTTTGCCCCGTAGCTGCCAACCAAATAACCAACAAACACATTTTCGGATTTAATAACATCGGTCAACGTCAAAGATTTGCACATTGAGCCGCCAAAAAAACCCATTGGATATCGTATAATCTTTATATTCTTATTTTACGAGGCTAAAATAAGAATAAAAATATAAATACAGTAAAATACGTACAATGAAAATTAGAAACAAATAGGTAATAACCGATATCTAATAATAACAGATTGATAATGCTGTTGTTATTTGAGGCAATTCTCAACCACAAAAATGCATGGGAAATCTAACAAAGCTACTGACAAAACTGTCAAATACATATTGGAAATTAACGTTGCGGGCGGACTCGAAAACTGCACGACAAGCAAAAAGCCAAAAAGACTAATTAAATAAGACTAAATAAAACTGAGTGTACCCAGAAGTTAGTCCTCATACAAACAGCCAGAATGTGGAACGCTTTGCCTGAGTTAGTCAGTTAAAATAAAGTTTGAGTAGAGAGAAACGTGTTTCAGTGAAGATAAATTTGAATATACTCAATTTCAGACGTCCCTGCGAATTACCTAAATTGTAATTTATGAGGAGAAACGTCAAAACGCGCGTGTCTCGTTTTTAGGGTTCCGTATCCAAAGGGTAAAAACGGGACCCTATTACTATATAAAACTCCGATGTCCGTCTGTCTGTCTGTCTCCAAGCTGTATCTGATGAACCGTTATCCATCCGTCTCCCATACAGTACGGGATCCTCCGTGCGCGAGTCCGACTCGAACTTGGCCGATTTTTTGTGAAAGCCGCATGTAATACCAACGTGTTTCAGGTACGACCTCAAATTTATATAAATTGTCTTGCATTGCTTGCCAGATTTACGAAGGGTTTATATTCATCGACGAACGAATTTTGTTTCTCAGTCATAGGACTCTCACTGCTGGACGTAAGCCTCTTCTATAAATAAATTATCGATGAATTTTTGATGATAATATATTAAACAATCAATGTGCCGTCTGTAAAACAGACCGCCTGCAAACAAACTTATCAATTACGTTGATGGTGTCCTCACTTGTAGCAATTTTCCGCAAAAAATGTCAAAACCGCTTTCCATCGTGTACAAAATTCAAATATTTCAATCGAATTATTTACATTATTGTTGGTTTATCAAAAATGGCTAAGCCGATTTTTAAATGGGAGTATAATCTTACGAACTAAAAAAGAATTATTCGATTCGGTCACAATTTGCGGAATTATCGATAAACATACACAAAAAAAACATACAAACGAACATAGTACCTCCTCCTTTTTGGAATTCGGTTATAAATTGGTTACTTTAGTCATGTGACAACCCATCAAGTAACTAAGCAGTTGCCGAGACCAAAAAAGACCTGGAAATCGTCATCATCAACATAATATCGTCGAAAAGACCTGTTGGAAGAAATTCGTATCCGCCTCATCTGTGCAAAATGAATCAAACCACAAAGTCCGTCCTACAAAGAAGTCGCTGTATTTAAGTATTTTCAAAATTCGCTTCAAAACCATAGAACCAATGCAAATAAATATTTGTAATATCGTATTGCAATACTTATTTGTAATTTTGAAAAAAAAATCAAATTGTCCCACAAATAAGGAAGAAATCCGGATAAAAGCAAAAATAAAACAAACGGATGAATTGAGAAATTCTTCCTTTTTGAAAGTCAGTGAAAAATATACCAAAAGTAATTCAGAAACCACGGAAGTAATAAAGAACTATACGTTTGAAACGAAGCGATATAATTCGCATTTCTAAGGAACCAAGAACAAGACGCTCCAAACCAAAGCAATCGCGAATATCTTTTGAAATAACTACCTATTGTTACATTTTAGTTTTTTTTCATTGAGATCTAGATAGAAGCTTTTGATTTATCTAACGTGTCAGACAATATTATATGTAGTACTTACGCATGTGGCGCAAAATGCAAGTAAAAACAAATACAGCAGAATACTGTGTAGAAGAAATGTGAGTGTCTCGATGGTTCACAATAACACACACTTTACCGATGAAAGAAAAAGCAATTCATAAAACTTGAATTGGTATGTCTAGGCGGGTGAATTTAACGCCACTGCGAGCTAATTTTTCTAGTGGCGCCATCTATTATATTTTTTCTGAACTAAAATTTATTACGATTAAATTGGGTTTAGACAGTGAGCGCATAATTATAATGAACTAGCTTTTGCTTACGGTTTTTCCCGCGAGGTATTTTAATTTTTGTGGTATCCCATGAGAACATTTTATTTCACTCGAAAAAAGGTGTCCTAGTTTGTCATTTTCCGTCTTATAAGCTACGTCCATGCCAAAAGTCAAGTCAATATGTTGCTTTGTGAAACGGGAATAAACCTCCTTTCAGATTTATAATATTAGTAAGAATAAGTTATTTGTTGTGCTCTCATTGATTGGTGTCACGGGTAGTTTTGATTTTTGACCGAGTCATCGTGTATATTTTTTTTGTTTTTTTTTTTTTATGTATAACCACGCATAACTTATTACAATGTGGTACGATTTCGATAATACTTTTTTATTGGAAAGGATATACTTCGAAGTTAGAACCAATTAATTTTTTTTTCTAAATCGGCTGAGCCATTTTTAATAAACTAACACTAATGTGAAAATCGCTACATCGGTCCGTGCCATTTATTCGCGAATCCTGTACCGGTTGAAGTCAGTTATGCCATTTTTTGTGATAAACTGTTATGAGCTGAAAATTTCGTGAAATGAGTCGTAGATATACATGTCCAGTCTTGCGAGATCTATGTTCCCTTTCTATTTTAGTTCACCGTTTCCAAGACAGAAATATTGATAATACTTTATTTGTCTGGTTCATTGAACGTTGGTGGGAAAGCTTCGAGAAACTATCAAAGGGCTATGAAAGTTTTCTTACGAAAATAAGTTACACGTGTTATTTTCGAACGTAAGTTTAAGTTCTAATCCTATAATAAGTTTTCAAGTGCGTGTTGAGTCACGCTTGTGATAGGCGTCCGTAGATAGTGACGATGATTAAGATAATGATAAAAAACAATTTACACGATGTCATTTGATGGTTGACTACTAGAAAAATGTAATTGAGTATAAAATATATTTGTGAGGTCCATGATCCAGTGATCATTTAAATTTATAAACATGCACATAGCTCAGTAGCTATAACTTGAATATCATAAATGGTTTTATATACGTAGGCAAAAAGATACAAGAGTACGATACGTCTGTCCACCAAAGAGGATGGATTAAGTAAACTAACAGCTATGTCAAAGAATCATTAAAACATTTCAAACGATGGACCAAAAATCACCATAAACATTAAATTCTAGACACGAACAAATCGCCATCGCCAGAATAGCTTTATTGCTGCAGTAAAACAAACCTCTTTTTCATTTTGAAACTTTATGGTGCAGAAGGCTGTTTGCCATTAGGAGGGGACGTGACAACTGACAAATATATGATCTGCGAATTACTTCCTGAAAGCTCAGTGATACAAACGCAGCTGCGACGGTTCTAAATTGACTACACGTTTGAACCCTCTATCTACCTAATCCCCTAGACGCGCGCGTTAATTTTGATGACATAGTAAAAGATTTTGCCTTTTTGCGAGAGAGAGTGTAAACATGGATTTAATTAAATTTATAAACGTTCAAGTACAAAAGAAAGTAACCAAATATGGAATAGTATCCCCAATGTAAACAAGTAGTCGAGCGGCGGACTCGTCGCGCGAGCTACCTTGTCATACCAAAACATAGAACTACGCAAAACAATGCCTACCGTTGAAGGAGCGCATAATAAATTACCCTAAAACATAAAAAAAAAGATCATTGCATGCATTTAAAAAAACAATTGGCTAAACATAATTATCTCTGAAACGTAAAACATACCTTAGATGGCAAAAATCCTACCATTATAAACCAAATTTCATAAATTCTAAAAGCAAGATGGATGGATGGATGTGTCAAACAAATTGAAACTTTAATGTTGTAGAAAATAGGTACCCACTAAAAAAAAAAGTTTTTGAAGTCGAGTTGGTAGTCGGGTTATTAGTTTGATTTAGTTTTGTAACATTTATTGCTTTCTCACGAATTTTTGGTTGTTTATGTTATGTATTTATGTATTGAGTATGACGACGAAATTTTAGGTTGTTATTTTAGTTATTTTTATCATGTAAGCGACAGAAAAGTCTTGAATGATAAAATAAAGTTCTTTAAACCTAATGTAGCATTGTCCCCAATACCGGTAATAAATAAGGTTTCAAATATGTCGCTCGACCGGATGTCTAAATTGTAAGAGAAACGTTGTTTACTAAACTTTATATTTCATTTCGAAAATAGCAGGAAGATGATGTTGATAATGACAATAACGAACAACTCTGAAACATCGATATAAAGTGTAAATGATAAAATATAATGTAATGTGGAATATAATAATTGATCATAATATGCTCATATGATAAGAAACTAGGGTAGAAAAGTTTAAACGAAAGTTCCGCAAATTTTAATTCCAGAGTTCGGGAAATAGATATATGTATTATAATAGACTAAATAGACTTCTTGTTACAAAAAAAAACAATTCATATTTTTTTAATTTGTAATATAACACCCTCTAACCTAATATTAGGTTTAGGGTAATAATTACTAGATTAAAATTCCATTTCAAAATCAACTTTGTATTAAATAGGCCTTTATAATAGGTGTAACAAAATTTAATCGGTGTAAGGGACACAAATTACATACATCATACACAATTTGGATAGGCTCACTCTGAGAAGTAATTAAGCAGAGTATCCAACAAATTGATGCAAAAACACTCATAAATAGCATAACATTTTACATCTGTTTTAATGTCTTACTATTCTCGTAAATTCTTAATCCATCCATCCATCAGCCATAAAACGTCCACTGCTAGACATTGACTGCCTCGGTGGCTCAGTGATTAGTGACGCTGACTTCTGGGTCAAAGAGGCCTAGGTTCGATCCCCACCCAGGGCAAACATTTGTGTGATAAACATAGGTGTTTGCTCTGTGTCTGGGTGTCATTTAGGTACTATCCTATATAAGTATGTATTTAAAATATGCATGTGTAGTTTATCAATCTCTGGCAGCCATATCACAAGCTATACTTAGTTTGGGGTCAGAGATCGTATGTAAGATGTCCCCTATTATTTATTTATTTATTTATAGACCACCAAAATAGATCTCCAATAAGATCAGTTGGAAGCGGCTTGCATCCAGCGCCATCCTGCGGTCTTAGCAGCAGCGTAGGACGTCCATCCACAAGGTAGACAGACGACCTCATTACGACCACAAAATTCTCGTGATATCAATTGTAAATGCCGATCAGATTCGACATGGCCGTACGTAACATGTTTGTTTTTGGTTTACTCGTGAATGTGTTCAGTTGACATTTCACTATTCAGCGATTAGTTCCTTGTTTACTTAGCAAGTCGTTCGGAACTGTGTACGGTTTGTGTAATCAATGTTGATTTGCTTTGCTTTCTACTGCTATACGGATCGTATTTTTAACTGACTCCCAAAATGGAGGAGGTTCAATGTTCGTCTGTATATTTTTTGTATATGTTCATCGATAATTTCGCTATATGTGAACAGAATCAAAAAAAAAATTTTTAGTCCGAAAGCGTACACTCCAGAGGTAGTCCCATTTAAATAATAAAAAAATCGGCTGAGCCGTTTTTGAAAAATCAACAATTAGTAAACAATGCGACTGAAATATTCGAATTTTGTACACGACGGCAAGCGGTTTTGCCATTTTATGCGAAATATAATTTCGTTTTTATTTCACTAGTCATTTATTTTACAAACCTGTTAATAGTACAATGCTGAACATAGGCCTACTTTTAAAGGTTAGTATAATTAGATATTCATCTAGTGATTTGATAAGTTAATAAGTTTGTACAGGCCGGTTGGCTCGCCCTGGTGTCAGAGTTTTTAAGCCACTTGTAGGCCTCTGATATTGCTTAACGGTTAAAACAATCAGGGCCTACAACTTTGCGTGTCATACGAGCCACGGTAGCGCTCTGTTGTTAAGGTTGATTAGTTCATACGTATATCTACTGCACTGCACCAGTTGCTGGTCTAATCGAATCACTCCACTTAGTTACAAGTTTCTTTACGGTGTTTTCCTTCACCGTAAAGATGTAAAAATTCATACATAAACACAGAAAAATTGGTATGAGACCAGGATTTGAACTCGCGACTTTGCAATATACCTACACGAGTATATTATAAAGCTCTGGTTTCGATAGCGGTGCTGTCTGAACATAATTAACTCTACATAAAAAGCGCGCGCCCCGCCACCCGCGAGATTTGGACGTCAGAGGTCCTTTGTAAATATGCAAACAATTATAAATATTAGTTTAGGTGTGTAAAAATATTTATTCTGATTCCACTTTAAAAAAATGGCAAATTTGTTGGCATTTGAGAAAAGTTGTGGAACAAAATTTGTTTGTTCTGATGTACAAAATATGTCCTTAAAGGATGCTACTTGTTAAATATACAACAGTGCTCAATACGTAAAATTTTGCCAACAATAAATGTCTAACAATTCAAGATTGGGCAATTGTGTAAAGTGTCATTAATTCAGCATCTGGGTCTTTTACATTTTTAATGGCGACGGAATAATGAGTCGTCGTTTCTTTACTTATTTGAGAGGCGATAGTGATAATTTTCTCAAAGATAAAATTACAATATTGTAGTCTGTTTAATTAAAAGAATGGTTGTCTGTGAAGTACGTTAATGGACGATAATTTTACGTGATAACGTCATAAGAAAACATTGTTGAATCAACAACTGAAACAAGCCGAATGCTTAGGCCGATCATGCCTCTCTATTGCTTGTTCCGCGCTTTCGCTTGCACGCTCGGCTCAAGCGAAACGTGACACTTTTTCGTACGTGCAGCCGGCGTTTATCAATTTATAAGAAGTTATCACATGAAAATGTTGTGAGTTTTGTTCTAATATTTTCTAATTATAATAATTTTTTTTTTTTTACAGTTGACACATCGCAGCTGATTAGTTACTTACTGTTATAACTGTAATGAGCTTAGCTAGTTTGATTGCATACTTAATATCTGAGATTAATCACTTCTGCAAACAAAATGATTGACTAAAATATGTTAAAATGTTAAAACTCAATTTTATCCACCACTTCGATCCCATATTTCCGATTCCCATAGAAAAAGTAATTTTGTACGGTCCATGTTTTTAAACCTTACAAAAGCCTAACATACGAGTAGTTCAACGGTTAAAACAACCGGGATTCACAATCTAACGAGTCGTCCAATCCACAGCAGTGCTCAGTTATAAATGCCACTCGCGACTACCCATTCGAAAACAGGCAGTGTCGACAGTTACTAAACTTTGGTAATTTTTAGAAACACGTGACTACGTGTTTTTTTTTATTTTTTTTTTATTCTGAATAGGTTTGCGTTTGACCACATACTGCCTGTTGTTAAGCAGATATGCGGTCTAGGTTGTAGCACGCTTACTAAATTATGTGTTTCTAAATTATCACCAACTATGCTACGAAATTACGCTACGAACTCTACGAAATGCCTACGAATCGAATGTGTAGCACGTAGCAAGCATACCATTATGATTTCTCTATGGTAGCATACGCTCAATTGTTAGAAGTCGGTTCAGTGGTTTGTGACCCTGACACTACGGGATCAAAGAGGCGTGGGTTCGATTCCCACCCAGGGCAAGTATTTATGTGATGAACATAGGTGTTTGCTCTATGTATAGGTGTTATTTATGTATTATCTATATTAGTATGTATGTGTCCAAAATTATTTTTACATGTAGTGTTTCAGTCTCTGGCAGCCATATCACAAGCTTTACTTAGTGAGGTGTCAGAGACCGTGTGCGAGAAGTGCCCAAATATTTGTTTATATATTTTATTTTATTCTATTTTCGTTACATAATATGAACCATTATAAATGTCACATTTGCATCAAGCTTTCATGCACTCTGATAAAATGTAACCTTCGAAGCACATACAAGTGCCAAAAAGGTATAAAGTTACGTCACACTTTGTCCTTAAAACAGAATTTCATGATGTTACTGTAAGACTGGTAAAGTCATTCTAACTCGGTTGTTTTTACTTACCAAAATAAAATGAATCATAAAAAGCATGAAATGGTGAATTTCCATTTGAGTCTAACTTATTATTTTTCCTAGAGCTTATTGACGCCTTGTTATTCTTGAAACGTTCGTGCCTA
This sequence comes from Hypomecis atomaria, assembly GCA_964007245.1. Lineage (NCBI taxonomy): Eukaryota > Metazoa > Arthropoda > Insecta > Lepidoptera > Geometridae > Hypomecis > Hypomecis atomaria. The sequence goes on from OZ023288.1 coordinate 23,376,944, forward strand.
CTTGGTTGTCTTCGTTGAGAGCTTTCAGGCATTGTTACGATGGAAAAGACTCATCTTTGAAAGGCTGAAGTAGCTTTATTATGGTTATGAGATTTACCCCTTTTAAGTCGAGATAAAAAAAACAAAGATTTAAGATCTTTGTATATCACAAGTGACAAGCGTGGAAACTTTTGTGATACAAGAAATAAAAAATAATAAGGTATGGCTCCACCCATTATTGCAATAATAAGCTAATTCAGAGTCTGTCTTTTCACTTAGGCACAATGTAGGTACCTTTTAATACTTAGTAAATATGTAGGTAACTTCAAAATAAACGAGCTAGGAGCTGCATACTAGATCACATATCAGGCCGGATTGGTCAATTTAAAACCTATTCTATAAGTACCTATATAAAAATATAAGCTTAACATTTACACAATTGTCACAACTGTGAGATGAAAACCGCACAAGAGAGGCCTATTCTCAGCAGTGGGCGCTGACGGACTGAAAATGATGACGATAGTAAAATAGTTAAAAATAATAGTAACATTTCAGAAGCAAGCGTGCCGCAAAGCGCACCAATTGTCTGGTTACTCAATCGTGTAGAAAATATAATAAGTACTTATTGGGCGAAACTCATTTCATTTATTTTTAAACGACTTCAAAAAAGGGGGTTCTCTTTTCAACAGTATGTTTTTTTTGTAAGCCATTACTCCGCCAATAATAAACCAATTTTGATATTTTTTTGCTTGGTAAATGTTATCAAAATTGGCCAAGTCGTTTTTGAATAAAATTGGTAACAAATATTTTTAAATTAAACGGTTTTATATCCTACAAGCTAAAAAATATTAACTTAAAAATAGAATTGTGGGGCCTTTGCCGGGAAGAATTCATTATGTGCGTTGCGCCCCACGATTTTATTTTTGAATTATTATTTTTTAGCTTTTAGGATATAAAACGGTTTATTTAAAAAAAAAAATACCAATTTTATTTATGTGTTTTTTAGTTTTCTTTCTTACTACAAACTGTGTTTTATGTTTAATACCCATATTGATGTGATTGAAAAATAGATTATCCGCCATTTTGTAGCGGCGGCCATCTTAGATTTTGATTTTGTCAAGCCTTTTCATTTGATACCCAAAATGGCGGATATCCCAATATTTTCAATCCCATCAATAAAATAAGTTACCCGCCATTTTGTAGCGACGATCATCTTGGATTTACCATAATATTGAGTATACAATACATAATGGTATTGTCACCAAAACCAAAGACGTGTACCAAATTTCAAATCAATCGGTTGCCAGAAAGACGGTGAAATTTCAATTACTACATTTGACCCAAGAAAACAAACGGGGTTAGCTTAATAAAACCGTACAATTATATCGCAGGAATTTAAATATTTTGGCCTTACTTTGCAGCAAAATTATGCCAGCTTTATTACGTCGCTGGTTTAACATTAAAGCTTGGTGCAATATATTCATATTTTTTCATAAAGCAGAGTCTGTTCTGCTCATAATAAATGCCACAGGTGGTTGATGAATAAAACGGATTTGTTTTGATGTTTGACCTACTCATCAACTTGGCATTTTTTCTGGACCCACTGCAGTTGTTATTAAACTACTTTATACAACTGAATACAAAATAGTAAATTAAATATTTTGGAATCACATGACACAATTGCATGTGTGTGCTGTGTGAGATCCTTACTGATATTTAAAATCCGACAGTGTGTTTGTTGGTTTATTTGTTACTATTTCACATAACAACAAATGGAAAGATTGACTTGATATTTTTCAAGGATATAAGTAGTTTTATATGAAAATATTGCACCAGGCTTTAATGGTCGGAGAGTCACGTAGTCTGGAAAAATAAAATGTTTCTCTGTAATAAATACAAAATCAGGGGGGATAGCTTGGTAGGGATAAGTGCACACCGAAAAAAACAGTTTCCGTAACTCCGTTCCCATGCAACACCATCACAGATGCGGCTCGTCGCAACATAATATTAATTAACACGTGTTGAAATAAATAAGCTGAAAATTTAAATTGAATTGATGATTGTGTATAAGTAGTAATAATTTTGTTGTGGGTTGTTTGGATCAGCGAGCGTTATGACAAAACTTTAATTCTTTACTCCCCGTGACCACGACCGATGCAACTCGATCGAACTTCGGGATGATGAGGTAGGTATTTATTTATCCCGTAAATTGAGTGCGCGATTAGTCCCGTAGTACATAATAATAAATTGTGTTCAAATCGCGAAAGTTTAAAAACAAAACTCTAATTCTGCTCTGTATAAATTTTCTTTTTCTGTAGGTACAAATAATGATATTTTATTTAAATCATGCAGACACTAAATATTAACAGGTACCCACGGATGTTATTTTTTTAATTTTATTTACCCCGAGGAAGCTTTTGTTACGTGGTTTTGGTAGACAATATAAAATTTATTACTTATCCAAAATCCTGGCGTAATGAAATATACATAAAGACTCTTTTCGTTCTCTTTAAAGAAATTAACAAACGTCAACACAGATATCTATAAATATTAGATTTATAATGCGGTTGTCACTTGGGTAATTCTCAACCACAAAAATACATGAAAAATATTCCAATCTGCTGTCAAAACTGTCAAATAAGTATTGGGATTCAATGTTCCTTGTCTAGAAATCCGACAACAACCATTGAATCGAGTATTTTTTCATATCTCTTTTTAACTCGTGTCATATAAAATCGATGCATCTCTTTCAGATTTTCTCGATCGAGCACATTATCCTCTGGTAACTCTGTCAACGTCAGGCTTAAGTTGAGTTATAGTTTATAGGCTTAAACCTGGCGTTAAAAATTAAGGATTTACTTAAACTAAGATCAAACTATGTTATTATATTCAGTGCTAAAAAAAAAATCTTTCGGTACTTACAACGCCACAAACAAACCCTTAGATAGGTATACGTGTCAAACGTGTAACATCTACACAAATAAAGATAGCTTCAAAATTCAAAATTAGTTATTGTCACAAGATACAAAATTATATAATTGTTATTGACCGACAAAACGGAGGAGGTACTCAATTCGACATATTATTATATACTATACTCAATTCGAGATTTATATATATATATGTATAACCACGCCTAACTTTTACACACTGGTCCGATTTTAATAAAAAAAAATATTGGAAAGAATATACTTTGAGATTGGTCCCATTTAAATTATATCGAAATCAACTGAGCCATTTTTGATAAATCAACAATAATGTGAAAAATGCTACATCGATCCGTGCGAAATATTCGCGAATTCTGTACACGGTTGAAGTCGGTCTTGCTATTTTTTGCGAAAAATGATTATGCAGACACTATTCCCCAAACTTTGTACAATATCCGTGAATCCGTATCTTGGGGCCTAGGCTCTCTCGCTATGTGAATGTGACTAAAGAAATTTATTAAAATAGACATTTGGTTAATAAACAGGTATAAATTAATTAAATTGGAATCAACATTACCTCACTAACAAAATTAGAAAAAAGAATACTTTACAAACTTATAGCTAGGGGATGGCAAGGGGTTTAGACATATTTTATTGGTTCATTTGTAGGTATTCAATTTTGCTGAAGTCCAAACTTCGTAATTATACTCGTCTACATTTCCGTCTGTTATTTATTCCCCGAATGAGCAACAAATCTTAGGAATGTTTTTCATTAGAGTCCTAAGCCTAGCTTACCTTGACACCCCTGAAACGAGATAACAAGGTTTTCTTAGAAAGGATCGACGAGCGGCTGGATATTTCAATCTCTACCCAGAAAAGGCATGCGAATTAGAAACTTCTTTGGACACAAGATTGTTCTTGGAAAGTAGCTGAGCTAGACCTACTTTTGTGCTTACTATGACATTTAGTGTAGTACTGTGGTTTTACCTGTGATGCTCTGGCAAACTTGTACAAAAATTTCACTACCTGAAAACTTCAGGTTTTCTAACCAAACTTAAACTTGCGTCTTCTCGTGCACTGCTTAAACTTTTTTGTGAGTGCTATTTTCAGGTCAAATTTTGAATTGTAGGGTGTTGAGACATTCTGCTCATTTTGTTTTAAAAATCTATTTGATGGTTTGATTGAAGCTCTGCGTACCAAAATGCTGGGACCAAAATTATTTGGTTACACGTTAAGCCATTTTGTTCAGGCTGCAAGCGTACTGGGCACACTACCAACTTGTAGTGGGCTTGAACATTTGGATTGTCTGTAGACAGTCTGTGGTACGTGGGTAATCTCATGCTTCTTGAGTAATAATAGGTATATAGCTAAGTAAGTTTATTTTGTTTTTTTGCAGTTAGTAAATACACTTGCACGTAAAATTGCGAAGAGTGGCACAACCGATTTTAATCGAAAATACTCGTAATTCTCATAATTAGCTTGTTTTCGAAAAATCGTTAAATATGGCGGTGTGTTGTTTTTTTTTAGATTATTCTTGATTTTTCAAAAACCACTTCTACTTCTACAAAACAGATGTTGTTAATTTTAATTGGATTTCAATTACCTCTAAAGTATGATCAACTAAATAAAAAAGGATTATCAAAAGCGGTTTTGTAAATGTTACGAAGAAAAACCGATCGAATCGAGAGCTTCTTTTGAAGTCGGTCCAAAATGTGATTGATCGTAATGTGTGATTTTGTTGCAGGTACCAAGCCATAGTGCGTCCAATGCGGCCACGGATGTCCAAGACCTGTTCCCTCATCATGATCGCCGGAATTTGGATCAGCGGCATGCTGCTCGCCATACCCTGCCTGCTTTACTCCACCACAAAGGAATACAAGTACGTTGAAAACAAATCAAACTTCTTGATAGCTGTGATGTTACGAGGGTGGTTCTATGTTCGTTTTTTACGTTTTTTTTTTGTGTATGTTCATCGATAATTATTATTTCGCCAATTGTGAACCGAATCGAAAAAATCTTTTTTAGTTCCAAAGGGTATCCTCCCGAGATGGTTCCTTTTAAATTTTACAGAAATCGGCTGAGCCGTTTTTGAAAAACCAACAATAAAAAAGCAATTCGATCGAAATATCTGAATTTGGTAAACGGTTAACATCGATAATTTCGCCAATTGTGAACTAAATCGAAGCATTATTTTTTTACTCGAAAGGGTATACTCCCAAAATGGTTCCATTTAAATTTTACAGAAATCGGCTAAGCCCTTTTTGGAAAATTAACAATAAAGTGTCAAATCGCGAAAGTTTAAAAACAACATTAGGTACAAAATTTGTAAATAAGAAAACCAGTATTGGGTTATCTGCAGGTGTTAGAAATATTTGCCAAATTACGCAATAGAGAATGAAAGTAATTTAATAAAGGGCCCTTGATTTGTTAATATTTTGAGTGTAAATATTTTGTCCATATATGGAAATCGTATGGATATGATCCGGTTCTTTCGCAGTTTGTCTTGGAAACAAGCCAGCTTTTGAGGTAATAACACCAACATAACATGTTAATGTTCTCCTGGGAAATATAAAACTTACTTTATTACGTTATAGTCTTTAGATCAAGCACAATTTCGGTAGGAAACGTGCGACAAACAGCAATTTTGTAAAGAACTAATTTTGCTAATATTAATAATAAACAATTAATAAATATTTCAGGATATCTTACACATGGTCTCTCACCTTAAATATGGCTACCAGAGATACTACTATATACTACATACACAAATTTTTAAATACATCTACATACTTAGGTATATAGATAGTACCTACCTAAATAACACCCAGACACAGAATAAACACCTATGTTCATCACATAAATACTTGCCCTGGGTGGGGATCGAACCCACGCCTCTTTGATCCTGAAGTTAGGGTTACTAACCACTGAGCCACCGAGGCAGTCAACATTACGCTACGCATACAGACTACGATCTCATAAATCTCTTCAACGAATTAAATGTTCTCGTGTAATATGTCTCAAATAGAATAGTATCCCTGCAAAAAAAGTCGGCTATTTATTTAAGGATATGCTTAAAAATAAATTTGGCTCACATCCACATTCAAACACGAGTTATAAAAATAAAACACATCGGTTCTGTAATCTGAATGGGAAACTTCGGCCTTTGTCGAGAATTTTCTATTTCCGACCCTACATAGATACACTGCATCTCCAATCTTACATTAAATTATAAGGAAAAGATGTAAGTCACTTACTTTTTGAGTATTTGATAAAATAGTATAGGGTTCAGCTTACTTTCATAATATTTCCTGGCCAAATTTTGAATAGTCCACTGCTGAACTCACGCTTACCCACGCAGGGCGATTGTGAAACATCTCTTACTTAGATTCTTACATCATTAGTATGAAGCTTAATAATTATTTAATTAATTTTATAATATTCCTATTTTCTGCAATTGTAATTAGAATGATTTGTATAATATAATTTATTTATTGTTGTTTTTATTTTGAATGAACATAACCGAATTTATTTTGTATTAAAAATTATTAAATTATTATTCGATGAGATTATATGACGTGTACTAAAATGTATCAATAAATAAGTATGAGTAATTTGATGTAATCTTTGTGCACTGTTTCAGCGTGGTAAATGAGTGATACCCGAATTGCCTTTAGTAGGTTGTCTTATTTTATACTAGTTTATGCTCGCGGCTCCGCCCTCTTATATTTTAATTTTTGTGCCTGGAAACCTGTTACTTTTTCGGTATAAAAAGTGGCCTTTGTCACTTTCCAGCCTTTGCAATATACTCATTGCAAAAACAAGTCTATCTAATGTTCTGTTTCTGCGTGAAAGAGTAACAAACCAATAAAAATACTTTCGTATTTATAATATGAGTAAAAAAAGCCTATGCCTGAACTTACGGGACTTTTACGAGTAATAGTCAATTACTAAACAAAGCATACCTACTAAAGTGGAGGTAAATACGAGTAGATACACGGTAGCTACTTGAATTTCCGCTTACAATATATTTTCTTATTTCTTCTAGAATTCAGTAAAGGATCCTTTTGTGCAAAATATGACATCCTTATCGATAACACGGGTACAATAATAGGCTATTGGAGGTTTCAGTGTCAAACGATTGACGGCCATTGAGAGAAATCTGCTCGGCACGGTAAATAGGCACTTTACTAGAAAGAAAGCAGAGTAAACGAATAATCCAGTGTGACGGGATTATTCCGTTACACTAAGCTTTGGAAATACATTAGATATTTCTAGACCAAGCACATTTTCGTGTCAGGCATCGTTTTTACAAAGTCATAATGATGAGTGAACCGATATCCTATAGGTCCGACTTTCACAAGTAAACTAAGCCTGAAATAGCGAAAAAAAAATTTGTGTGTTATGTCAAAAGATACTTTTTTACCGACGAACCGGAGGAGGTACACAATTCGACGCGTATATTTTTTTATTCTTGTACGAGTATTTCTTATTTATTATTATCTTGTATATATTTTTCTTTATGTATAACCACGCATAACTTTTTTCATAGTAGTCCGATTTGAATAATTCTTTTTTTGTTTGAAAAAGTATACTTCGAAATTGGTCTCATTTAACTTTTTCAAAATCTGCTTAGCCATTATGATAAATCAACAATAATGTGAAAAATGCTACATCGATCCGTGCGAAATATTCGCGAATTCTGTACACGGGTGAAGTAGGTCATGCTATTTTTTGCTAAAAATAATTATGAAATTAAAAGAAAGATATGAAATAACGTGCCAAAACAAGCCCTTAAATCAAAGTATAATTCGATAGTAACATAACTAAAATTAAGCGACGAATAATTCAAATTAAATACAGGTTCAAGGCAGCGCTTACTCTGAAAGTTTTCAAGGTTCCAGGCACTTAAAAGTTAGGTCTGAACAGAAATCGCAATTTATACAATAAACTACTTAGAGGTGTCGAAACCGTTTAGAACAAAAACAATTGTTCGCAGTTTGAATGAGTGCCGCTGCTAAAACAATTTCAATGTAATTTTTAGAGCCACTTACGATTTATTGACAACTTATAGAATAGTCAACTACAACAGCCGCGTACTGACTCGAGAATGTTCTAAAGAACAACTGAGAACTTTTGATTTTGTTACATGATAAAAGAGCAGGACAGAAACTTGCCTCGGCTTGCCATTTATTATTGCATTTAATGTAATAATCAAGGACACGTCGCAATAGTATGTATACAAATACATACAATTCATAGTCAAACTTAAAAAAAAAAAAAACACTAATCTCATAACCCATATGCGATCATACCTGGTGCAAAAGAGCACAAAATGCTGGTAGCATTGTCCCGCTGTATAGCGATGGCCATCCTTTGCACCAAGTACGAGCCAGAACGGGAGTCATTGGTCCTTCCTTCCTTCCTTTCCTTTCAGCCAAAGGACGTCCACTGCTGGACATAGGCCTCCCCTAAAGATCTCCAATAAGACCGGTTGGTAGCGGCTTGCATCCAGCGCGATCCTGCGGTCTTAATGAGGTCGTCCGTCCACCTTGTAGGTGGACGTCCTACGCTGCGCTTGCCGGTACGTGGTCTCCACTCGAGGACTTTTCGACCCCATCGGTCATCAGTCCTCCGTGCTATGTGCCCTGCCCATTGCCACTTCAACCTGCCAATCCGCTGGGCTATGTCGGTAACCTTGGTTCTTCTACGGATCTCCTCATTTCTGATTCGATCGCGCAGAGAAACTCCGAGCATAGCCCTCTCCATGGCTCGTTGGGCTACTTGAAGCTTACTAATAAGGCCCATAGTGAGAGACCACGTTTCTGTGCCGTAAGTCATCACTGGCAACATACACTGGTCGAAAACTTTCGACTTGAGGCACTGAGGTATGTCGGACGAGAAGACGTTACGCAATTTTCCGAACGCTGCCCAGCCGAGTTGGATTCGGCGATTGGCCTCTTTCTTGAAGTCGGACCTACCTAACTGGACTACTTGTCCTAGGTAGACGAACGAGTCAACGACTTCAAGAACCGAGTTCCCAACTGAAATAGGGGTGGGTACAACATGGGAATTACACATGACCTTTGTCTTGTCCATGTTCATTTTAAGGCCCACCTGTTGAGATACTCGATTTAGGCCTTCAAGCATCGTACTTAGTTCCTCCATCGACTTTGCCATGACCACGATATCGTCGGCAAACCGAAGGTGAGTGAGGTATTCGCCATTAATGTTGATGCCGAATCCTTTCCATTGCAGGAGCTTAAAGGCGTTCTCCAGAGTAGCAGTAAACAGTTTCAGAGATATAACATCTCCCTGTCTTACGCCTCTCTTCAAAAGGATCGCCTTGGAGCTCTCTTCCTGTACTCGGACCGACATAGTGGCGTTATTATACAAACACTTCAACACTTCGATATACCGATAGTCAATACGGCATCTTTGAAGAGACTCAAGCACAGCCCATGTCTCGACCGAATCAAAAGCTTTCTCATAGTCCACAAACGCTAAGCAAAATGGCTGGTTATACTCCTCGGTCTTCTGTATAACCTGCCGCAGCGTTTGTATGTGGTCCATGGTACTAAAGCCTTTTCGGAAACCGGCTTGTTCGGAAGGCTGGAAGTCATCAAGCCTGCGTTCGAGACGATTCGTAATGACTCTTAAAAACAACTTATAAACATGGCTCAGAAGCGAGATGGGTCTGTAATTCTTCAATAAGGTATTGTCACCTTTTTTAAAGAATAGCACCACCACGCTTCTGTTCCATGCTTCTGGCGTTATGCCCTCGAGGACGACGGTGTTGAAAAGCTTCTGAAGGACTTCAAGTACCGGTTTACCACCCTCTTTCAGAAGCTCTGAAGTAATTCCGTCGTCACCCGGCGCCTTGTTGTTCTTAAGTAGGATCAGGGCCATTCTAATCTCGTACAGGCTGATGTCCGGGATGTCTTCGGTGAAGTGTCGGGTCAGCTTGGCTCTTGGGTCTCTAGCCGCGCTGTTTACAGGCTTTGTTACCGAGGCGTATAGCTGTCCGTAGAACTTTTCGATCTCCTCCAATACCTCTGCCTTGGTCGAAGCTGTACTGCCATCTTCTCTCTTCAGCTTTGTCAACTGGCTTTGCCCAATAGACAAGTGCCTCGGGAACACTTTAGAGCCTTTGTTCCGCTCTATCGTCTCCTTAATACGTTTAGTATTAAAGTCGTTAATGTCGCACCGCACTGATTTAGAAATTTGTCTATTGAGTCGCCTGTATGACTTTGCATCATCGGAAGACTGCAGTCTTAGCGAGCGTCGTTCGGCCATGAGATTTAGAGTATGATCGGAAAATTTTTGAGGTCTATCGGAACGGCGGGGTCTAAAGAACTTAGAACCCACCGTTTGGACAGTTTCTACGAGCCCGTTATTGATCTCGTCCACCGACGCAAAGTTCTCCAGGTAAGCAAAGCAATTTGAGAGCTCGAGCTGAAAGTTCTCGGGGTTTTGTATATGAGCATAAGTAGGTCGGAGCGTAGACTTCATCAGGCGGGACCTTTCGAGTTTAACATTAATATTCAGTTTGCCTCGCACGATTCTGTGATCACTACCGGTTTTTATCCTGTGGATCACGGAGACATCGTTGAATATCCGTTTCTCGCTAGTCATGATGAAGTCTATCTCATTTCTCGTAGAACCATCGGGGCTCATCCAAGTCCATTTCCTGTGAGGTGGCTTCTGGAAGAAAGAGTTCATCATGAAGAGTCCCTCTTTCTCCAGAAAATCTGCCAGGCTCTGGCCCCTGGGGTTCCGTTGCCCATATTCAAATTGCCCCACTCTCAACTCATCATCGCTTTTTTTGCCCAACTTTGCGTTGAAATCTCCCATAACAACCGTGAAGCGGGTCTTAGACGTATGTATGACCCGACTTACGTCCTCATACATTGCCTCCACTTCATCATCTGGGAGTGACGAGGTCGGTGCGTATACCTGAATGACCTTCAACGAATATCGTTTAGATATTCTGAGTATTAGGTATACAACCCTGCTCGACACACTTTCAATGGTAATGATGTGGTTAACGAGAGACTTGTGGACGAGAAAGCCGACACCACCTTGGGACCGTCGGTCACCTTCCCGGTAGTAAAGTAGGTTGCCGGATTTCAGGGTTATCGTGTCCTCGCCCTCTCTACGGACTTCAGACAACCCCACAATATCCCATCGCAACCTACTCAACTCTTCTTCCAGTTGCGCAATCTTCTCGTCAGTCCTCATTGTGCGCACGTTATATGTTGCCAGGGCCAGTTGTCGGGTGGGGTGGCAGCCGGATCTCTTCCGGCGATTCTTAGCACCCCGTGCTCCGCCGTTACCTTGGCCGCTGCCGGAGCCAGGAATAGCGGATCTGCCGGGGACTGGGGGCCTGGTCTTATTTTTGTGATGCATAAAGGGGGGTTTTGCCCGTAATTGCCGCGCTGGGCAGGCGTGTTGGCAATCGCAGTGCGTAGCTCTCGCGACGGGGATGCTGCTGCCCATCCCCACCCTGTTGCACAGTCATTGGTCACTTTAATTGATTTATTTTAGCGAAAACTGTCAATTAGTTGAATTTCATTATATGAATTTTGGGTTAATCTGCTTCTTTACATAGATTGACTATTATATTGTTTTTAGGCGCATTTTACATGTTAACACGACTTACTTAATGCAGTAAAATCAGTTTTTGTAAGTCCAAGGTGAGTAGTTAAGTAAAAAATTGCAAAAAAAACCGACAAAATTTGAATTTCGCGCTCTGCCTCTAGCGTTTACCCTTAAAATTAAGTAGTACAAAGGCGTCCCTTGAACAATAACTGTCATACATTAACATACATCTATCGTGCGCAGCGCTTATGTAAACCAAAGCCCGGCTATGCGGTTTATATCATGTGTTAGAGGTCCGTATTAGCGAAATTGGTACTTTAAGCGTAATCCGGACTGCAGCCCCTATTCATAAAGACGTCTGATCTTAGCGTTTAGGTTGCTGATTTAGAGGTGTAGAGCGGATTTTCTTCGAAACATTGAAATTGAAATTGTTTATTTTCAAAAACTTATGAACTATGTACATATTGGTAAAGAGCACCTGTGTCAACCTGTGTCAGGCTTGGTTTAGAAAGATAATTTCAACTAGGCAGCTCGATTTGATTTGTGTTCGTAGAAATCTGAGCGATCGCAGTTTAAAAATGAAATAATGGACGTCACGTCAAATTTAAGGCCTCTAGTACGGACGAGACAGTATCTAACAGTTCCGGCGCCGGGCCGGGTGTCGGCTAAGCTTGTTCACGGGCACGGTTTGCACCCGGCTTGCTTTGCACCACATCATGCTCGTGCCGTCGCTAGAGTCGGCGTCGTTAACAAACATCCATAGAGTTTCATTCGTAACTGACGACGAGACGCTCGCACGGATTAAAACCGTGCTTAGCACCGGCGAATAACCATCTTGTTAACAAAAGCTCTTACTTTACGCTTGTTACGGTATGACAACAAACAATGAAATACCCACAGGAAATACCAAAAGCTTTGGCCAGATTAAAGAAAGGAAAATCTAAAAGTATCTCGGCTAAAACTCTCTCAAATGCTTCGTCTATAATTTCGCTTTAATGTAGGTATTAAATATTCATTGAATCCGGCTGGTACACTTATCTCTACCGAGCTATCCCCCTGTTAGGGATAAGTGCACTTTTTGTAGATTTAGTTCTACGAGTAGGGATAAGTGCACTGACCATTTGTCTAGTGCACTTATCCCTACTGATTGAAAACTCATTTAACCAATTCATACTGACGGACCGACCTCGGAATCACGGAAAACTCAACACTTTGTTTACTTGGTTGACTTATTTTTGCTATTCTGCATAGAGTTTGTCCCAATGTAAAAATTGGTGACAAAATAACAATGATATCCTAGAATATACTTCCGCCTATAAAAACACCCGTAGTCACCCTAGCCATCCAAAGTGCTTGTCTCCGGCCGCTGTTTGACTTTCCCCCGTCGTGAATAGAACAGAAGTTTTAATTAATTTTGTAATAATTCGCAGGTCCAGAGGAATCCTCAAAACCGCCTGCCTTTTGTCGTGGCCTGACGGATTACCTGACGTTTCCAACTTGGATTTTATGTAAGTAGTACTGTACTAGTATTTTTATTAGTCTACGGCTGAACTTAGGCCTTCTCATAGATGAATAAGATCGATTGAAAGCTGCTTACATCCAAAGTGATCTTGCGGTCTTAAAAAAGTCATTTCTCCACCTTGTAGGTGGACGTCTTACGCTACGCTTGTCGGTAAGCGGTCTACACTAGAGAACTTTTCAACCGCATTGGTCACCAGTCCTCCGTGATATGTGCCCTGCCCACTGCCATTGCTAATCCCCTCAGCTATGGCAGTAAACTTGGTTTTGTTTTTTCTATCGAATTTATTATAATATAGGTACATTGTAAGAGAGACTACGTTTCTGTGTCGAAAGTCATTATGTACTAGTACAACACACACTGTTTAAGCACTGAATATAATTACTCTGTCATTACTTTGTATTTACATTTGTATGTATAGAGTTTCGTTTAAAAAATACTCCCTCAAACATTTTTCCGCTTATTTAAATGATCGGATAAAAGGTATCCCTTCACCTATAGCTTTTAAATTGGCTGTTAAAATCCTCGAAGTTAAATCAACGTCAAGAGATTTAGCCTGGACTCGATGATGAGGGTTATTCTCGTTATTCTAAACCAATTTATTTAAAAACTTGCACCAACACGTGGTTTCGCCTGTTCTACTTAGAAAAATATATGATTTTATACCATTGTTACGGCGAAGAAGAATATTGGAGTCAATAATGTATTATGGCAAATAAAGTTATTTAATTGTGTATTGAACTGTCATCACTGTAATAATATTTTAAGCAGAAACGTAAGTTTGTATTGACCGAGTGGGCAACCTTAGTGTCAGAGTTTAAAGCCATTTTAAGATCTTTGAGATGACAAAACTGTTAAAACCTTCTTAAACCGAACGGAACTCACAATTTACTAAAAAGAAAACACCATAGGCCCAAGATATCATTACCGTGCCCAGACTTTGTACAATGATTCAAAACAAATCCATAAAATATGACAAACAAATGGGCTGCAAAAAGGTGACATTTATGGTTTATTATATTTTCTTAATTGTTTGTTGTTTGTATGGCCGCCATTATGTTTTCAGCAATCTCATAATACGAGCGGAAAATCTTTTTTTACATAATTTGTAGGTCGTTATGAAAGAAAATTATAGCAAAATCACTTTACTAAACAAATAAAGCTAATGTTCAGGTACGGTACAAGGTCATGGATTGACCTGAGACATTTTTGCAATATCTCTTTTAGACGTCTTTAATGACCCACGAGGGAGTTATGGGGGCTGAAAATGGTCTTAGTGGCCTTTGATTTTCGAAATTTATTATTCGTTATTTTTCCGATTTTCTGTCATTTCATATCATTCAGTTGAAACATACACATACTCACATTCAATATTATAATAACTGAGTAATTTTATGTCAACGCATTTCGAAGGATAATTTAAGGGTAACCGGCTGCGATTTACATAAGCTGCTTACAGATCAGGGTCGTGCAGAACGGCAGAGGTATTAAAAGCAGCTCATTAATGACCTGTTTTATTGGCTACAGCTGTCTCACTTGCACGTTTACAAGTTTGATAACATAGGCAATGAAATTTTAAAAATATATTGAAAAAAGTTGTTTCTGAAATCTTTTATACACTATTACTCATTTGTAGTTTGTTTGCCAATAAAAGATTCACTTTTACCGTGGTTTCATAAAACCACACAATCATTGTTTTTCGTATTTTTAGAAATTCACATGTTGCATCAAAAGTTTGACATGCGTGTTTTTTACTTATATATTATTTTGATGACATTTGGTAAAATCGATTAATATTCTAATCCCAACAAGATTTGCTAGTAGGTACAAACCAAATTGTTCAAGAGCTGATTGAGATATGCTAATAAAGATTTAGAGATAATTATGTGCCGCAAAATTGAACTTTCGTTAGGTTATCTGCCATGATAATGCTTAAACAAAAAACAAAAGAATAATCGGCCAAGTACGAGTCGGACTCGCGCACGGAGGGTTCCGTACTGTATGGGAGCCACCCTTAAATATTTATTTTATTTTAATTTTATTATTTATTATTGAAGTGAATATAAAACTAAATATTCTGTGAAAGTTTCAAGCATCTACCTGTTACCATTATTAATATAGAGCGATAAACGTCTAAAAAAACAGGTTTGTTGTATGGAAGCCCCCCTTAAATATTTATTTTATTTTTAGGATTTGTTGTTATAGCGGCAACAGAAATACATCATCTGTGAAAATTTCAGCTGCCTAGCTATCATGGTTCATGAGATACAGCCCGGTGACAGACGGACAGACAGACAGACGGACAGACGGACATCGAAGTCTTAGGGTCTAAGAATAGGGTCCCGTTTTTCCCTTTGGGTACGGAACCCTACAAATGATACTAAACCTTAAACTAAAACAAAACACAAAATAAAATAAAACCTCACCTAAAAGCCCCTCGGCAGAGGGTAACGTGGCCAGAATGCTAGCAGCAAAAAATAAGGTTGAAATTAAATAAAATTACGGTCTACTGTTTGGAGAACTACAAATACTAATCTTAATACGAGTGTAAAGTCAGTGCTGAATTATCAGAAGTCTAATACGACTCAATACAATTGCAAAGTTTCAAAGTTACTTTGTTTAAGTTCCCAAAGTTACGAATTCACAAGCTACAAGTGAAACCTGTGATAGCTGAAATTAATTGTGAAACATAAAACAGGCGAATACGGCACGTTATTTGTTTCAACTTCCATGTAGGGCAACACGAAACTCAATTAAATACCTAATTGTGTCAGTCGGTAAATTCAATTTTGGTGGAGCATAATCAAATTATTCTCGAAATTTTATTATCGGAATTTAGGTTAACGTGTCAGTATTTGTTATTTTTCTTTATAGGTTTTTCTATCGTAGCTTAGTTAGCACGCTAAATTGTAGAAATCTGTTATTTAACCATTTAGCTATATACTGAAAGGACTTTAGTTTGTAAATTCTGATCGCCCAGTTTACGTAAGCTTGTTTGGGGTCTCGTTCTTTTTGTTATTTAAGAATTGAAGAATTATTTTTAACTGCATAGGAAAACTAAAAATATTAAATGTTTGATATTGTGTCCAGTGACACAAAGTTGGACGTCAAACATAAACCAAGCTATGTAAAATTAATCTTGACCTCATCATTATTGATTATTTTTCTACAACATACATTTTCTTTCTTCGATTCGCCTTTGATTTCGTACAATCGACCGCGAAGACGCGGTGAAAACCCCTCGTGGTGCCCAAAATTGTAATTTTGCTATTTGATCTCTGTAGTCACTGCAATTTTCATCATTTTTCAGAAATTGATTCATAATACCTTGAAAAAGCTATGGATATTCAAAGAAAATTGAATCATTTAGACAAATTTTTTACAAGATTGAATAACAAAAAACGGTAAATCAGACACCATAAGAACAAGAAAAAATACAGATAATAATTAAAAACCTCCCTTCGTAAAAGTCGACAAATTACATAACTTTTTTAGCCCAAAGCGTGAAGTGCAGAAACGATAATCGGTAGTTGGCGCTGACCATTCTATTTGGTGCAGTCAAGTTGGATGGACGCCAAATTGCTGAGAGAGACGTCCGTCGACAAGAACTACCAATCCACGTGACGTCATGTTGCAGATGTATGTACACCATTCTATTAAAGCCGTTTGATTTAATTCAATTCAATCATTTATTCATCAAGTGGGTACAGAGAAGTACACTTATGAACGTGTACGTGTTTGTTTCGAGCTGCTTTGTAAAGCCTCCACTACACTACTCGCGAAGTTTTCCGAGGTTAATCGAAGCGGATAGTGTGGAAGAGTTCAGAATAAGGATAAAAATAATAGAAACCGTACTAAAATTGCAAGATATACAGGGTTATCTCTCAATAGAATCTAATCAATTAGCATCCTCTTATGGGCTTATTCTGTACATCAAAACTAACAACTTTTGTTGTACGTCATTTAATAATTCTCAAAAAAAAGTTGTTGTTCCATAGAAAAATATTGTTTACTCTCGACAAAATGTATGGACCAGCTGTTTTTTTTCTTTGAGTTTAGACAAAAGTCGCAGAACATAAGTTGTTATTTTTTAAGTACAGAATAAGCTCATAAGAGGATGTCAATTGATTAGAAATAACCCTGTATACATCACTTTGTCCCATTTTAATTTTGAAATTTAATTGGTGTTAGAAAAAGATGCACCTACACCCGAACTTGTAATTTCGAAAAATTTCACGAACTAGCATTGAGCTATCTTGGCTGTCCAAATTCAAAAAGGTAAAAAGTAGGAAGGTAAAATGATCAGAGATTTGAACATTCTTACTGGAATTAGAGGGTTCAAATTTACGATCATATTGCAAAAGGTGCGCAAAAGACAGTGGAACCACTTTTAACTATTTTGACATTCCAACTTGTGATTATTGACCGACGAACCAAACCGGAGGAGGTACTTAATTCGACGCGTATATTATATATATATATTTTTTATGTATAACCACGCATAACTTTTTTCGTAGTAGTCCGATTTCAATAATTCTTCTTTTATTGGAAAGAATATACTTCGAAATTGGTCCCATTAAAATTTTATTCAAATCGGCTGAGCTATTCTTGATAAATCAACAATATTGTGAAAAATGTAACATCGATCCGTGCGAAATATCCGCGAATTCTGTACACGGGTGAAGCATGACCGATCATGCTGTTATTTGCGAAAAATAATTATGACGTATGCCAACAAACAATGCGTTTTTTTTTTGTTCCACTCACTCTCGCGTATGCTGTATAACCAGAAATGAATAAGACAGCTGTAACATAGTTTTTATTTGAACAAATAAAAACTATGTTACAGTAAGAATCTCAATCAAAAAAAATTAGATGTAAATATCTCGAAAACGGTTAGATTTAGGATGGAGTGTTTCATATTTAAATTATTCAGAAACGAAGTAAACTACACCCCTTAAATAGGTTGAATGAAGCCTGTAATGCTGTAGATACCATATTTATAAGAAAAATACAATTCAGCCTAAAGCAGATTGTTAAGCTCCACACTTTGTCAAAAAGTGTGACAAAATAATTTGATGTTTCATTTTGCTGCTATGCATTAAAACGAGATATCATGACATCGTATTTCTACATTGTATGGTGCCACAAATATGGAGAACGTTATTGCTTTTGTAATAAAGTCAACCTATGCGAGCAGAATAGTGTTTACAGGAAGTAACAAGAGCAAGAGAAAACTAAAAAGAACGTCGGCTACAAAAAGAATTTTATAGAGGATCAGGGTACATAACTGATGAGCCTTCAGAGAGAGCGATCCTGGGCCTTGACATCTGTATGCTAATATAGTTGGGGAGCCCACGAGGGATATTTGTATTTACTCGAACGAAACATATCGACATAGGGGGGGATACCTAGCATCTCGTAGAGTACCTCTACCGCAGATGAGACTTTCGTATGAGGCCAAGCGTTTAATCAAACACAAATATACTCTTCTCAACAGACTAACAGCTTGCACGTTGTCAGGGATACCAAGCCTAAACGGTTTTTAAAAAAAAAATCACAATCAAGTATTGTTTGAAAATATGAAAATTTAGCGCCACATTTGAGTCTTTGAATTTGGGCATTTTTAGGGTTTTTTTAACATTCCCATTGAATATCTAACAAGCGCGAGTATATTTTTGACGTCTGTAGCAATGTTGAAAATTGACAATGATTAGAATTGAAGACATTCAACCAAACCCGAATGTGTTTAAGGGGTTTTTACTCGAACATCGTAGACGCCTATTGGATTTTGTACATAACGTTAGCAAGAAAAATAAATGTGATGACAATATGTGCACACTAAGTTGGTGGTGGAGCGACTACGGACTAACGAAACTTACAAACGGCCTATAAAGGCTTTAGTATGAGTGCCCGAGGCCTTGTACGACGAGAGATCTATACAAGGTCAACCTGTGGGGTCTGCTGCCAGATATTAGTAGAAAATAATATAACCATTTCAACCCATTGAAACAACGAAGAAGTATAACTTTGTATGGTAAATAAACATGGGCTCTCCTAATAATACGGAATATCAGCTAGATAAACGAGCCGTGTCGTGTGTGTGAAGCCGTCGTCTTGTCACGCGGCACTACTCGGCAGTAAATTAAGGCGGCGGTTTTATTACGCTTCACTACGTTATATGAAACATACAAATGTTTCTTTTTTGCTTGGTTTTACTACGATTGCTATATTTTAGGTCACGTTTGGTAAATATGTGTTTGCATGTGCTTGTGTGTGTGTGTGTTTGTGTGTGTGACAGATTGGCATCATAGTTTTATATCATAATGGACCAATAAAAATATTAGATTCACCTTTTAGTTAATTAATCAGTATAATACGAAGAAATTTGCTGTGGGATGTTGAGAAACGCGTGAGAAACTACATTTCTCTGTTACCTTTCACCTAAGTATGTGAAATTTTATTTTATGACCAACATAATATTTATATTTTATGGTAGGTATCCTACTAATAGTACATCTTATTGGAGATCTTTAGGGGAGGCCTATGTCCAGCAGTGGACGTCCTATGGCTGAAACGTACGATAGTAGGTATAATAAATTATGCAACATCTGAAACAGAAACATCTAATATCAGTAATTATAATCATTTCAAAGCCAGTCAAAGAAACCAACAGTCTCTAATTAAAGTTAAATAATACCCAGATTGGTAAATCATTACTTTCCTCAACTGTTAATTACCGTTCTCAAATTGTCAAACTTCCGATGAATTATAAATATTTACGTCAATGTAATAACGAAACTCCTGAAGGGTTTCAACGGGGTATCAATGCGGTGACCTAATTTACTTGCGTGTGTATTGAACCGCTTATAATATGTACGTTTTAATATCCGAAGTAACTTTGGTACGGCCAGTATTCGGATGCAGTCACCCATCTGAAGACTGACCGTACCAAATTCAGGTGGCATTCAGAACTGTGCGCAGCCTTCAATCATTGACACGTTAAAAAGTGGGTCTTAATTTAACCGTTTAGCCATGTTTGAATCTTTAAGGTGCTTAATAACTTTGATATCAAAGCTAGCCATCCGGATTATGCAAACTTACTAACTTAAACATCGAATTAACCCTGAAAGTTACTTCAAAACAAATAGCAATTCACTGTGAATCGTTAACTGTTAAGCCACTTGATTGCGTTGTTGCGTGTTTTAATTTTACATTGCATCTTTAGAGAGAGGAACTCTTACCTGTCGCCCGAAACAGTTTCTTGCGTTTATTCTACTAACACTGAAATATAGGATTTTTTTTTCTGGCAAAAGTGCAATAGTAGTGTTTTGTTTTGTTGTAGTTACAAAACTACACTACTATTACACAAAAAGCATTAGATCATCCTCAGACCTTTGAAGGTCTAAAGATAATCCAAATGCTCAAGCCCACTGCCAGTTAACAGCGTGCCCAGCATGCTGGCTGCATTGCCACGCTGAATGGCAATGCTTATGCGTTGAGCCAAATAAACACCAGCATTTTGGTTACGCGTCGCGTCCACCAGACGCCCAGCAAGACTTTAACCGATAGGTAAAATATAGGTATATTTCAGATCGGTGGCAGCCAAATGACTTTACACGTAAAGTTCCCTTCTATTAGGGAATGAGCGACGCGTACTAGTACTGTTATTTATAAATATGCTAAAAGCTGTTTTTACATAAAATAATAAATACACCTTAGTGTAAGATAAGTGTTAAAGGAAACTGTACTTTGCAACACAGGCTCCGGAAATCTAGTGCAGAGTGCAGCGTACTTAATTTAGCTTAAGCGTCTTTTTGAAACAAATAAACTCTTTTTTGATAACGAAACGGAGGAGGTACTCAATTCGACGCGTATATAATTTTTTATGTATAACCACGCCTAACTTTTTACGTGGTGGTCTGATTTTGATCATTCTTTTTATTGGAAAGTGTATACTTCGAAATTAATCATCCATCCATCAGCCAAATGACGTCCACTGCTGGACATAGGCCTCCCCTATGGATCTCCAATAAGACCGATTGAAAGCGGCTTGCATCCAGCGCGATCCTGCGGTCTTAATGAGGTCATCCGTCCACCTTGTGGGTGGACGTCCTACGCTGCGCTTGTCGGTACGTGGTCTCCACTCGAGAACTTTTCGACTCCACCGGTCATCAGTCCTCCGCGCTATGTGCCCCGCCCATTGCCATTTCAACTTGCTAATCCGTTGGGCTATGTCGGTAACTTTGGTTCTTCTACGGATCTCCTCATTTCTGATTCGATCCCGTAGAGAAACTCCGAGCATAGCCCTCTCCATAGCTCGTTGGGCTACTTGGAGTTTATTAATAAGGCCCATGGTAAGAGACCAGCTTCGCAATTGGTCCCGTTTAAATTTTATCGAAATCGGCTTAGCCATTTTTGATAAATCAACAATAATGTGAAAAATGTTACATCGATCCGAGCAGAATATTGCTAATTCTGTACACGGTTGAAGTCGGTCATGGTATTTTTTGCAATAAATAATTTATTTACTATTCATTTTTCCACAGATATCAAGTATTATTCTTCGTGGTGACGTACGCCGTGCCAATGGTGGGGATGACGTTTTTCTACTCAGCCATGGGCCGCGTCCTGTGGGGTTCGCGCTCCATAGGCGAGCTCACGCAGCGGCAGGCTGACTCCATACGATCGAAGAGAAAAGTAAGTAGCATTGTACTGAGACGTTCTTCTAGCTAGCTTTAAGTCACACTCTATAGAGCTCGCGTTCTACAGACGTACGAAAACGAAAAGACGAAGACAGACGAACGAAGGTACAGGTCGCGGCATGTAAGTCTAGCGCTGAGCGAAGGGGGTGGCTGCGTATGAGTTTAGTATGGCGGTCAACATGCGCAGTCATCCCCTCCACAGTACCCTCAGAGCTAGACTTACGTGCCACTACTGGTACGTAGCACCAAGCGGATCGTAGGCAGTATTATGTCACGTGTGTGAGTGTGGTTTTTGAGGTGTACTCGTGCTCTATGGTCAAGATTACGCTAGACCGACTCCGTGCATTTCGAGATAAAAATAAGGATATCATTCATTTCAATGTTTTATTAAAAGAGAACACCAGAAATATGGTTTTAATATTTTGATCTGCTAGTCCTAAACTCATATATCATATATAATCATATTGGAATTATTGGTTTTATCTCTGTCATGATTATGACACTAGAGTGAAGAGTCTGTAGCATACATAAGTGGGTAAAGAGCCGTTTATAAAGGCTTTTCTTCCTTGTGCTACAATTCCCTGTCATAGGCCAATCATCTTCATACATGACCTGCAATGGTTCTAATATCTTCGATCTACCAGGCAGGTGGTATGCCTCTTGCTTGACATTAAGAGACAGTTAGAGATTTTATTTTTTTAATCTTTTACCGTCATTATTTGTCTAGCTTGATCCACGTTTTTATTACTTCACTAGCTGACCCGACAGACTTCGTCCTGTCAAAAAGATTTGTAATGTGGCAGTTTTTGTGCCTACGTATTTTAAAAAAATCTCCTGAACAGAACCGTCACCCTGGTGATAGGGTGTTGTGAATAAAAAATAATTAAATAAAACATCTATAAGGATTTAAAAGTAAGTAATCGCTTTATTGTTAATCATGTGAATCATAATTATTATTATTATCATTGTAGTGCTTTGTGGTATACGATGTTTTTTGTTTGATTACCTGGCGCATAGATAAACAAATCTGATGGTTTTCCAACACGGGAACAGGCAACATACAATTGACCATGTGAGAAACATGGGTTTTCTAGATTAATACCACAAACACTTGCCCCTGGGACTTGTTTATAGTCATAGCAAAAGCAAGCCGCACTGGAAACTGTAGTCGTTTAAACTCAAATGGCACATCAGTCGGAATCATTGGGATGCGCGGTATGAGAACATCTTCTCCTTTATACTTTCCTTTGAGTATATATATGATGATAGTGATAGTTGCTTCTATCACATTGTTTAGTAATTTTTTTATCGCTAACCGTGTACCGTTGCAAAGACGCGGTTGGTTGATATTTCGCAACATTATAACCACCGATCCAACCTTTAATTGAAGATTGTGAGGTGGCAATCCTGGCAAATCCAGCGAGTTTAAAAATTCCGGTGGATAGTTGACTACATCATCTTGATTAGTAGCCGAATCAACTGATTTATATATCCTCAATTCGCCTGTAATTTGTTCTTGAATTTTGAAATTTAATTCATTTACATCTATGTTTTTTGCAGCCAGTATAGCTCGTTCGCTCAACCAATCATGGTTTCTGTAATTTTGAGAAACATCTGGAAACACCTTCTGAATAAGTTCATCTTTTGATCGAGTTAACTGACAAAAACTTTGAGGAAAGTTAATGCAGCCAGTCAACATGTCTATAGGAAATTTGCCATTACCAATGTCAATGAGTTGTTTAGAGAATATGATTCCAGATTGGTCATTTTGCAACTCGACACGCATATTCTTGCTTAAATGAAGTACTTTGACATGTTTCCACAAATTGGAGGACTTTAGACATGCATTGAGTTCATCAGCTGGCGTTGATCGTGGAATCACTGGCAATGTTTGACGAAAATCTCCTGCTAATAAAATCATTGCACCACCAAATCGGTTATTATTGCTCCGTAGATCTTTTAAGGTTCTGTCTAAAGCCTCCAAAGATTTTTTATGTGCCATCGTGCATTCATCCCAAACAATCAATTTACATTGCTGCAAAACCTTTGCCATTGCAGAGTTCTTCGAAACGTTGCAAGTTGGAGTTTAATTGCTTTACATATTTAATGGCAATTTTAGTGCTGAATGGGCTGTTCGACCACCTTCAAGCAAAGTTGCTGCGATTCCCGACGAAGCGAGTGCAAGTGCAATTTTATTTTGTGAGCGAATTGTTGCTAATATTAATGAAATCAAAAAATTTTTTCCTGTACCACCAGGTGCATCTAAGAAGTAAATCCCTCCAGTTTCATCATTTGTTACTTTCATAAGAGTTTCAAATACATACTTCTGTTGTTCATTTAACAGTGGAAGATTTGTTTGAATTAATTCTTTCAAAGCGTTGAGATCATACAGTCTTTCTCGATGCAACTCTTGGTTAAAAGCGTCATGCATTGGACGATTGGGCGCGGTCAGGCCTAATTGAATTAATAGTTTGTTTGACATTATCAAGCACATGTCCTCAATTGAAATCAATGCTTCATTGTAAATTTCTTCACTGATTTGTATATTTGGATTTCCCATTCTATTCCGTATTTGATACAAAATATCATCACACATATAATCTTTGTACTTGATCCACAAATCAATTTCGTTTGATGGGAAGCATGTAGATATGATTATAGAAAACAATGTTCGTATTTGATGAGCGTGTGATGATATTACAGCATCATTGAGAGTTTGATCCCAATGAGCGTCATTTTCAAGCAATTGCAAACGTTGACAGGCTTCTCTGTAGGATCCACACAATTCACCATCAACAGTTCGTAACTGTTGGAATGATGTTGGGCCACGTACATTGACTAATAGCAGTCGTAAATAAAAACATTCATCATTGCTTGGATAGATAGTTCGGAACGCGACATTAAACTCCTCCAACTATGTATTCTGTGCTCCAACGCACACACGCACATTGTTTTGATAGATATGATCTTTGACGTTAGGAACACACCTACATTGCTTAGACAACAGTGAGTGCTTGTAATTTAATATGAACTTTATACCATAGCAATAAAGCTCAAATTGACTACGTTTTAGTTAGAAATCATTTGTATGGGAAAAAGAAAAGGTCTATTTTTAGGGTTTTTCCAGCAATAATTATAATTTTTCTCGCCGTAAAAACCATCCTTGAACTTCAACGAACATTTTAAAAAAAGATTTGGCCAAATTGGTCCAGGCGTTGTTGAGTTATGCGCTTACCAACACATTTTGCGATTCATTTTTATATTATAGATTGATTCAATCCATGAAACAGAACCTAGAATAGGTCCTAAAAGCCGATAACGTTTCGAACGCGGCTCTTATCAGAATTACATTTCATTCGCATGCCTTTGTAAGTATAATGTGGCTAAAGTACGAGGTACCTATACGGCTTGTAACC
The DNA here is from genome assembly GCA_964007245.1 of Hypomecis atomaria. Taxonomy (NCBI): domain Eukaryota; kingdom Metazoa; phylum Arthropoda; class Insecta; order Lepidoptera; family Geometridae; genus Hypomecis; species Hypomecis atomaria. Next base: position 23,402,088 of record OZ023288.1, read on the forward strand.
CTCATTTTTGGGGCTGACAGACTGACGGAGGCCGCTTTACGCACGCTAGAGTTGTTCACAATACACGAAGATATCGGGTGAACCAACTATAGTCAAACCGCTAAACTCAGACTTCGCCTGCGCGGGTACGGGGGCGCGGGGGTAGACGACAAAGAGGACTGAGACAGGTGCGGGCGCCGGGGACCCGCTGCCCGCGCCTGTCTCAGTCCCCTGTGTCGTCTCCCCCGGCGCCCCTGTACCGCGCAGGCGAAGTCTGAGTTTAGCGGTTTGACTTTATAGTCAATCCTAAGTACGTTTCGTATGTTTCATTGCAAAGGTTGAGATTTGATAATCCTTACTATTATTATAAAGCCGCTGTGTTTGTTGATTTGTTAATCTTTCACGCAGCAACTTAGCAACGAATTGATTTTTGGCATGGATAAAAGAAAGATTGAAAGGTTGAAAGATTGCAGAGTGAGTGTCATTGGCTACTTTTTATCTCGAAAAAATTAAAGGTTACTTATAGTATAATACGAAAATCGAAATATCGCGAAGCCGCGGGTACCCATAAAAACTAGTGATAATAATAAGATATCGACGATTGAACCGGAGTTACCAACTGGCCCATTGTATAGCACACTGATGAGAACAAAATATACTCGTATTTATGTCAGCAAGAAAGGACCGCTCAAGGAAGGCTTTAGTTTGCTCACTGTTGGAGTTTTTGCAAAAAAGATATCGACAATATTTGTTGAACAAGTTTTCCGTAGAGCGGTGCCTTTAGCTTGATACACCGTTTGGTGCTGTCTCTTTTTACGTTTCAACGATATAAAACTACAGAATACACTTAATTTATTGTAGTATCAAGCTTGTAGTAAACTAAACTTTTGAATACTTTCTCTTTAAAATCGTGAATAAAGTATCCCAGAACTTCAAAAAAAGTATGTAACTATCCCAGCTGTAGTACATTCGGCAATTTAAATGTGATTTAGATAATAACGGTTAACTTACGTTGCGTGATGCGTCAGTCAATTTCTAACTATCTTAGACAACTAAATGTTTCGAAGATCAATAACAAACTTTGGACATTACCGTCTGAGTAAATTGATCTTTTTCTTTGATAGAGTAACCTAAAACTTTCAGTTGCCTGAAGCTGAGTTCACAATTGCGTAATTACTACAGAACGTATCATGTCGCTTCCGGGTGTTACGTAGCGTCACCATCACAATATGTTTTGTTGAAAAATCATTTAGTATATCTCAGAATTATAATCCTATGTAAATCTTTCGAGTGTTTTATACAAATCGTAAAAGATTCACGTGAAATTACGCCTGAAGTGCTTTTTAGATTCACACTCAAACAGAGGAATTGTAAATTTTAATCGTGGGTAATTTTATCTATGTAGGTAAATTTATACCTAATTCATTGTTGATGCAATTTCTATTTGGGTGGTATATTACTTCAGTTACCTTTCCGTACCCAAATGGTAAAAACGCGACCCTTTTACTAAGACTCCGCTGTCCGTCCGTCTGTACCAAGCTGTATCTCATGAACCGTGATAGCTAGAACGTTTAAATTTTCATAGATTATGTATTTCTATTGCCGCCATAACAACAAATATTTAAAAAAGAAAGAAAAAAAACATGTTAAGAAGGTCTCCCATACAACTCACTTGACATAAATAGCGGCGATGGTTAGATACTTGAAATATTTAAAGATTATTAAGTTAAATATGCACTTTAAAAATAAATAGTTAAAATAAAATAAATATTTAAAGGGGGCTCCCATACAAGTAACGTTATTTTTTTGCTCGATATTAATAATGGCAACAGGATATTAAGTTGTATGTTTATGTTTATTGAAAAATAAATAATTGAATTAAAATAAAACATATTAAGGGGGACTTCCATACGGCACGGAACCCTTGGTGCGCGAGCCCGACTCGCACTTGGCCGATTATTTTAAACTTTCATGATTTGGGCACATCTACTACGAAACTGAAAATACGAAATAAGCTCGGCCAAAACTTGTGTATAATGAAGTATTTATTTATCTCGCTTTTTAGTGCGCGATTAGTCCTGAAGTGTAAGACTACTATACAGACTAAAGTGCATTGTATTGTGCACAGGTAGTGAAGATGTTCATCCTGGTGATCGTGATATTCGGGTTGTGCTGGCTGCCCTACCAGCTGTACTTCATCTACACTCATCTGGACCCTTCCATCGTGTACATGAAGTATGTGCAGCACGTCTACCTCGGCTTCTACTGGCTGGCCATGGCCAATGCGATGGTCAACCCGCTGATATACTATTGGATGAACGCCAAGTAAGTTTAATTTTATTGTATTTACTAGCTTTAGAATAAACTATAGGTACTTAATGCATAACTCATTAGGTTCATCTTCTGTGTAAAACATATTAATAGACAATATGTACAATTATTTATTGATACAAAAATCAAATTAAACAAAACAAACAGCACATCAAAACAAACAAACCGCGTAGTCAATCAATCTTATATACTAAACTAGTATTTTGGGGCGGTGCGCGGGCCGCAAGCGGCCCGCGAGGCATTCTTTTTTTTTTTTTTTATGTAAATATTTTTTTTGTCATTTCTAATAGTTTCATCAAAACTACTTTCGAACCAATGTATGGCGAAAGTAAAAAAAAAAAAAAATCCGCCATCTTGAATTTTCATCGACCCCACCAGGTAGCTCTCTTGATTCCCTATGACATTTGGTCAAACACTCTTCATCCAAGTTGTACCGTTCCCGAGCTATTGAAGATCCAATTTTGTATGGCGGCCATGTTTTTTTGTTCGGGGGCCATCTTTTTTTTCAATTCTCTAAAGAGGTCCCAGGGTTTTATCAATTTTTAGTTCAAGTGCTTTGGCAAAATTGTTTACCGTTTTCGAGATACGAGGGCATCTCACCATCAGGGTACGACTTTCTTCCAATTTCGGATTTTTCCCAGAGGTTGTGAACCACCCCCAACATGACCCTATATTCACTTTTCCCCCCACACACCTCCTTATACCCTTTAGGTTTCTCTATGTCAGTGAGTCAGTCAGTCAGTCAGTTAATAATAATAATACAATAACATCTATGATGATCAAATTAGGTACTTAATTTTATTTATGTCACAACCCGGTCCCATCTCAACGTATGCTGATTGTGGAGCAAATAGCGCTGGTTTTCGAAAGGAACCGGCAAGTGACGTAACGTGCGAATATTAAAAGCAAACGAAGACGTCGTATATATAGGTACTTGCAAAAATTTACTATCTAGTGTAGCTCAGGAAAAACTGATGAAAATATGCGCTCATGCTCTACGTCATAAAACTTTGTCAGCATTCTGTGGCGCATCACTCCGCTACAATCATATTTACTTTTCATTTATTATTTTCATCATCTCGAAACTAGTCGCAAAACAAGTTCGTGTAATTAGTTTTTCAAGTCGTCGGTACCCGAAATTTTCCAAATACTGAGTTTAGTAACCAAGTTTCTCCAGTGTTCGTGGAGTCAGGATTAGTTTTTTTTTAAATTTAAATTAATGATCCACAGACTCCAGGGTCTGTGACCTTTGTTAACTAAGTTACAATTGGAAGTGTGCGACTGTACAATAGAGATGGGTTAGTTTAAATCTTAGTCTAAGTTAGTAGTTTCAGTGCATTGCGTGAATGCCGCGAGCAAACCGGCGACCCGCATGCAGCACCCGATCACGAGTGTGACGCATGTGCCAGCCATCGCTCTCCTCGACCATATTTGAGGGAGGAGAACGACCCGACACACGGGATTAGTTTTTTAAAAGTAATTGGCATATCTGGGGGTGACTTCTGCGTACAGTTAGATACTAGTAAGAAACTTTTTTTGCAAAATTATTTTTAACGCCAACCAGAAAAAAATTGCCCTATTATTATAACTTTGACAAAAATACATGATAAGCAATCATTTAATATGACAATATCAAAATATTTTTTGTTACCTATTTAAGAATTATTAAGTACCATAGCAACGAATTAATCTCTTTCTTAGCTGTGTCCGCGAAACTCTTGCCCTGATGGCTTTCTTAAAAACTTTGACTTAAGTAATTAAAAATTTACACTTCCATTAGTACAAAAATGCTCCTGATAATTTTGAGTAATTAATTTTTCTTCTTGTTAATATTAAAATTAAAAGCGTTATTCGCCGTAATCGTTTTCACGAAAAGATTATATACTTTTGATCCAGTCTTAAGTTATGAAAATAGGAAAAGAAATAATATTTATTTACTTAACTTCTTCGAAATTATTATAATGGAAACAAAATAAATACTAAACAAGTAACCTAAAATAACGCTTATACTTGTTAATAAAACATAATAGTTAAGATTCATATAATATATTCCATAACACTTAACAACCACCCGAGCTGTTTTAAGAAGCCTTTAATACCCTTATAAAACAACAACATAAACAACTTATAGCAACAAATGTTTTAAACAACGGAATAATATTATTGTTGATCTTGTATCGCAGTAAAATAACGCACTCTACCTTAAAGATTAGTTCTATAATACTTAGTAACGGAGATTTGTCCTAAAATAACAAAGTTTAAACCATTTCTGAGCCTCCAGGGTAATGCCAAAAGTCTCGAAGTAGAAGTTGCTAAGTCGAGTTTTTCGTTTACTCAAGAGCTTTATCGTCATGTCAGATTATGTATTGTATCTCAGCAACTATTTTTTTCTTTTTCTGATACCTCAGGCAAACAGATAGACTGACATTTAAATACAATGACACATAATAATTGTACTGTACTGTATCAGCGTTTTAATAGTCCACTGCAGGATACGTAGGCCTACCGTGATTGATACGTGATTGGGCCGCATCCACCACGCTGGCCCAGTGCGGGATGGTGGATTCACATACGCCATCGAATTTCTTCCGCGGACGTATGCAGGTTGCCTCACGATGTTTCCTTCACCGAAAAGCGGAATATCACACCACTGATATTCCGTACATAAATTCTAATGAATTGATTGATACGGGACGGGTATTTGAACCTTCGACCTCGCTATTATAAGGCGGTGTCATTACCACTAGACCACCACGGCTTATGCAAATACCAAAATTGATTTCAAACTTTTTACATCTCTCTGATGAGTTGGAAAGTTAAAGGCAACTTTTTTAAAGCCTAGATTGAAAATCAGCGATGAATAAATAGTCCAATATTTAAACATAAGTCTACACACGGATAATAAATGAGCTCTATTTGTAATGTTTCGAATTCATATATTGATTCTCTGTGAAGTGCCAATCATTCTAAAACTTATTTTTTAATAGATGTTTTACCACGTTGGATATAAGAGTCAATATTGCTTGTTCATATTCAAATCGGATAAAAGATGTTAGCACTTACCATCAAAATTTACTTCATGGAATGAACTCCGAGACGTATGAAAATTCCAACAGCAGTATGAATATCTATACACAGATTCAAACAAACAGAACCAGAGAAAATAGTATATCATGGTTCCTTTTACGTCCGGCCCCTGACCTTAAACCATGCAAAGCTTGTGATATGGCTGCCAGAATCTGACATACTACATTATACATATTTTAAATACATAATTATATAGATAAAAACATCCAGACACAGAGCAAACTCATAAGTTCATCACAAAAGCTTGCCCTGGGTGGGAATCGAACCCACGGCTCTTTTACCGAGGAGTCAGAGTTACTAACAAATTAGGCAAATGAGAAATTCGAACCCCCACTCTCACGAGTCTAACTGAAGCGTTTTTTTTCACTTTCGCCAAACGTGCTGTGACTTTGCAAAAGCCATTATGGCGTAAAAGGATCAAAGATCAAAGAAAAAGCAGCCTGACGCCCTTATGACGTAGATCTGCAACGACCCTTGCCCGCCAAAACTTTCAAAGATATGAAAAAAGTTTCCCGCTTTTTTTGGAGTTCCGTACCCAAAGAATAAAAACAGGACCTTATTACTAAGAAATGGCTATTCTTATTCGATGTAGGGGCGATAAGTCCTGCATTGACGTCCGGCATGGGATGTTTTGTACATTTCCCCCTCCAGCGTCTACCCAAATCAGCCCAGCTTCTTAAAATAACGGAGCTTGGCTCTGGGCCGCTGGCATAATTAGCATAAGAAATGGCTACGCTCGAAGTCTCTCTGCGAGATTGAATCAGGAATGAAGATATCTGTAGAAGAACCAAGGTGACCGACATAGCCCAGCGGATTGACAAGTTGAAATGGCCATGGGTACTGATGACCGATGGGGTCGAAAAGTTCTCGAGTGAAGACCACGTACTGGCAAGCGCAGTGTAAGACGTGGCAAAGCGGACGGAAGCCCTTATTAAGACCGCAGGATCGCGCTGGAAGCAAGTTGCTATTAACTAGTCTTATTGGAGATCCATAAGGGAGGCCTATGTCCAGCAGTGGACGTCTTATGGCTAAAGGATGAATGACTAAAACGTTGTCCGTCCGTCTGTATGTCTGTAGGCCACCGGCTGTATCTGATTAAACATGATAGGTAGACAGTTGAAATTTTCATAGATTATGTAAACTGTTTTTTTTAGGGGTTTCGTAGCCAAATGGTAAAAAATGGGACCCTATTACTAAGACTCTGATGTCCGCTTGTCTGTCACTAGGCTGTATCTCGTGAACCGTGATAGCTAGAAAGCTAAAATTTTTACAGCTGTTGCCGCTGCAACAACAAATACTAAAAACAGAATAAAATAAACTAGCGACCCGCCCCGTCTTCGCACAGGTGTACCTATTATACATATAAACCTTCCTCTTTAATCACTCTATCTATTAAAAAAATCCGCATCAAAATCCATTGCGTAGTTTTAAAGATATAAGCATACATGGGGACAGACAGCGGGAAGCGACTTTGTTTTTTTTTACTACGAGTATGTGGTGATGTTTGTTTTTGCTCACATACAACAAACATGAGTTTTAGCAGTTTTTCGCTCGATATCAATAACGGTGACAGGTAGAAGCTTGAAATATTCACAATATATTTAGTTAAATACTTATTTCATAAATTAATAATTAAATTAAATTAAACTTTTAGGGGGGGCTCTCATACAAGTAACGTGTTTTTTTTTTTGCTCGATTTAATAACGGCATCAGGTATCACAGAATGTTTAGTAGTTTGCAAAAATCAATAATTTCCTTCTATACCTTACGGAACCTCTCAAGCGTGAATTCGAATGGCACTCCGAATTTTTTTTTTCTTAAACACGAAAGATCGAACCTTCGAGTCTTGCGGTTGTTTGAGAATTTATAGGGGTCTGAGTAGCTGCGGATTTGGTGGAATACATTAAACAGATATCGTCTTGAGGGATTTATGTACCTATAACACCTGTTTTGGAACAGGTATTTCTTTTACTTGAATTGAATTTGGTAATTTAAATACGACCAGTTTCCTATGTCTGCTACTAGACTGAAACGAAAACGTTTTTGTATATATTGAGTAATTTTCCAGTTACGATCGATGACGTACGACGTGTGATATAATGACATTTTCCAAGGCGGAATAACTGATAAGGTTCAAGGGCTTCACACACGGCACCTATAATGTAAAGATGTAGGTACATTATAATTATATTATTGGAGGCACGATACGTCTCATTACATCTTTCCATAGAAATCGTCAGGAGATCATAAACTACAGCTATAATGTATATTTTTACATCTTCGTATCCTTAGATATAAGAGTGCCGCTCCGCTATTCCGGGGCTACGGTAGCGGCCCCGGTAACGGCGGAAAAGGGGGTGCTAAGAATCCCTGGCGTCTGCCAGGATTTGCAAGTTGAAATAGCTATGGGCAGGGCACATAGCGCGGAGGACTGATGACCGGTGGGGTCGAAAAGTTATCGAGTGGAAACCACGTACCGGCAAGCGCAGCGTAGGACGTTCACCCACAAGTTAGACGGATGACTTCATTAAGACCGCAGAATCGCGTTGGATGCAAGCTGTTGCCAACCGGTCTTATTGGAGATCCGTTGGGGAGGCCTATGTCCAGCAGTGGACGTCCTTTGGCTGACGGATGGATGGATGTGTGATATATCTATAAAACACAGAATTTTGTTTTTCGTTACTCTTATAAAGTAGGTGTATTTGCGAACAATTTTATTGGAACATTGGCAAGCAAAATAAGATAAAGACATTATTATTCTAGGAAATAGTCGTTTATATTTGTTTGTTGTTTGTATTTAGTAATTAGAAACAAGAAAATTCCGCGATTTGAGTAAATGAGATCTTTAGTCTAAATAGCCATCTAAATATTTGTGAGAATGTTTATTTTTCTTATTTTTGCTCTTTTTAGCTTCATTAAAGTTTTTATAGTCGTTATGTCTAAAAGTTTGCTTTGTGATACTGTTCTAATGTTTTGCTAAGGAAAAATACGGAACATATTTTGTACTTATGATTCACGTTTTAAAAGAATATAATAAGTAGATTTATAAAGTGAGAAAAATATCTCATTGTTCGTCTTCATTTATACATCGTGTCCTTAAAGTGATGCGGACCATTGTAGCCATTCTTAAGCTTACACTAAATAAGTTCGTATAGGCCGGGTGGCAAGCCCTGGTGTCAGAAATTTTAAGCCACTTGAGGGCCTCTGACATGACCACAACTGTTACTGTTAAAACAACGGAGACCTATCTACAATTTAACGTGTCATCATTTTAATTGCCACCTATGGTCACCCATCCGATGACTGATCGTGCTGAACGTTGCTTAACTTCGATGATCGCTAACGAACACCTATTCAAACTACGCTATGAGCACCAAACTCATTTGACCAAAGACGATATCTGTGGCAAGCTAGGTGCTAATCACCTCCTGATTTCAAACCGCCCGTCGATTTCGGTCCTCCTTCCTCCCGATGTTGAATCTGCGTCGGATTAGGACGTCAGCAATCAGGAAGTACTTGTACCACCCGCGATGGTGAATAGCGTCTCGTACACTCCTGTCATTTTTAAGGTTCCGTAGTAAAACGAGGAAACCTTAATGATTTCGTTGTGTCCGTCCGTCCTCATGCTACAGAGCATTATAACTTCCACATTTACAAACGAAATGAGATGAAATGTGACAACGTAATAATTCTAGTATAGATCTCAATTTTAAATAGGTATATAAAAATTTCAAAACAGTTTATTTAAGGGGTAGCTCCCGTACATGTAAAGTAGGGATGAAACTTTTTTTTCAACTCCACCCCCTTGTGTGTGGTATGGTTTTTAAAATGAATGTAAGGTTTTTTTAAACCATATTTTTGTCACATGTACCATTTGTGAGATATAGGTCGCCAAAGTTGAAAAAAAAGTGTCCCCCTCTAATTCCAGATCCATTTACACAGGATCTCTCCTGAGGTTTAAGTCGCGCGGGTGGCAGCGCGCGTTTTCACATAGAGTTAATTATGTTACGACCGCCCAAATTATGTTTTTAAATTTTGTATGGAAGTAAATAAATACGAATTTTTAGAAGTCGGAGAAAAAAAGAAGCTTGTTTTGATGAACAGAATATGCCCTCAAAAATATGCTAATTGATTACCAGTAACGCTGTATAAACTTCGAAGATCTGGTTGTAAAATGGTTCTTGTATTATCAAGTTTATGGCCAATGAGTGCTGTCCTTGATGACCGATAAATCAGCCATAGAGCGCTTGGCGACTGTAAACTCAGGTAAGTAGACACTTTACTCGCGGCCTGGGCCTTGAAGGATTTTAATTAAATTGGCTCGTTCAATTGTACAAGTTAATTTATCTTAGAAGAAGTACTATGGAAGCAGAGTTATTGGTTGGATTTTATAATACAAAATAAGATTTTTTAAAAGTTTTACATTCTTATCAAATTTCAAATAATTATGTTTCGCAAAAAATAGCAAAACCGCCTTCCATCGTGTACAAAAATCGAATATTTCACTCAAATTGTTTACAATGTTGTTGATTTATCCAAAAAGGGCTCAGCCGATTTTTGTAAAATTTAAATGGGACTACTTCGGAAGTATACCCTTTCCAACTAAAAAAGAATTTTTCGATTTGGTTCACAATTGGCGAAATTATCGATGAACAAACACAAAAAAAATATACATACATACATACACACGAACATAGAACCTCCTCCTTTTTTGGAAGTCGGTTAAAAATCCACGTCACTTGTAGGTAGGTATCATTACGTACTACACCGTAGCGCTTATAGCGTAGTTAGACTAGGTGCCTGTCAGCGATCACCAAAGTTATGTGACGTTCAGCACGATCAGTCTTCGGATCAGTCGCGGTCACCCCGCGGGTGGCATTTACAACTGAGCGCTACCGTGGCTCGGATTAGGTCCCGGTTGTTTTAACCGTTAGCCATGTCAGAGGCTTTCAGGTGGCTTTCCATATTATAACACTAAGCCCGATTACAGAGGCGCCAGCGTAAATTTAATAGCAACGTAAAAAGCGTTCTCTCTATCAAATGTCAATAGTGAAAAAGAGACAGAACTATGCTATTTACTCGTAGCTTTAGCGTAGGTGGGTTTGATCACCATCCATGGCAAACATTTATGTGATGAACATAAGTGTTTGCTCTGTGTCTGGGTGTTATTTAGTTACTATCTATATAAGTATGTATTTAAAAATATGTATTTGTAGTGTATCGTACATATATCAGTCTCTGGCGCCATTTCACAAGCTTTGCTTAATTTGGGGTTCTGACCCCACGGTCTCTGGACCGTGTGTAAGATGTTTCTTAACATTTATTTAGCTAATATAATTACTATGGCGCCTCTGTAATCGGGCTTACTGTCTTGTTTGTCCTCAGGTTCCGGACATATTTCCGGTCGGCCATCTTGTGTCGGTGGCGCGACACGTGCCTGCGCCGGAAGCGGCCGCTGCCGGGGTCGCCCCCGGACGTCTCGCAGTCGGGCAGTCGATCCCGATCAGGTTTTTACTCGTTAACGTAATTATTAACAAAAAATATTTGGTATCATTTAAACATACCTATTATAAAACCGTTTTGTTTATAGTGATCCCACTTTAACTTGGTGTTTTTTAAGAATTCTTTGTGCTAAACAATAGAAACTAGTATCTCTAGAGAATGCTAATCGATCGATGAATTTTTAAATTACATAAAAAGAAATATCTATCTGTTCAATACTTCGAGCAAATATCTACAGAGTCACAGCCGTGCAAAAAAAAAGTGTCCGAGCCAAATCCTGCTTATGCTACGTAGTGGGCAGGCTTTTTAGTTAGTCGTAAGGCAAGCCAACAACAATGCCGCACGATGCCAAAGACTTTGGCCCAAAGTGCTCGGTAACAAGCACTAATTAGGTGATATAACGTCAAGATTCAAGAAAACGAGTCTTTGTGAATTATTTAATGTAAATATCTAAGTCGGTATGTATGACGGCGCTCGTATATTTTTTACTACTACTGTAATATAATATGCGTATATTATTATATACGCGTCGAATTGAGGACCTCGTCCGTTTTGTCGGTCAAAAATTGACGTGATCGAAAGATATGAACCTGCGTAACTACTACGTAGTTTGTAACCATCTCATTTATTCAATTAAGTTATGTCACATCAGAATCTGATTCGTCAATTTATTTAAAGTGATTATCTATATTTAATTGAATAGTTGGTCGTGCCGCATGTGATGCCTGAATAGCCCAAAGAATTCTTGAAATATACTTTTCTAATCTTGCCATATCATGTTATACATATAGTATTGTAGCTGAAGTTTATGAGGACTAATAATTATTACCTCTCCGAACAGACAATTTTAAAACGTTTTTGATTTTGTTTACTAATTGTAAAATTCCACATGTCACTTTTTTTTGCAACTACAGTATATCGTGTATGGTATAATTTCATCAAGTAGCGCACCATTGCTACAAATCTAACAAAAAAAAACATAGTTAAGACTGATTTTCTGAACAACGTTAACTTAATCTAAGTCGTCAAATAAAAATATTTTCATTTTCATTTCAATCCATTGCTAATTTGTCAAACATTTATAGAAAAGATAAAACAACGAAAAAACATGAATGAAAAAAGTTTTATATAAAGTTTGGCACGAAGAAAATGTAGGAATAATGTATCACTATCGCGATGCCCTCACGGGGTCAATGTCACTAAGTTAAGACTCCAGTTTGTAAGAACTTTTTTGTAACAGTGCATTGTGCAATAAGCGAATATAAAAAAAGTTCGTTTAGGCCAGGCCTAGCCCATGAAGTCTCTTGAGCATCCTCTTGTCTCTTGACATGGCTAACAATCGGGACTTACAACTCTACATTTCCATCTGTAAATAGATAAATCATTCACTTATTTACACTGATACAAAAGACCGTAAATGGAATATAAACTGATAGGTCTCCTAATTGATGGTAAGCTGTTGTCGTGGTCTATAGACAACTGACTACTAGAAATTAAATTGTAGGTTCAGGTTGTTTTAACCGTTTAGCTAAGTCAGAGGCCTTCAGCCCGGGTAGCACAGCAAGGGGTGAAAACCATTGTATCCACTCTTAATGTCAGATGTCTTTGTCAATCCATACTTTATTTCCTCTTCAAGGGGATATAATGGTGGAAAGACTATAAATCCCTTTGCCATGCTTACCGTGCTGGCGGCCTAAAAACTCTGACACCAGGGCTAGCCACCCAGCCTATACGAACTTACTTTTACCAGAAGTTTTACTAGTATGGGTCTTGAAGCTTTCTGATCTAATAGTTTTAGAATTCGAGACGATGAGTAACTATAAAAATAATTCCCCTTGAAGTATACGTCTGTACAGGTATCGAGGAACTACGCGACTCAAGAGGAAATGCACTGGACGGCTATCGAAGGGCGGGCTATCGGACGTCGGTCCGCGGCCCACGCCTGCCGAGACAGCCTTCGCTTGCTAGCTGCCCGCGCTGCCCCGAGAGAACCTTCTATCATGGTAAGCTTCAGATATTATTATTAAGTATAATTTATTAAATTCTTTTTTTTCAAAAACGTTTCAATAATACATAACATTTTTATCAATAAGGTAAGTAACTAGAACAAGATAAAAATATTTTTTTTAACTGTTGCTACGCTATTTTTTTTAACTACGCCAGTGGCCTATGTTTTGGAGAGGATTCAATATGCCAGCAACTCAACGCCGTACTCCGTTGCTTTAAGGAGCTGAGCTGGTTTGAGTAAGGTGGCAAAGGAGATAATGCAAAATGTACCCCAAGCAGAATTTCAGTGCAGGTAACATAACCTTAGTACTGAGAGTTTCTGCAGAATTTCTCATTAAAGATCATAAGAAATGTATCTTAAAAATGTTGACATCAGAATAATTGATCATAAAATGAACTAAATTTTGAAAATATTACATTATTTCACATAATACCACGATAGCTAATCTCGCGTAAAATAGCTTTAACGGAGTGAATTGTTTTAATATGATTATCGATTAAGTATGTCTGTCACCTGTCACACAGTAAGCCGTGGTGGTCTAGTGGTAATGACGCCTACCTTACAAATCGTGACCTACCGTTCAAACCCGGTCCCGGACCAATGAATTCCTTGGAATTTATGTACGGAATTTCACACCACTGGCTTTTCGGTGAAGGAAAACATCGTGAGGCAACCTGCATAAATATGTCCAAGGAAGAAATTCCATGGCGTATGTGAATCCACCAACCCGCACTGGGCCAGCATGGTGGGTATGGCCCAATCACCCTTCGTGGGTAGGCCTACGTCCTGCAGTGGACTATTAAAAAGGCTGGTACAGATGTCTGTCACCAGGCTGTTGTATCTCATGAACCGTAATAGTCAGACAGTTAAACTCTTCACAGATAAAGTGTTTCTGTTGCTGCTATAACAGTAAATAAAATAATAAAAAAGAATAAAATTAATATTTAAGGGAGCTTCCATGCAACAAAAGCGATTTCTTTGAGGTTTTTTGCGCGATATCAATAACGGCAACAGGTAGGACAGGCTTGAAATGGGGCTAAGTGGGCATTCGGTACGAAACCCTTCTTGCGCGAGTTCGACTCGCACTTGGCCAATTTTATTCAACTAGATATGAAAACAACAGATTAACATTCATGTTTATTGTTTCAGATTTTATCCACGGACGCCAAGTCTGAATAACAGTGTCATAATAAAACCTAGTTGTTCTCTTTCGTGTTCATAAATAATGTGCACAGGGAAACGAGACAGCAAGAGTGAAGAGGGCTTCATTGTTTTTATACGACTGTTTGGACTAATTTTGGACCACGGTGGTTCAAACATATTGGTATTAAAATAGTTACCTACCATTGATTTTTGTCAATCGTCGTTATATTACCTAAATATTTTATTGTAATGTAATATTTTTAAGTAATAGGATAGCAAATAAACTATAGTAAATGTCGTTTTACAATATTTCGATTGTAACCTCAAAGGTTAACGTAAATGTCTTTGTAATAATAATTATAAGTTTTTTTAGAATAAAATGTATCTTAAGAACATATTTGCTCATAGATCTCGTAGTTTTGTAAGATCGGCTATATCAATTAATAGATTTAAGATTACAGTTTCTAAAGATTACATATATTATATATTTTAATACTGAAAATAAAGTTGAATGTTAGTATAAATTTGTTTATAATTCAAGATTTTAACTTAAATAAGTATATACAATTTATGTATAATTATATCTGTATTACGTTAATAAGTATAACATTCGTGAGATGGTACTTTATTTTTTTTTATCTTTAAAAATAACTATGGACCAGCGACATGATCAATAATGGACTGGATAAAATTTACATGACATGTTAGAATTATTGGCTTTAATGTTAAGAAGATTAATTAGGCATAACATAAAATTATTTAAGACTAGCCTTTGCCCGCGGCTTCGCCCGCGCTTACTTTATAGCCTATGACACTCGCAAATAATGTGGCTTTCTATTGGTAGGTACAGAATTTTGAAAATCGGTTCAGTAGATCCAGAGATTACCCCTACAACCTCACAAACTCACAAACTTTACCTCTTTATTATATTAGTATAGAAGTATAGATTACGTTATCAATTTACAAGGCACCAACGTATATGACAATGTGAAGTCGCGGTTGTTGGCGCCTAGATGTATCATCCAATGCATTTTTCTACAATAACTAGTTCATTAGCTTTCTCTTTCTGTCACATGGCAATATAGGCTAATTGAGCGATTCCTTCTCCTTTTCACCCCCACCAATCCCATATACCGCCACGCAGTCAACGATAGAAGCCTGCGTAAGGTACTCTCTTCGTGTCAATCGCTTTGCAACAACGCTAATATTGCAGTGTAATGTTTAAGTAACAATAGAAAACCCGCAAGTACGTCGCTATAACTACGTTTCTCTACGGAGTGAACTAAATCTACAAAAAGGTGGACATTTGTGTGCGACCCTGGGCTGCGCAGCCAGGACCTCAGATCCGAAGGAAGTTCCAGAAGTCTGAAGGTGCGTGGTTCCTATTTTCTTTACCTAGATATCGCTCTAATTGTCATGACATGCCATGTGATATGTAATCAGTGATCCTAGCGAATTAACAGATGCAGTCCACTTAATATATTGACGCCATAAAGCCTTCGGGCGCATAACGCATCCCGCCAACGAACGGTCAAAACTAAATACTTGGCCGCTTCAGCGGTAATGGAATCTTTGCAATATTGCGACTCGACCTTGTCCTTGAAATACATACTCGTACTGACAGCTCGTACTGACAGCTCGTACTGACAGCTCGTACTGACAGCTCGTATTGACAGCTCGTACTGACAGCTCGTACTGACAGCTCGTACTGACAGCTCGTACTGACAGCTCGTACTGACAGCTCGTACTGACACGCGCTAGGACTGCCCACCTAGTAGGTAAATTGCACGCTTACTGATTACAAACTAACACGTTCGTTTACTACCCTGCAACTGTGTTGTGTACTTTTTTTCTCTTTTTGACGCAAATAAGTCCGCGTTTGACCACCAGCTCGCCTGGTGGTAAGAAGAGTCCTAGAAGATACTCGTACCTATTCACTAAGACCTTGAAAAGCTTTAGATTCTTACTCCTACTTATCAATGTTAATTAGTACTTTTCAAACTCCGAAGCGCGTACGTATTATTTGATTTGCGTTCCGACCGTTTGTATGAAGACGAAATATTGTATACTCGTAGATACCGTTACCGTGTAGTTTGGCATACAAGCGCCATGCTTAGACAAAAGTTTTTTGTTTTATAAATATAACGGTGCGTACACATTAAACCTAACACGTCAACCGCTTATAGCGACAAATACTAAAAACAGAATAAAATATTTAATATTCCCATACAACAAACGTGATTTTTTGCTCTCTATTGATGACGAAAACTGGTAGACGCTTGAAATATCCACGGTAAATTTAGTTGTTCATTCACTTTACAAATAAATAATTACATAAATTTAAATTAAGGGGGTGGGGGCATAATGGTGGCGAGTCCGCATCTGTATCTACTTTTTACAGCTCCATCTTCAGACCAGCACCGTGTCATCATAATGCTGGATTGTTACGCAATTTACCTATATATGCAAAATTTCAGCTCAATCGATTACCGGGAAGTGGAATCAAATTTAATTTGCACGATTTGATGACTCGGACAGGTGAAATTGTAAAATGACTGTAACTGATCATTATTAGGACTTACTTATCACTAGTTCATCAATCCATCATCCTTATGACGTCCAATGCTGGACATAGGTCTCTCCTATGGATCTCTAATAAGGCCGTTTGAAAGCTGAACGCTGGAATATGCAAATGCAACGTTATGTCCACCTTGCGGGTGGATGTTCTACGCTGCGCTTGCCGGTTCGTGGTCTCCACTTCAGAACTTCTCGACCCCATCGGTCATCAGTCCTCCTAGGTATATGCCTCACGGCTATTTCAACTTGCAAATCCGCCGTGATAAGTCGATAACTTTGGTACTTCTACGCGTAGCTATTATTTTCATATGTATTACTTGCGCGATGAAAAAAGTTGAGTTTAAGATACCTCAATCTAATTTTTCAACACATTTCTCGGGCGACTCCTAGTAACAAATTTTTATGTTGTAATTTTTCCCTTGCCAGTACTTTATTTTCGTTGTTAGATAGTAATTGTACACGTATATACGTTGGCTTTTTGAAAATTGTCCATTTTGTACGTCTAATTAAATCTTATGTAATTTATAGGGGTAGGCATTGAATTATTTATGGGGTAGGTAGGAAAATAAATTTAATAAAGATTTGTTGTTAAGTGCGTGTTGAGACACGCGTATATGGTGTATAGTAGATGGTGACGATGATTATGTTTATGATAAAAACAATTTTAAAGATGTCACTAGATGGCTGACTGCTATAAACATTTAATTGGCTAAGAAATATGTTTGTGAGGTATGTCTGCATGTTTAAACATTTCAATTTAACTTTTTTAAATCCCAATAGTGCTCAAAATAAATATAGGAATATTGGAAATAGTCTTTAAACTCAAAAGGTTTGAGGATTCTCACTTGTATACTCTAGAAATTAAAGAGGGGACAAACACACACACATTATTTTTTCAACTTTGGCAACCTAAATCACAAATGGTACACGTGACAAAAAATGCATAGTCAAACCTAAAATTCATTTACAAACCCTATTCGATGATATCGAATTAACTCCATCATGAATGTGTTTTTTAACTGCTTAATTTTCATCTCCCCTTTACATTATGGGAATGCCCATTAAATAACTTCACTGTTTAGAAAAAATTTACTCATTCTAAATTGAGATCTGTACCAAAACTATATTCGTCTCACATGCCATTTGTTAATAAATGTGGTAGATGAAACGCTCTGAAGAGGTAATATTGGGACGGACGGACGGAGAGACGGAAGGACAGACGGGCGGACGGACACAACAAAGTTATAAGGGGTCCGTTTTACTACGCAAACCTAACAATTAAGCCCAGTGTTCTCAACATGTTGTACATATAAAAGCAAAATTGAGTTTTTTTATTCAAGAGATCGTGTAGTAACAATTGAAATGCAAAGATTAGTGCTAAAATTCCCTACATCATTATAACTTTCTAGTGTTGTCACCAATTAGAATCCAAGTTTACAAGTTGGCCTCATAACTAAAGCTGTTTTCAATATAAATGGTCCAAATCACCTCCTTTTGACTCAATGGATTTTATGGAAATAATCCTGTAGATAGGGTATACTTTTACGTTTTCAAATTGTCATAAAAGAGAGGAATGTCAATTTTTTCATAATGTATAGTGTGTCTACTGTTGTATGTTTAATATGTTCTTCTGTATGTAAGTAAGGCTCTCATTTGAAGGTTACATTACTACTGTAATATAATTATCCTAATAAAATATACTTTAAGTAATAGAGCTTACTGATATTGAATATCATGTTTATGAAAATTGAATTGTTAAAAATATTTTTCGAGCGAAATAAATCCAAAGTCATTTAACTAGCCTTTTGTTTTATTGGTACTTGTTTTTTGAAACTTTGTCTTGGATATTTTTTATCGTGGCGTATATTTTTGAATAATTTTCCGTGAGCATTTTCATCACAGTATGTTTGACAAATTGTTATTCCACCATTTTATTCCGCCCTTGTACAATTTTTTTTTTTGTGTAGTTTCTATTGTATATTACTGTAATTTTTGGTGTACAATGAAGATATGTTTATTTATTTATCCCAAAATAAACAAAGCAAGGGCTGATATTAAAACTGGATAAAATGGTTAAATCCTTTTGCCAAGCTAAGTGTGCTGAGATGAGATCTATCTATATCTATCTATCTTTT
The DNA here is from genome assembly GCA_964007245.1 of Hypomecis atomaria. Taxonomy (NCBI): domain Eukaryota; kingdom Metazoa; phylum Arthropoda; class Insecta; order Lepidoptera; family Geometridae; genus Hypomecis; species Hypomecis atomaria. Next base: position 23,420,850 of record OZ023288.1, read on the forward strand.
AGCCGTAGGACGTCCACTTCTGGACATAGGCCTGTTCCATCCATGGATTTCCAATAAGGTCGATTGGAAGCGACCTGCATCCAGCGCGTTCCTGCGATTTTTATTACATCGTCAGTCCACCTAGTCGGTGGACGTCTTACGCTGCGCTTTCTGGTCCGTGGTCTCCATTCGAGAACTTTACGACCCCATCGGCCATCCGTTCTTCGAATTATGAGATGAGATAGTTTGTGAGAAACATACCATTTTGTCAAAATTATGCGTATGCACATGGTTTACTCAGTAGCTGAGTTTTATAGCATCCTCTATCCCCTAATTCAGTTTACTTTTCGCTTTTCGTGCATCAGTTACTTGTACGAGGTTTGTTGTACCATGAAACGGCATTTTGCTCATCTCGCGAGTGACGACGTATGTATTTTAAAACAAAATTGTACACAAAAAATCAGTTAACACTATATGCTACGTAGAGAGCTCTCGTATTTTATGACAATTAACTATTTCTACCAAGTTAAGTTTGACGTAATTTTAAATTATTATTGTGACAAATTATTGCCTTGGAAGACTGGCAAAGTAGTATCTATGATTGTTAATTAAAATAAAAAAGATTAATACTGTTATATTTATACGAATTGCAGAATGAGTAATGTTTATTTTATTTAAATAAAATCTTGGTTGAAGTTGCATTTAATGACTTAAAATAAACGTGAGTAAAATGCTCTACGCAAATGAACCCGTGTAACTTCTAGAGGCGCGAGTGCTCGCGGATTAATAAAGGTGTATAGTTTTTTTACATTCTTACTATATTGGGCTAGCTATCAATAAATTTTTCGAGGCATCGACTGTAGCGCCATCTAGTGCTTTGAGAGCGATAAACTCTAGCGAAACGCCCAGGCACCGGAGTTACGAGAACCGCGGGCGGACTTGAATCCACGTACAGTGAAGCGGGTCCCGAAAAGGGCATCTCGTGCTCGGCGGATCGCTAACGGATTACAGTTACGGATTATTATAATGTAATAGTGTTATTACTATGAACTTTTGAACAGGAATGTGATTTGAGACTAAAATAGGCCGTGATACAATGTTACAAGAAAATTATATGTCCTCGCCCACAAAATAACCCGCTCGCGTATGCGCATCAAGCTTATGATAATGATGATGGATTCCAAGTCCCGTCAAATTAATGATTTCTTTTTACAAAAAATACATACAAAGAAAAAAATCCTTAACATTAGTCTTTTTGCTTATATAAATCTCTTACAGGCAACCGTTCCATCTAGAGAGGAGTTTATAAATATCTCTATAAAAATAGGGTGAACCGTAGAGAGGAAAAGACAAAAGGAAAAAAAAAAGCTTTACAGTACCATATACAATAATATTTATTTGAATATTTATAATATTACGTTAAACATGCATGTGTGCATACATTATCATATGAGTTGTCGTTATCAATATCCCAAATATTAACTTTACAATATTTAAATAAATGGCCGGCGCGCAAAGAAAAACTCCACTTTTTTTGACTCGATTGGTTGCATAGATAATAATTTATAATACACTGTACCAGTTAATTGGTGGACTTTTTTCTCATACATCTTATACACGGTCTCTAACCCCAAACTAAGCATAGCTTGTGATATGGCTGCCAGAGACTGATATACTTACTATTTATAATACTATACTATAAATATAAATCTTTATTTTGTTTTTAGGATACATTGATGGAAAAACAATTTGTCTATTTGCCACGACAAAGGTGCTCTATATCTAGATAGTCTATGCAGAATTCGCAAGCTCAGGGCACATTTCGCCGGAAGACACACTCCGGAATTTCCGTTGGTCGGAGCAGTACAGATCCTTGATCCTTATAGCTTGGCTTCCAGTCTCCATGATACGTCGCAGCCAGTACGTCCTGCAGTTGCATTCCACGTTCCTTATCTTGTCTAGTCGGTTATCAGATCTGAAGCTGATCGTGACTTGAGGCCCGGGAGCTGTTATGGCAGCCTCATAATCCTCCTTAGTGAGCTCGATCGAGGTAACAGTGTTACTGAACTTGACGGCTGGATGTTTTACTGAAGCGTCTCGAGTGTACAGAAGATCTCTGAACTGAAAAGTATAATTAGTACAAAAGTGATTGACGAATCATAGAATACCCATATGCATCGTTCGCAGCATAATTATAGCAAAGAATCATCTATTAACCAGGAGTTTAGAATAATTTAGAAACAAATTAAACATTTCTAATTAGTTAGTTTAGGTTTGGGATGTAGACTTCATTCGACCTTCTGCAGTGTTTTCTATCTTTGGTTCAGCGTGTAAAAAATAAAGGTAGTTATGGTCTCTCGAACACCACTTTTACTTCCTAAACTGTTCTAGAGCGCATTTATCCAATTATTCGTTTTTAGGGTTCCGTACCCAAAAGGTAAAAACGGGACCCTATTACTAAGACTTCGATGTCCGTCTGTCCGTCTGTCTGTCTGTCACCGGGCTGTATCTCATGAACCGTGATAGCTAGGCAGCTGAAATTTTCACAGATGATGTATTTCTGTTGCCGCTATAACAACAAGTACTAAAAACAGAATTAAATAAATATTTAAGAGGGCTCCCATAGAACAAACGTGATTTTAGGAGTTTTTTGCTCGCTATTAATAACGGCAAGAGGAATGGGGCTCCCATCCGGTACGGAACCCTTCGTGCGCGAGTCCAACTCGCACTTAGCTGATTTTTTCGATTTATTTTATTGTATTGAAATATTATTAGGGGTGTTCCAGTGGTAGCAACACCTGCATTACAATCGTGAGATCGTGGATTAAAATTACGGTCCCGTACTAATGGATTCTTAAAATTTATGTACTCATACGGATTTCCGCATCATTGGCTTTTTAGTGAAGGACTACATTATAGAAGAAATTCGATGGCGTATGTGAATCCATCAACCCGCACTGTGCCTGCGTGGTGGATACGGCCTTTGAGACCTACAGTGGACTTTTAAGCTTACTTACAGCTTACTCACCTTCAATTCTAATATATTTGTGACAGAGAGGTCCAATTTCTCCAAAAATATGAGGTTTTCACGCCAATCTCGGCAGACATGTGTAATAGATGTTTCCGCCAAAGATAACGTCTTCAATTGAGTCAAATTTTGCAATGGTGAGTAACCTGTAAACAAATATAATTTTATATCGTGATGTCCTTGATATTAACCATTAACCCTATAAATGGAGTGTTAAAAGTTTTACAACCTTTTTCTTCTTACACTCTTTTTTCGATTTTTAACTTCTGTTTTTGTTTGCGTTTCTGTATTTAGGTAGGTTTTTTATTTTCTTTAATATTTAGGTAGACTAGAATGAAAACTCAATGTTTCATAAGTTATGTTAATAAATTATCTGTTGAAGACCAATATTAATTATTATAGGTACATAATCTATTACCGTTTTCTTCGCAGACATCGTACAGGTATTCGTGGTCACCGATATTAAGATGTTCAAGCGATGTCAACGGAGCCAAAGCGGCTAGTGATCTAGACGATAGTTTGTTATGTTGCAGAGAAAGAGATTTAATCGCAGGACCAAGGAACGCCGAACTGCAAAAGTAAACAATAATTTAGTATTTTCTTGAACAGGATAGTTCCTCTATTAACTACAATAAAACTACTAAGCAACTAAGTCTTGTACAGTTTGGGTTTAAAGTGGAGAGTCGTGGCGTCACGGTGAACTGACAGTAAGATTTTAATCAGCAGCCAAGGTACCGACCACTTGGTAAACGCGACGCGTCTACTGATGAAAACCGAATGGTGTCTACCATATATCAAAGTTGTATAAGCAATGACAGATCAGTGTTGTCAACGTAACAAAATTAGTAAAATACTTGGCACAAAGGGAACCTCACCTACGACGCTTCTCATTTTGTACAAGCTCTATTTAAAGTTCGCAATCTATGTAAGTAAAGGTTAAACAGCTAAACAACTACACAAAACAATTATATTTTGTACATTTCACTGTTAAATAAACATTTAAAGATAATATAAATATATTTCGAGCCCAGCTGAGCCCTAGCAGTGGGCTCAGTCGGCAGTTGCAGCAGTTGCTTATATTATAAGCATTGCCATTCAGTTTGGTTTCTCATTTATATCATGATAACACAAATTTACACTAATACGAGTATAATCTCCATTGATGGAGGGAATAAATAACCTAGAACTAAGAAATTAGTCAACGTATTAGTTTGCTCACCTTGAAAAAGTTCGCAATATGTTGTCTGAGAGATCCAGTTTGATGAGATTAGGAGCTCCTTCTAAAAACCCATCAGGTAGCGATTTTATTTTAGTTAACCTTATACTGAGGCGTTTGAGGCCTACAGCACCATTCAGTAATCCATCTGGCAATGAACTAAGCTGTTCCGCCACAAACAGTGTTATTTCTTCCAAACGTGGACAAGCGGCCACCCAGCTATTTGGTAACTCTTCGACTTTAGCATTATGTATCTCGAAGGATTTTAAAGCATCACAATGGTGACAAACGTTTTTCGTTCCAATAAGATAAGGTGATTGACTCGAGTACAGATGGTGTATTTAGTTGCTTCTTCGCAATACTCGTGTCGATAGGACTTGGAGCGGTAAATCCGGAGGAATCTAGCATTAAGTGTTGCATGTTGGGTAGAGCACGTTGTGTTTCTACAATGATATCTGGTAATGTAGCCGGGAGAAAATTGAGACTATGTCCATTCAGCCAGAGTCGTGTTATCGAATGCGGAAGACGGTCGAGCTCGCCGGCTGGCAGACGTACATTGTTCACTTGAAGAGTGCGCAAATTCTGTAAGCCAGAGAGAAAACCTGCCTCAGGCAAAGGTCGTTGAAGTGGGTCGAATCCGTATTTGCCAGCGATCTCAATATGAGTGAGTTGCTCGAAGCCAACGAAGAGTTTCTGGGTTAGCAGGGCATCTCCCGAGAGCCATGTCAGGTCCAAATCAAACCTGTTGTTGAGTGGTTGCGGTTTCACGTTGATCTTTGCTAGTGCACTTATAAGCGAGTCATTCTGCGGAAATGGACAGTCGGTGAAATCTATATTCGGTACGCGAAGTTCCTCTGAGAAGCGTGGCAGCGCCGGGGAGTCAAGCGCGTCCCATCCGTCACATTCTATAGAAAATCCTCTAAAACTCCGACTGTTCCTTCTATGAAAAAAATGATACTCGACTTTGTGACCTGTAACAAATACATTTTAATTTTAGTTGAAGTGTTAAACATCACATTTAAATTTACTACAACGTTATACCTTTATTGCTGGCCTTTATTTCAGAACTTGGTTGTTTAAGGGGCAAACATTGTTCGGCTACATCATTAGAGCTCTTCATTCAAGTTTTTTGTATCATAAAAGTATAAACTAGTGTTATGATTACAAGTCGTTAAAACATGATAACCCAACCTCAAGGCCAGATGTATGCGCAGAGTGCCAATTAAGAACTATCTAAGAAACTTCAACTTTCATAATTAGGTTCAATTCTGATTCATTTTGACTCTGGAGCTTTTCAAAGTCCTCTCCCCACTCAACAATCGGTGATGACAAACAAATTCCGAAAAAAAAAAATAGAACCTATGTACCATGTTTCTACTTTTTAACTCAGGAAAATTTAATGAACCTGTGACGAGTCGTGAGTAGAGCTAATTCACAATTAAGGGTTGAAATGTAGAATTATCATTTTTTTGCCAAAAATAGCATAACTGACTTCCACCGTGTACTGGATACGAATAGTTCGCACGAATCGATGTGTCATCCATGTAGTACCTACATTTTACATTATTGTTGATTTATCAAAAAAGTAACTAAAAATTTAAATGAAAACAAGCAAAAAGAAGATTTTTTAAATCGGTTCACATTTGGCGAAAATAGCGATGAACATACTTACACAAAAAAATACATAGAGACGAACATAGAACCTCCTCCTATTTGAAAGTCGGTTAAAAACAAATGTTACCTTCTACCACAGCAGAGATAGCGCTGTAACGCTTGAGGCAATTCTCAACGACAAAAAAGTAATGGAAAAATTTTGCCCTGAGCTGTCAAAACTGTCAAATATGAATTGAAATTGGACACAATCAGGAGAAAAACACGGCAACAGAAACTGAATCGAAAGAAAAATCATGTCTCTTTCTAACTCATGCCATGTTAAATCAATGCATCTCCTTCAGATTTCATCGATCGACAACATTATCCCTCTGGTTGTAATAGCTTTATGCCTGCTACCAATAACTCTCTCTCACCGAGTGTGTGAGAGACGATATGCTAGATAGATATTTGGCTTAAAGTATAAAACCATTCAGAGTGGCAATGCTGCCAGCATGCTGGACACGCTGCCAATTGGCAGTGGGCTTCAGATTTGGATTATCTTTAGACCTTCAAGGGTCTTTGTTCGATCCATTGCTTTGTATTTAGTAGTATGTAGTTTAATTATGTTGTTTTAGCATAGGCAAGTAGTATTGTATTTTGTTTTAGTTAATAAAAGCCGTGGTTGTCTAGTGGTAATGACACCCGCCTCACAATAGTGGGGTTTTTGTTTCAAATCCCGGTCCCGTACCAATGAATTCCTTGTAATTTATGTACTGAACCTAACACCACTGGATTTTCAGTGAAGGAAAACATCGTGAGGCAACCTGCATACGTCTGGAGAAGAAATTCGATAGCGTGTGTGTAATCCACCAACTCGCACTGGGCTAGCGTGATGGATATGGCCCAATCACCCTTTGTGGGTGGGCCTACGTCCTGCAGTTGACTAATAAAAAGGCTGGTACAGTACAGTAATAAAAGCAAATGGCACTCATTAAAAATTTAAATAAAAGCTCTTGCTCTTGCAGCCTACACCATCACAAACCAACACTGCACACCACATCCTCTGCAACAGAGTGGTTTACAACTGGAACAGGTTGCCTGAGGATGTAATCTCAGTAAACACTATAAATACATTTAAGAATAGACTGGATCTTTGGATAAAGAAGGAAAAAAAATCCTTGACAGATAAATACTAATTTTATTCGACTCTGTTTGATATAGGCACATCAGTTTATACTGCTCACCTAAAATAAATAAATAAAATATGTAAATTTACCTTCTACCAAAAACTCTCTTTCGCCGGGTGTATGAGAGACGATGGTGTCATCACACCCTCGCCGGCCATCGCAACTGACCTCGTTTGCCGTCGCACAGGCGCAGGCGCACAGAAATATTATCATCCACCACATTATTCTATCATTGAATGGCTGGAAAATATTTTTGTATTAACTACAAAGTGCTGCTTTTACAATGGCAAAACTGTAGAATCGCGAAAGAAATATTTCTTTTTATTATTAGAAATATTTTAACTTTTTGTTTGTTTTGTTTAATTAAACAACAGATCCGTACAAAAAGTTTCATCTCGACAAGACGTGGGCAAATAATAATCGTCCAAGTACGAGTCGGACTCGCGCACGGAGGGTTCCGGAATGCATGGGAGCCCCTCTTAAATATTTATGTTATATTAATTTCATTATTTATTATTAAAGTGAATATACAACTAAATATTCTGTGACAATTTCGAGCATCTACCTGTTCCCTTTATTAATATAGAGTGAAAAACGACTAAACACAGGTTTAATGTATGGGAGCCCCCCCTTAACTAATTGTATTATGTTTTTAGTATTTGTTGTTATAGCGGCAACAGAAATACATCATCTGTGAAAATTTCAGCTTTCTAGCTATAACGGTTCATGAGATATAGCCTGGAGAAAGACAGGCAGACGGACAGCGGAGTCTTAGTAATAGGGTTCCGTTTTTACCCTTTGGGTACGGAACCATAAAAACGATTTATTGTTGCGTTTCCTCAGTCTTTCCCACATTAAAATGTGCCTCTGAAAGCTTGCACTTGGATACAAAGTCTTGTGAATCAACACTTTGTATCCTTTTAGTGTAGGTACTAAATATACTAAATTGTTAAAGTCAAAATAAGATCATCGAACCTATTATTTTAAACTTTTGCTATAGGACCAACCATGAAATCGCAATCACAAATTTTTTCTTAAACATTACAACAACTACTTTCCACAAAATGCATGAAAAAGCGACCAGTGACCCTTCCAAAAGGTATCAATAATGTCAATGGGTTTTAAACGGCTTATAATGTCTAACACCAGGGCTGGTCACTCAGTTTAATCTGACTTACTTTTAGACAAGAGAGAGAAATATACAAAAAATATAATAACGTCTTATTAGATAGATAGATAGATATTCTTTTTGTTAACACAAAGAGCACAAGTAACACAGATAACATAAAAATTAAAACTATAGCGTAACAAGAGGCGGCCTTATCGCTAAAAGCGATCTCTGCCAGGCAACCTTTGGATGGAATAGGAATATAGAACAAGTAAAGACGGGGGTGTACGTTAACAAAAATAATTCGTACTTATTAAACATACACATACATACTAATAATTACATACACAAAAAATACAAAAAAGTACGTACCATTTCTAAATATACTTATAATAACAAAAAAAGTATTAATAAAATTGTAAAACTAATAGATTAAAAAAATAAAAATAATCGTAAATTACCTGTTCGATGAAAACGTTTAATAGTGATTGTATGTCCACTTCTTAAAAAATACTGTTGAATCTGATTCAACCAAACATATTTGAAGCTGGTTTGTTTATACATATTTATCTTTTTAACAAAAAAAATGTTAGGTTTTATACTTATCGATATTTAATTTGCGCTGTTATCTTCGAGCAGATATCTATAGAGACACAATCGTGCAAAAAAGTGTCCGAGCCAAAACCTTGCCCAAGCTACGTAATGGGTACACTTTTTAATTAGTCGTAAGGCAATTGCAAGCCGACTACAACGCCGCGCGATGCCAAAGTGCTCGGTTACTAGCACTTATGAGGTGACATGACGTTGACGTTCGAGAAAACGGGTCATTGTGAATTATTTAATGTGTTAGTCATTCTAAGTAGGTAGGTATGACGGCGCTCGGATTTTTTTTTTACTACTTTCACTTGACTTTATTTCACACACAGGGACTGTGGCTCCTTAGATATTTGCTCGAAGGCTATTATCCAATTTGATATTTTGCCTTAATTATTAGATAGATAGATAGATAGATAGATAGATAGATAGATTCATTTATTTTCAGTAAGGATAATTACATACATTGGTATACAACAATATACTATGAGCAACACCTTACGAATTGTCAAAATAACAATTATTTTTCAATACTCAACAGAATTATTAGGCATGATTTTACAATAAATTAATTATTTGGTACATTACATAAAATTCAAATACAATATTAAAAAATTAAGATGTCAGAAATACCTACTGTAATTGAAATATCTGCAATAGCATCGTCAAAAATAACAGTTTAAAATAAATAAAATCACATGTCAAAAATTGCGTAACATTACTCTAAAGTTTCTGCAATAGCATCGTCAAAAATAACCATTTAAAATAATTAAAAAATATCATATGTCAGAAATAGTGTTACAAGTTGATAGGCACAGATAAATAGGTGCAGGATTAATATGTTTTATTGTCTAAAAAATCTTTCATAGTATAAATTGTTTCATCGAGGAGGAGAGATCTCACTCTACTAAGGAAGACTGCATCATTGGTCATCTCTTGAATCTCTTTTGGGAGCTTGTTATAGAGTTCTCTGCCTTTTATTAATGGAAGGCGTTGGGAAATACATAATCTGTGGCGAATTGGCTTTAAATATATTCTATTTTTACTAGATCTTACACTGTTGGTGTCATGAAGTTGATACTCATTTAGATTCTGTCGAACATACTTCAGGATTTCATATATATATAGAGATACAGATGTTAAGATTTGCAAATCTTTGAAGTGTTGTCGGCAAGATTCTTTATATTTTCCATTCACAAGAACTCTAATGGCACGTTTCTGCATTTTCAGAATTCGTTCAAAGTCTGTTGCATTTCCCCACATAATAATTCCATATGACATTATGGAGTGAACATATGCATAATAAATTTCTATTAGGTAGTCAGGAGTAGTAATGCTTCTTAATTGTTTAAGGGCAAAAATTCCTTTCGACATTTTCTTACATGTGAAATCTATATGGTCTTTCCATGATAAACATGAGTCAATGTCAAAACCTAACATTCTAACATGGTTAGTACTCTGTAACATAGACATTCCTACATCTACCCGAGTGGTATCTACCTTTGTGGATTTGGCATTAAAAAACATAATATTTGTTTTGTCCGGGTTTAATTGGAGTCCATTTATACTGAACCATTCCTCAAGTTTGCAAAGTGCATCTTTGATTTTAATTTTCAGATTGTCAAGGTTGTCATCAGACAGTATTATTGTAGTGTCATCTGCATACTGAATGATGTCACCCTGTAGATCCATAGTATTGATGTCGTTAACAAACATAATAAAGATAACATTTCCAAAAGATGAACCCTGGGGTATACCTATTTTAACAACACGGGGCTCTGATTTATGTCGTGATCCATCAATTTTTGCTTCTACAGTTTGTTCCCTATCTGATACGAACGATTCAATAAGTTTTAATTCATTGCCATCGATGCCATAAAAAGCTTCTAGTTTAGCTAACAATAGTTCATGGTTCACTGAATCAAAGGCTTTAGATAAGTCTAGAAATATTGCAGCTACTTTTTTCTTTTGCTCAAGAGAATCTGTAATCTTCTTAACAAAACTGAGAGTTGCAGATATGGTAGATCGGCCTTTTCTATATGCATGTTGTGAGTCCGAAATCAACTTGTATCGGTTGCAATGGTTCATTATGTTTTCAGACATTATAGATTCGATCAACTTTGAGATTGTTGGGACTATTGTAATGGGTCTATAATTTTTAACAGAAGTTTCATCACCTTTGCCTTTATACAACGGGGTGAGTCTACATTTTTTCAGAGATTGAGGATAGCTTGTAGATTTTAAAATATTGTTTACTATGTATGTAATGTGGTTGCTAAGATTCATCAGTATTTTAAACATGAATTTTCCTGATATGTCATAAATATCTCTAGTATCTGATTGTTTTATTTTAAATTTGGCTAGATTCAGTAAATCATGTGGGGTTATAGTCTGAAAAGCAAAATTTTGCATATCATTAGTATGAGGCATTTTATTACTTAAGGCTTTTGCCTTATTAGGACAGTTATTCATACTTAGGTTATGTCCTATAGAAATAAAGTAATCGTTAATATAATTTACAATGTTTTTATTTAAGATTGGTTCCAGAGTTTTTTCATCTAGAAGATTCCAATTCCATTCTTTATGATTATTGTTTGTTTCTTGCTTTATAACACTCCAAACTTCTTTCTTAACATTGGTAGAGTTTTGAATTCTATTTTTAATGTATTCTTTTTTACTTATCAAAATATGTTTATTTAAAAGGCACTTTTTGTTTTCTATATGTGTATTTGATAATTGCAGATACTGATTTTTTATTTCATATAAGTCATGAAGTTCTAGTTGGAGTTTTGTGATCTCGTCATTGATCCATGGACATTGACTTTTTAAATTGATTTTAACCTGCTTCATTGGAAAAAATACATCTAAGTTCCATAGTAACTTGTTTAAAAATGTGTCAAAAGTATTATCATCATAAATTTCAAATATCCTATCCCAATCATATGCATGCATTGCATTACAAAAATCTACAAATGCTTGGTCACTAAAAATACGTTTTTCAATGTACATGCGTGGGTGATTTACATTATTATTATTTATTTTGATATTAGCATGTTGTGCAAAATGGTCAGAAATACCCGTAGCTATTGATTTGACAGTTATCTCTGAGTTGTCTATATTTGTGACGATACAATCGACTGATGATCTAGTATTATTGTATATTCTAGTGTAAAAGTCTACTACATTTCGATACCCACTTGTATTCATGATGTCCAATAATGCAGTCTTACTGTTTGAGGCAGACATAAAATCCACATTCCAGTCACCTGCTAAAACTACCCTTCTGTCAGACATTCCAGATAGGACATTAAATAATTTTTCAATACTATTGATAAAAATAGATTCATTACCCAAGCAAGTTCTGTACATACCTATTATTAAGAGTTTTGATGATTTACTAACATTTACTTCAACCGATGTGAACTCACAGTGATAATCAACAGTTAAGGAATCAATTTGTTTACATGGTTTTGAAATTAGGCTATTTCTAATGAAAATTGACACACCGCCATGTATTCGCTTTTTTCTTACATAGTAATTAGCATGGTAGTAACCATGAACAACAATGTTCTCAACTTCACTACAGTTTAGCCAAGTTTCACTAAGAATTAATACATCGGGCTTGTAAGTAACAGTTAAGCCTTCAAGTAGCATGATCTTATTACGAATACATTGTATGTTTTGGTGAAATATAACAAAGTTTGCGGTTTCTATGTTATTGTGGTTTGTATTACAGTTTCTTCTAAAAAATCTGCTTTAGTGATTTTACAAATATTAGTTTGGTTGTTGTCTATAGTAACTTGAGATTCCAAGTTTGAGTTTCCAGTTAAATATATCAAGTTACCTTGATGGGGTTTAAGGTGGACTGTGAAGCAATCTAGTACTTTTTTGTATAGAAAACAAATATACTGTTTTGTCAAAGACCTTGCAGATATAGGTTTATAATAATTTATTACAGAGGTAATAAATTATTATAAACCTATATTTTTTTTAAACAAGCGTTTGAGATCCTGGGTATCATATAGCAGCAGAGTAAAAGCCAAGACAAGTAAAACAAGCCCAAACACGATAGGTCTATCTTGTTTAGTACAAGATTTCTTATGGCCACCTTTCGACTCCATCATCAGATCAGCTCCATGGTACCATATTATTGCATTGTCACGCGATATACATTTGCGTTAGTCAAATTTAACTTGCAAGATTCCACCCGAACTTACATACGTAGGTACAAGGGTACATCCATTGCAAGTTGACTAAAAGCTTGTAAAATTAGTTATATTCATACAACAGATATAAATCACGAAAAATCTTATAAAACAACACCACACTGGATACAAACCGCTTCCAACCGGAACTCGATAGAGGAGAAATATGTCCAACAGTTGCAGTTTTATGGCTGATAACGATGATGATAATGATATCCAAATCATAAAAAAAACATTGGCGTCACATAATGTATTTGTGATAATTATTTTTCGCAAAAAATGGCACCAACATTATCCACCTTGTACAGATTTCGAATAGTTTGTACGAATTGATGTGACATCCATGTACATTATAGTTCATTGATCAAAACTGCTAAGGCAATTTCGATAAAATTTACATGGAACCATTTCGGAAGTATACCCTGTCGAAACAAAAAATATATTTCTTAAATCATTTTTTAATAGGCGAAAGTATCGATGATAATACACAAAAATTAACATACAGACGATCCCGGTACCAATAAGTTCTTTGGAATTTATGTACGGAATTTCACACCACTAGCTTTTCGGTGAAGGAAAACATCGTGAGGCAACCTGTATTTATGTCTGTAAAACAAATTCGATGGCGTATGTGAATCCACCTACTGGCATTGGGCCAGCGTGGTGGATTGACCAATCACCCTTCGTGAGTAGACCTACGTCCTGCCCGGGTAGCACAGCAAGGGGAGAAAACTATTTTATCCACTTTTAATGTCAGCTGTCATTGTCAATCCATACTTTATTTCCTCTTCGAGGGGATATAATGGTGGAAAGACTATTATTCCCTTTGCTATGCTTCCCATGCTGCAGTGGGCTATTAAAAAGGCCGGTACAGTGCATTACAGTACAGTAAACATACAGACGAACATACTACTTCCTCCTTTTTGGTAGTCGGTAAAAAGAGAAAATGGCTCATTTAAAACCCAACAGACATTTTCTTAAGAGAGTGTATATTTTTTTAAGTATTTTAGTCAAGCAGTACACGAATGTTTTGGCAACTGTGTTAAATAATAAAAATACGGCAGATAATGTCTTGTTAGTATTATTGATAACAGTTATGACCAAAGGGGTCATGACTTTGATAAAATTGTCCATAACAGGTTTGCATTGGACCATTTCCAAGAGATTTATTTAATTTTATATTTAGGAAATGTGAAAAAAGTCGGTTACTAATCTGTAATTTGAATTATTCTGAAAATTTGAAGTACAATATCTTTATATGAGAAAGCGTTATCATAAAAAAACAGTATAAATGTACTGAACGCTACCTTTTGGAGTCAGCCCTGTTGAGGAATTGAACAGGAAAGTGGGTAACGCAAGTACGAGTATGTGGTATTGAAAATTGATAGAAGAGGCCTTTATCCCGTTGTGGACGTCTTACGGCAGACAGCGATGATGACAAAGCATACCTATGAAAATAGCTTATACCTACACTGGTTATTCCCAAGTGTTGTAGTACCCAAAAAGGCCAGTTTGAATCCATGTAACGAGCCTCTTTGTGTCAATATAAATGATAAATAGAAATATTTGAAATATCACTATGTCATAATGACATTTCTCAAAAATGAGATTTTTGCAATAAATCAGGTTAAAAAAATATTAAAATACAATCATCAAAACCAAGCAAATCTTCAGTGAAATGCCGAACTCTCGACGCCGTAAGTTCTCAGTCCGAAACGGGAATCCTGGTAGAGGGCCACCAAAACCTCATAATGACTTTTTGCTCAGGTAAACATAAAATAATTTCCGTTATTAAAAAAAAAAACTAAACTCTCTTAGCTCTATTTTAAAGTGCTAAATAGTGAATGTCCTAAAGTCTGAAATGATGGTAATACTCGTAAGAAGCAAGAAGGGTTTTTTTTCTTATCACGAATAAGTCTGCGCTTGACCACCAATTTGCCTGATGGCAAGCAACGTTGTAGTCAAAGATGAAGCACGCAGACCTAGAATATACCTATTCACTCTGACCTTGAAAAGCTTTAGATTATATCTCTTAGGAAACAGGAAAGCAGGAAGACTGTTCCATTCCCTGGTGGTACGAATCAGAAATGTTGAGTCAAACCGCTTCGTACGTATCGAAGGAAAATCAACATTGTAGGGGTGGTAATGTGGCATCCTCCTACTTGTCCTGTAGTAAAATGGGGATGGTAGGATAAGGTCGTGCAGCTCAGATGCGCACTCTCCGAAATGAATCCTACAGAAAATGGACAGACTCGGGGTGGGCAAAGGTGGGACTACATTGAAATTTAATATACTCATGATCATGGGTGGGTCTTAAATCCATTGAAGTAATCATTAAATCGGTTTGAGGTAAGACAAATTGTCATAGTCTAACTATCGCATCAGTTGAAAATGATGTGCCCCTTTTTTCTCTGACCCAGGTCCAATTTTTCATTTATTTTTTGTTATCTTGTAATAAAGAAGATTCTGTAATCAACGTGATCATAATTTTTTGTATGACGTCTTTTCAGTGTCCCAGATATTGAAATGGTATAAAATTTTTAGTCAATAGTTCGAGTTATTTTTTCAGTTCTCCGGACCCAGAAACGGAAATTAAAACAATGAATAGTGACTCTATGAAATTTTCAACATCTAAAAGTAAAATCCACCCGAACAGCTCTAGAAACTCAAATAATGCGGACTTGACATCGGCGCGCGAAAGCTCCGTATCAACGGTAACAATTAAAAAGCGCTCAAACACTACTGTCGACAAAGACGTCACTGCCAACTCGAGTACGATAGATCTATTCAACCTAATGCATAACCTATCAGCAAATCATTCTGAATCTTGGAAATCCAATAAAGATAGTGTATATAAACTTGAGACGCCATTAAATAGGATGACGCGTCCGGATTCTCGAGACAAAACGCCTTCAAAACGAGAAAAGCATCGCCAACATCGCATGAAAGTAAGAAGCCCTAAACGGCGAATAGGTATCAGAATATTAGATCAAAACAAAGCAAACGACCTCGATAAGCTTACTTCGAGTGTCGGGACAGAAGTTATTGACTGGACACGTGAAGCGGAAGGGAGTGAAAATACTTCAGCAAGTTTGGTGGACACAGTTGAAGAAGACGAGAGACAGAGTGATAATTCGTCAGACGATATGTGTCGTATTTGCCACGGTGGCGACAGTTTGTCTCCGGAGCTTGGGCAGCTGATATCCGCTTGTTCCTGCCGAGGGACCGTAGGCAGGGTGCATGTGAAGTGCTTGGAGAGATGGCTAACTGAGTCGGGGAAGTCGAGATGTGAGCTCTGCGGCACTCGGTACATGACTCGCCGAGTTCACCGGTACGGCGTGCCGCGAGCGCTGGTCATGTGGATCCTCAGTCAGAACGCCAAACAGGTAAATTTGGCATTATGGTGCATTTTTCATGTTAATATAAGGTATCGCACGCTTGAGAGTACACCGGTGAGTTTTATTACATATTGCTTCCATACATCACGGGCACGCGCGAGCTTTCTCTGCATGTTGAAGATAAAAATTTGGTAGTGAGTCTGTTTTTCATAAATAATTACATGTTCAGAGAGCAGTAGAATTTGTGAAAATGGTTATGGTATTATTTTATTAAGGCCCGTATACTTTATTGTGGAGTATATTAAACTTTGGCCGTGGGGTGCCGGCAGAGTAGAATAGCACCCCCCTCTTGTACCAGGGGTCGTAAGAGCCGACTGAGGTACTACGGAACCGACAGATGGCGGTATATCCATCCAAAACAGCGTAGCTCAAGTGCAACAGGGCGGGGATGGGCAGCAGCATCCCCGTCGCGAGAGCTACGCACTGCGATTGCCAACACGCCTGCCCAGCGCGGCAATTACGGGCAAAACCCCCTAATGATAAATGAAAATAAGACCAGGCCCCCAGTCCCCGGCAGCGCCGCTATTCCTGGCTCCGGCAGCGGCCATGGTAACGGCGGAGCACGGGGTGCTAAGAATCGCCGGAAGAGATCCGGCTGCCACCCCACCCGACAACTGGCCCTGGCAACATATAACGTGCGCACAATGAGGACTGACGAGAAGATTGCGGAACTGGAAGAAGAGTTGAGTAGGTTGCGATGGGATATTGTGGGGTTGTCTGAAGTCCGTAGAGAGGGCGAGGACACGATAACCCTGAAATCCGGCAACCTACTTTACTACCGGGAAGGTGACCAACGGTCACAAGGTGGTGTCGGCTTTCTCGTCCACAAGTCTCTCGTTAACAACATCATTACCATTGAAAGTGTGTCGAGCAGGGTTGTATACCTAATACTCAGAATATCTAAACGATATTCGTTGAAGGTCATTCAGGTATACGCACCGACCTCGTCACACCCAGATGATGAAGTGGAGGCTATGTATGAGGACGTAAGTCGGGCCATACATACGTCTAAGACCCGCTTCACGGTTGTTATGGGAGATTTCAACGCAAAGTTGGGCAAAAAAAGCGATGATGAGTTGAGAGTGGGGCAATTTGGATATGGGCAACGGAACCTCAGGGGCCAGAGGCTGGCAGATTTTCTGGAGAAAGAGGGACTCTTCATGATGAACTCTTTCTTTCAGAAGCCACCTCACAGGAAATGGACCTGGATGAGCCCCGATGGTTCTACGAGAAATGAGATAGACTTCATCATGACTAGCGAGAAACGGATATTCAACGATGTCTCCGTGATCCACAGGATAAAAACCGGTAGTGATCACAGAATTGTGCGAGGCAAACTGAATATTAACGTTAAACTCGAAAGGTCCCGCCTGATGAAGTCTACGCTCCGACCTACTCATGCTCATATACAAAACCCCGAGAACTTTCAGCTCGAGCTCTCAAATCGCTTTGCTTGCCTGGAGAACTTTGCGTCGGTGGACGAGATCAATAACGGGCTCGTAGAAACTGTCCAAACGGTGGGTTCTAAGTTCTTTAGACCCCGCCGTTCTGATAGACCTCGGAAATTTTCCGATCATACTCTAAATCTCATGGCCGAACGACGCTCGCTAAGACTGCAGTCTTCCGATGATGCAAAGTCATACAGGCGGCTCAATAGACAAATTTCAAAATCAGTGCGGTGCGACATTCGTCTCTTTAATACCAAACATATTAAGGAGACGATAGAGCGGAACAAAGGCTCCAAAGTGTTCGCAAGGCATTTGTCTATTGGGCAAAGCCAGCTGACAAAGCTGAAGAGAGAAGATGGCAGTACAGCGTCGACCAAGGCAGAGGTATTGGAGGAGATCGAAAAGTTCTACGGACAGCTATACGCCTCGGTAGCAAAGCCTGTAAACAGCGCGGCTAAAGACCCAAGAGCCAAGCTGACCCGACACTTCACCGAAGACATCCCGGACATCAGCCTGTACGAGATTAGAATGGCCCTGAACCAACTTAAGAACAACAAGGCGCCGGGTGACGACGGAATCACTTCAGAGCTTCTGAAAGCGGGTGGTAAACCGGTACTTAAAGTCCTTCAGAAGCTTTTCAACACCGTCGTCCTCGAGGGCATAACGCCAGAAGCATGGAACAGAAGCGTGGTGGTGCTATTCTTTAAAAAAGGTGACAACACCTTATTGAAGAATTACAGACCCATCTCGCTTCTGAGCCATGTTTATAAGTTGTTTTCAAGAGTCATTACGAATCGTCTCGAACGCAGGCTTGATGACTTCCAGCCTTCCGAACAAGCCGGATTCCGAAAAGGCTTTAGTACCATGGACCACATACATACGCTGCGGCAGGTTATACAGAAGACTGAGGAGTATAACCAGCCACTTTGCTTAGCGTTTGTGGACTATGAGAAAGCCTTTGATTCGGTCGAGACATGGGCTGTGCTTGAGTCTCTTCAACGATGCCGTATTGACTATCGGTATATCGAAGTGTTGAAGTGTTTGTATAATAACGCCACTATGTCGGTCCGAGTACAGGAAGAGAGCTCCAAGGCGATCCCTTTGAAGAGAGGCGTAAGACAGGGAGATGTTATATCTCCGAAACTGTTTACTGCTACTCTGGAGAACGCCTTTAAGCTCCTGGAATGGAAAGGATTCGGCATCAACATCAATGGCGAATACCTCACTCACCTTCGGTTTGCCGACGATATCGTAGTCATGGCAAAGTCGATGGAGGAACTCAGTACGATGCTCGAAGGCCTCAATCGAGTATCTCAACAGGTGGGTCTTAAAATGAACATGGACAAGACAAAGGTCATGTGTAATTCCCATGTTGTACCCACCCTCATTTCAGTTGGGAACTCGGTTCTTGAAGTCGTTGACTCGTACGTCTACCTAGGACAAGTAGTCCAGTTAGGTAGGTCCGACTTCAAGAAAGAGGCCAATCGCCGAATCCAACTCGGCTGGGCAGCGTTCGGAAAATTGCGTAACGTCTTCTCGTCCGACATACCTCAGTGCCTCAAGTCGAAAGTTTTCGACCAGTGTGTGTTGCCAGTGATGACTTACGGCACAGAAACGTGGTCTCTCACTATGGGCCTTATTAGTAAGCTTCAAGTAGCCCAACGAGCCATGGAGAGGGCTATGCTCGGAGTTTCTCTACGCGATCGAATCAGAAATGAGGAGATCCGTAGAAGAACCAAGGTTACCGACATAGCCCAGCGGATTGGCAGGTTGAAGTGGCAATGGGCAGGGCACATAGCGCGGAGGACTGATGACCGATGGGGTCGAAAAGTCCTTGAGTGGAGACCACGTACCGGCAAGCGCAGCGTAGGACGTCCACCCACAAGGTGGACGGACGACCTCATTAAGACCGCAGGTTCGCGCTGGATGCAAGCCGCTACCACCCGGTCTTATTGGAGATCTTTAGGGGAGGCCTATGTTCAGCAGTGGACGTCCTATGGCTGAAAGGAAGGAAGGAAGGAAGGATATTAAACTTTATAATTAGGTAGTTGTACGAGTATTTATAAAGTAGGTATTGGAGCATTTGTCTATTGTATTTTCACCGCTTTTCTAATTGTAGGCCCCGGTTGTTTCAACCGTTCAGCCATGTCAGAGGCCTTCAGGCGGCCTAAAAACTCTGACACCAGGGCTAGCCACCCGGCCTATACGAACTTACTTACTTACTTACCGCTTTTCTGCCAGTAACGTGTTTATTTTAAGTTATTATCAGGCGTTAGTATTAAAGTTGTTGTTTTGCGATTAGGGATGGCTTTTGTATGGTCTCAACCGTACAGTGTTTTCGCCTTTTTTTATCATACACGTGTGCTACGTGAATGCGTGCTTCAACCACAGAAATGTTAAGATTAATATAAATCGTAAGTGGAGTAGCTGTTAAACAATAAATACACGGATTATTATAGTGCAGCATATTTTCAATATACTCCACCACCAACTACTTCTGTGCAGCCTGCGGCAACCATAGCAGCAGACTGTACAGTTTTGACACTAAAATAAACTAAGGTTCTCTGTGGAATAGAACGAGGCTTTAACTTTTTAGTGAGGCAAATTGGGTACCTAATAACATCAAGTTATTAACTACCTCAGGGAGAGCTGACTTCGGGGCAACACTTGCAAAAGTACAATATTCTTTACTTACATACTCGTACAATATTGTTGTAACAAAACGACGGCACTATGTTTTAAGCAATTTGTAGGAAAAGTAATTTGAATTTACAGTATTACCTTAAATTGTTCAATATTTCCAGCTAATGGTGGACAGCCTAGGCATAATGCTGATGTCTCCACTGGCCGTGCTGGCCGCGTGGCTGTCTGGTCGCACGCTGGCGGGGCTGATGACACAGGAAGCGCACACCACGCCCTGGCCGCTGGCTTCCACCTTCGTCCTGGCGTGTATGACTCTAGTAAGTTACATTGATGTATCCAATGGCCGTGCTGGCCGCGTGGCTGTCTAACCGTACGCTAACGGGGCTCATGACGCAGGAGGCGCACACCACACCCTGGGCGCTGGCATCTACCTTCGTCCTGGCGTGTATGACCCTTTTAAGTTACATATGTCTCCTTTTATCTCTCCATTTATTTACCGACATAGCCCAGCGGATTGGCAAGTTGAATTGGCAATGGGAAGGGCACAAAGCACAAAGGACTGATGACCGATGGGGTCGTAAAGTTCTTGAGTGGAGACCACGTACCGGCAAGCGCAGCGTAGGACGTCCACCCACAAGGTGGACGGATGACCTCATCAAGACCGCAGGATCGCGCTGGATGCAAGCCGCTACCAACCGGTCTTATTGGAGATCGTTAGGGCCTATGTCCAACTGTGGACGTTCTATGGCTGAAAAGAAGAAAAAAAAAAAAGATGTCTCATTTGGACGTGCTGGCTACACGCTGGCGAGTCAAATGAGACAGGACGCGGATACCACGTTCGAGCCGTTGGCCTTTCCACCTTCGTCGTGGTTTGTACATCAAGCTTTAACCAAACTTGATGGGTTTGTAGGTATATGACTCTTCTAAGTAATTTGATGTTGGCGTTACTGCTAGCCGTGACGGTATCGCTGTCTTCTGACGTATACGTCCTTTGATCATTATAATATTAGCCGTATGGTTTCCAAGCTTACTACAGAATATCTCTTCTATATGTTTCCAATAAGACCGATCACAAACGTCTTTCAGCAAGCGCAATCTTACAATTTTCCATCCATCAGCCGTAGGGCGTCCACTGCTGGACATATGCCTCCCCCATGGATTTCCATTAAGGACGGTTGGAAGCGGCCTGCATCCAGCGCGTTCCTGCGATCTTTATTATTTCGTCAGTTCACCTAGTCGGTGGACGTCCTACGCTGCGCTTGCTGGTCCGTGGTCGCCATATGGTGTATGGTGTGATCTTACAATTTTAATAAGTCCATTTCAGTTCACAGATATATTTTGTACAGGTATGCTACTACTGCTGGATAGTATCGGCAGCCACGCGCCATGCTCTGAGCTGGTGGATCTGGTACCGGAGCCAGTACGAGGTCCGGCTTCAACTCCTAGACGAGGAAGACTAGCCAGCACAGTACGCCGAGGACACCACAACACTTCACTGAAGATTCACTTACATTCGGAAACAAAAAAAAATGTAATGACCATTGCAACCAGTAACATAATATAGTATGTGTTTGAACAAATTCATGTTGCAGTTTTTACTTATCACCCAGGGGTATTTTGGTAGTTTCTGCAATACTAGAGGTTATTATGACGTAAAAATCACAATATATAGAATAGGTATAAAGGTATTACATTTTTTTTATACCTAAGAAAAATAAAATATGGCACAATTGAAAACATGTTTGTGTATATTGCTTAATCTTAGTTTATTATAAATGCAAGAACATTATCACAATACGATATAACTATGATTGATTCGTTTCGCTGAACACAATATTGTAATATCCTTCAGTTTGTGTTCAGGGCCGTAATCAAGAACAAAATTAAATTAAACTTACATATAGGCCGCGCCACACAAGTTGGCGGATGTGAAGTTAGCTACGCTAGTGTTAGTTAAGTTATAAGTTATAGTAATTGGTATTTTGTAGATAATCGATAGATTTTTAACAGATTCACAGTCCACAGCCCATATAATGGGCTGCAAGCTAATAGCGTCATGAGTCTTAAGCCTGCTTAATAATATGGATTGTCCATTGTTCGCAAACTGATCCATTGGGCTGAGGAGGAATGTCTTAATTATAGGTGAATTTTAACCGGTACTGGGTCTTTATACGTGTAATATGAATAGATAACTCTCCATGCTAGACCTTGAACTTACTAAGTAAATTAAGTAGTTCTATATTTTCATTTTGTAGTTTATGACGGCCTCTCGCAACGACGAACAATGACTTTTACACGAACAATTCGCGTTAATTTTGATTCTTGATCTGGTCAACGTTTTCCTGCCAGTGCGGCCAGCGGCGGATCTCGTTGTAGAGGTATCTGCCGGGACTCTCAATCGCGATGAGCTGCTTGTGGCCGACCAGCTTGTAGTCGGAAGACAGGTGGCCTTGCTCCACGCCACACTGGATGAGAGCCTTCGCGGCGGCTAGGGCGCCGGGCGTGGGCTCAGCGTCTGAAAATAAAACAAACATCACAAAAACTAATCTTACCTCTACTCTACGCCTTTCGATGTGAGCCTTATGAATAAGCTTAAAACAGCCCAACTTGCTTTCGAGAGGGCTATGCTCGAATTAGATGAGGATGACGATGAGGAGATTAGTAAACCAACTGCATGAAGTTACTAACACAGTCCAGCGGATTGGTAAGCGCCCTCAAAAAAGAAAAAGGTTATTGACTCAATTTTAGCTATTAACTAAGTTGTTGTTTTTGTTCTTAGCCTGTTGTGTATAAATGCTGGGCAAAAAAGATAGAAACACTACAGGGAACTAAGTAATACCCAGTGGCGGACGCTTCATAAAGACAGAAAGACACTGCCTACCCTGGTTCTGATAATAGATCTAATAATATTTTATCAATAAACAAAATAACATAAAAAACTTAAATCATGAACCAGCTCCACCTATCGAGTGCCGGTGGTATCATTAAGATAAGATTAATAAATAAGGTAATTTCGCATCACCGCGCACCGATACGCGCTGCACGAGCGCCACCCGCCCATGCCACGGCAAAGACACAAACTATGGATCTCTTAATGTTTTGTATGTGTGCTCTCGTGGTAAGTCGTGGTCATGCGGATTTAATGTGTGTGCGTTCCTATAGCTACGTGGGCTTTGCTGACACACAATGACAAAAATCACGCACACAACTGCATGAAAAGACAGTGTCTTTTTGCCTAGCTAACACGAACAATTACGACTCGTACGTACCGAACATTTCCGAAAGAAAGTTTGCTATGCAATGCAAATATTTTAGTAATATTGTTTCATTGAATTTTATACATTTAGATGGCCATCATTTTTTGTGGTATTATATTTCCCTTTTTTACTACTAATTTCAATAGTCAATCAATAGTCGCCATATTGTTTGATGTGTATTGTGTTTGTGACTACGCTATCAGATATTTAGGATTTTAACGTTGTTAATAGAGTGAAAAGTGGATAATATTGTCTGTGAAAGTTGTTCAGAGAGAGAGTTCTGTGAGAGTTGTTGTTGGTGTGTGTATTGAGAAAATAAAATATGATGCGATATGAAAAAATATGATGCGATAATATTTCAAAAATATCTTTCGGTGAAAAAAAACAAGTTATCGAGATAGGTCGTGCTACACCGGATATTTGAGCTGGCATTTGGCAATCACCTAAATTATCAATCGACAAGACGACGAACCAAACCCAACGTGTTTTTGGTGTGTAAAATTTTCTGCCTACCCTGTCTTAAAACTGTGTGCACGCCACTGGTAATACCTACATAAAAATATTAGATCATCTATAGAAATCTCTGGTGGTTCAGAGATAATAGATAAATCAGTGGATACGAACTGGCCCGGCCCATTCGAACTTACTAACTTAGTGGATTATTGATGTTTATCGAATAACGATGAATTCTTTAAAACCCAGGTATGTTTAACCATCGAAAGGGACCAGAGATATTAAAAAGTGTCCAACTTATTATGACCAAAAATCAAATTTCTAAATTAATTTCGTCATAATATTTCAAAATTAAATTAAATAATTAATTAAAGCCCTTATTCCTCCGCCGCAAGTATCGTTTTACAATAACTAAATTAAACCAGCCACGGTATCCACATAATGGATTTTGATGCAAACCTCTCCTAAGTAACTTGAAGCTCGAGATTTACTTAGCCTAACTTTAAATAAAGGCGCTTTACCATTTAAGCTAGTAGAATAATATTATTAGTATTGTTTCAGTGCTCTTCTTTGTGCACTACTATGAGTTAGTTTAAGATATTAATTCAGCTTACAGTTGAATTGGTAAAAATCTTCTTCCATTCCAACTTTAATACAAATACAATAAATTCTAAACTGACTTCCAAAAATAACTAGAATGAGATTAGATTGACTGCCGGCTCTTTCGATTCTTGAGAGATATGAAGCTTATAAGGTCAAAGTGCTTATAAAATGGCTTCTTTTGAGTGGGCGTGCAAGGGAACTCTGCTTGCTTTATTTTTGAGTGCGCGTGCAAGTGAACTCTGCTTGCTTTATTTTTGAGTGCGCGTGCAAGTGAACTCTGCTTGCTTTATTTTTGAGTGCGCGTGCACGTGAACTCTGCTTGCTTTATTTTTGAGTGCGCGTGCAAGTGAACTCTGCTTGCTTTATTTTTGAGTGCGCGTGCAAGTGAACTCTGCTTGCTTTATTTTTGAGTGCGCGTGCACGTGAACTCTGCTTGCTTTATTTTTGAGTGCGCGTGCAAGTGAACTCTGCTTGCTTTATTTTTGAGTGCGCGTGCAAGTGAACTCTGCTTGCTTTATTTTTGAGTGCGCGTGCACGTGAACTCTGCTTGCTTTATTTTTGAGTGCGCGTGCAAGTGAACTCTGCTTGCTTTATTTTTGAGTGCGCGTGCAAGTGAACTCTGCTTGCTTTATTTTTGAGTGCGCGTGCACGTGAACTCTGCTTGCTTTATTTTTGAGTGCGCGTGCAAGTGAACTCTGCTTGCTTTATTTTTGAGTGCGCGTGCAAGTGAACTCTGCTTGCTTTATTTTTGAGTGCGCGTGCAAGTGAACTCTGCTTGCTTTATTTTTGACCACAACGTCGCTTACCATCAGACAAATTGGTGCTCAAACACGGACTTAGACTATAATAAATAACAATTACGCCTTTTGTCCGTGGTTTGGTTAAGCGGAGAACTGTGACTAGACGAAGGGCAGGTAGTGTTTAATTTTATTATTACTAAGCAGTGGGTGGATATTATATCGCGTCTTTGAAATAAAACCCAAGGATAAAGGCACCTCGGTAGTAACTTTTAGCGTATATAACAACAACGCATTCGACATATAAACATTGAATTTCACCGCATGGTTTTGAAAGCTCTCTTTGAAATCTGCATTCAAATGCACAGTAAAAACGAAACTTTCTCCATACTTTGAAAACTTACAAACCAACGCATCATTAAAATGTACATTTTATTCCTTTTTACAACAGAAATGAACAAAACTAACGGCCGATGGGACTGAAACTTCTTGAATAGAAACCACACTCGTTAGTGCAACCATTTTAAACTTCATTACTTAGTTCTGGAATAACGCTAAATGATATTTTAAGTGCAAGTGCAACAGAATACTCAGACAAATACTCAAATAAAATTTAAATGGTATAGCTTATGTAGTACCATCATCATCATTATCCATAGCCTTCTTTATCTCACTGCTGGGTATAGGCATCTCTCTTACAGTGCCATCTGTCTCGGTCATTTGCCAATCGTGTCCAGCGGGCTTAGCATAAGGACCTTGAAATAACTCTATCGACGTGTCAGAGCGTGACAGAGTTATGATGAAGCATATATCTGTCACCTTTGCACACGTCGGTAAACTCTTGTCGTGGTCTTGTATGCTAAGACTGCAGGTTCGACCCGCGATATCGACAACGTCGTAGACCCACCTTGCTCCCGGATGCCCAACGCCGGATGATCAACGTTCCGCTTACCGTGGTATACCCATTCGAAATAAAAAAAATATTTTTAAGTCGGGCGAAAATATCAATGAACATACACAAAAAAATAAATATACCTAGACGAACATATGTACCTCCTCCTTTTTGGAAGTCGGTATAAATTGACACCGGGTTATATTTTGTTTGTGTTGATTATTTTAGTTTTACGGTAGTAACACGGGTAATTTATTATTGCTGTTCTAACAACTTTAAACTGTAGTAGTAGTAACGGTAAATCATTTACCGTTCTTAATACTGGTAGTAAGATTGGTAGTAACACTGGTAATAAACCAAATTAAAATAGTCTTTATTGTTTTCACTGCGCAACAAAACATTGAACTTCAGTTTACGTCGAATTTCTAGAACATTTCAGTCAGAAATCCATTTCTCATTTTGCGGCCACCGAAATGACCGCTCGACGGAAGAGGCTTTTAGATCAAAGTCGAACAAACGGATAGACGCTATCGAAACTAACTGAAAACGACATTTCATTTATACGAACAGTCGCCATTTCCTTCAAATATACTTTGGGCGGCTTTTCTTTTCGGAGGAGTAATGGAATAATCTTTTAGTTGACTGCCTCGGTGGCTCAGTGGTTAGTGATCCTGACTTCTGGATCAAAGACGCGTGGGTTCGATCCCCATCCAGGGCAAACATTAATGTGATGAACATAGGTGTTTGCTCTGTGTCTGGATGTTATTTAGGTACTATTTATAAGTATGTATTTAAAGTATGTATAATTAGTTTATCAGTCTCTGGCAGCCATATCACAAGCTTTGCTTAGTTTGGGGTCAGAGACCGTGTGTAAGATGTCCCTTTATATTTATTAATTTATAATCTCTTAATGTATTGTAAATTTCCACAGGAATTAACCGAAAACGTATTGTATTTCCCCTCAACGATCACCGAAGTTAAGCAACGTTCGGCACGGTCAGTATTCGGTGACCGCGGGTGGCATTTACAACATTGACGTGGCCGCGATGTAATTTTAAAGTATGGATCCCGGTAATTTTAGCCTTTTGGCCATGTTTTGGCTTTAGCGGCCTTGCTTTTTTATAAACTTAATGATCATCATCATTATCAGCCCAATGATGTCAACTGCTAGACATAGCCCTTTCCTATGGATCCTCACTATTATAATAAATACGAAAGTGTGTTTGTTGGTAAAATTCAATACGGGCAAAAGTGCCTTTATTAACTACAACAAAACTACACTACTATTACACAAAAAGCATTGGATCACCCTCAGACCTTTGAAGGTCTAAAGATAATCCAAATGCTCAAGCCCACTGCCAGTTGGCAGCGTGCCCAGCATGCTGGCTGCATTGCCACGCTGAATGGCAATGCTTATGCGTTGAGCCAAATAAACACCAGCATTTTGGTCACGCGTCGCGTCCACCAGACGCCCAGAAAGACTTTTGAAAATGATATGAGCTCCCGGCCCCCACGGACCCAATGTCTCAACTCCAAATGGCTCAAATATGTAACCACTACCGAGGTTAGCATATTTGCGCCGCTTGTGCTGCTCCGCCGAATTGGCCGCAGCTCCAGCCCTACTCTGAGTCTCAGAAAGATGTGACGGTGCCAAAGTATCGACACAAGTTGCGTCCCATACTAAGGGCCGTCCACACTTCCATGGGACCAGCGTCATGCCGTCAGGCCTTTTGCCATCACCACGCGCGAGCCCACTCGGTTCGAATACGGCTGCGATATTGGCGGTGGCAAAAGCCCTGCGAATGACATCGTTAAGGCTGGCGTGGCGACCAATCCGACCAGCGCTTCTTGAGCAAGAGAGACCGTGGTGACCGAGCTGGTCAACTGCAGTACCACACTGACAGCGATGGGCCTCACAACACCTTGCACCCAAGCGTAAGCTGACAGCTAGACGAAATGCAGTTGGGTCTAAAAGGTTACCAGTATTGAAAGAGGGCAAAGCTTGCAACCAAAGACCGGACTCCCATACAGAGACCGCAAGGATACGAGCGCGATCCGCGACGCTAGAACACGTATCTAGAAGAGATTTCCGTGCTAGTTCGCAGATCGGCCGATCCCACAGTCTCTGCGACGACAAAGTCTTTGGAAGCTCGGAATTTGGGCTAGCGACCCTCCAAGCATTCGTTGCCTCATTCAAATTAGCTACATCTACGCCGGAATGGCCTAAAGAAGGTGCGAGGATTTTTTCAACTAATTTATGTGTACTATGAATGGAGGACAAGAAAGCTGGTAAAGCAACACTTGAAATTTGGCGGACCCCTAGCCCTCCAAGCCTAACAGGCAAGGAGGCTTGTAACCACGCCCTTTCACTCATCTCAATATTCAAAACCGATACTAGGGTCTGCTTTACAACATCGTCTAAGCTCAAAAGGAGCTCATTGTGCTTCCACAATGGACTACAACGTAAAGCGTACATGAATTTTGGAATAAACAGACAACATCTTATAATGGTAAACGCCATGTGGGCGTTAATTTTGAGTAGCCTATCAGAGGCACTCAAAAAAATTTTGATTCGAAAGGCGGAAAAGACTCATCTAGTATCGGCGAACCCAGAAGGCGAAGAGAACACTTGTCTACCGATTTGATATTAGGTGCCAAATCATTAAATTTGTTAATTACCAAATCTTTGTTGGTTGATTGGTTTGTTCCTATTACACGCTGCAACGGAGGAACGCACAGAGATACCAGGGATAATGTGGTCGATCCAGAAAGAAAGAGATGAAATGATTTAATATGGCATGTGTTAGAAAGAGACATGAAAAATATCTCGATTCAGTGGCTAGTTGCCGTGTTTTTCTTTCAGTAGTGTCAAATTCCAATTCATTTTTGACAGTTTTGACAGCCATGGGCAAGATTTCCCATTCATTTTTGAGGTTTTGAATTGCCTCAAACGACAACTGTGCTATATCTCTGGATTGACTTAATTTTTGGCATGGACATAGTTTGAAAGACGGAAAATGACATAGGCTACTTTTGATCCAAGAAAAATAAAATGTTCCCATGAGATAGCACACAAATTGAAACACCACGTGGGCGAAGCCGCAGGCAAAAGGTAGTTTCTAAAAAGCCCAGTTGCATTCAGCGCGTTCCTGCGACCTTAATTACCTATATCATCGGCACGGTAATGATATCTAATTTACCGTGTCATCGGTTCTCCTATAAGCGACTTTACTTCTCACAATAGTATTATTGGAAGATTTCTACCTGTGGCACGAGCGCCTAAGTTTAATCGCCGGGTTTTGCAGCTTACCGTTGAAGTTCCCGATGAAGGAAATAGCGATGGACCTCTTGTTGTATCCATAAGTGTGTGCGCCGACATGCAGCCAGCCCGTGCCTTCGTACACCTTGCCCGTGCCGCCTATGAGGAATCTGGCAACAAGAAGATGTATAATAAATTACCAATAACTTAGAAATAGGCTCATCAATCTACCAGCCGAAGGATTTCCATTGCTGAACATAAATAAGTTTGTATATGCCATTGTGGCTAACCCTGGTGTCAGAGTTTTTAGGCCGCCTGAAGACCTTTGACTTGGCTAAACGGTTAAAACAACCAGTTCTACAATTTAACGTGTCGTCCGAGCCACGGTAGCGCTCAGTTGGAAATGCCACCCGCGGTCACCCATCCAAATACTTTTTTTTTTTGTATGTTCGTCAGACTTCTCCTCCAACACAAGTCGGAGACGTTAGCAACAAACACTATTACATCATCTTGCGATTTATGCAAATTTAATATGGTATAAGTCGAGCAAAACATCCAAATACTGACCGTGCGGAACGTTGCTTAATTTCGGTGATCGCTGACAAACACCTAATCAAACTACGCTACGAGCGCTACTGAATCGCGCTGCACATAAATCATCGGTATAGATTTCCAACAAAGCTGGTTGAAAGTGGCTTGAAACTAGCACGCTCTTGCAGTCTTGATCATGTCTTCGTCAGTCCATGTCAATGGCCGTCCTTTATTCAAGAACTTTACAGACCGATCGGACATTTGTTCTTCTTAGTATGTGTCCTGCCCACTGACATTTCAACTTGCTTCTTGGCTAGGGTTAAATCGGAAATTTTAGTTTGTCGTGGATGTGGGGATGTGTTCTAATTTAATTAATAAACATAAGTCAGTTATACTTTTGGTTAACATAATATAATTATACTTATTAGTACAGGTAGTGGCACGTAAGTACACAAGTAATGACACGCTGAGGGTAATGTGGAGGGGTTGGCTGCGCATAGTGATCGCCATACTAAACTCATGCGCAGCCATCCCTTCCACACTTCGCTCAGCGCTAGACTTATATGCCGCGACTTGTAGTAGGTACCTATATGCGATAACTAGCAGGCGAAGCAATTAAGTACAAATTTTGTGGTTACAGAAGTTGTTGAATTAGGCTTATGCTGTTGTCACCGTTGAATTTTCAATGATTGAAAGCGGTTTGACCATTGCTCGCCAGGTTGTCTGTGTATTTGTGTGTGGTAATCGTTGTCGGACATTCGTACGCTATGATTCTTAGTCTATGTTCTCTTTTCCAAAACGAAAAACAGTATAGACTAGTCAGTTGTTTTATACGAAATCAAAACAACAAAGTAAATATTTGATTTTTGATTCTGATTTCTGACAAATATCCATTAGCCAACCAAAATAAGAATCTTAAGCCTTATTTTTACCACTAGGTAATCGTCCTACCTACTTCCAAAATAAGGGTGACAATAAGCCAAGAAATTTACCGTCTACAAAGATAGTGGTACTCTTTCTAATTGCCAAGTTTGTTGACTAATTTTCATGTACCAAACAAAACACAAACTAGGACTAATTTACTAATTTATTGTTGATGAAGATTACCTCCTAATTTATTAAGTTTCGTAATAGCTAGGCTACTTTTCTACGAGCTAGTGGGATATTCTGGTGATGAGCCAAACTTTGTACGATACGTGCGTACTTATAAAAGTAGTAGTTAATGAAAATGTTCTGTGGAATTGAAACATATGTTTTATTTTTAACCGTCTTCCAAAAAGGAGCAGGTTCTATGTTCGTGTGTACGTTTCTTTTTTTTTGTGTATGTTCATCGATAATTTGGCCAATAGTGTACCGAATCGAAAAATTTTTTTTTAGTTCGAAAGAGTATACTCCTGAGGTGGTCCCATTTAAATTTTACTGAAATCGACTGAGCCGTTTTTAAAAAAAAACCAACAATAATGTAAGCAATTCGACCGAAACATCAGAATTTTGTACACGGTGAACATCATTTCGAGTCCTCATTCCTCATACGAACAGCCAGAATGTGGAACGCTTTGCCTGGGTCTGTCTTCCCGCTAAAGTACGACGTGGGTGTCTTCAAATCCCGAGTAAATAGGTATCTTCTAGGTAATCGTGCTACATCCTAGACCGCATATCTGCTCAACATCAGGCAGTATGTAGTCAAACGCAAACCTATATAGAACTAAAAAAAAAAAAAAATATCGATAATTTCGCCAATTGTGAACCAAATCGAAAAATTATTTTTTAATTGGAAAGGGTATACTTACAAAATGGTTCCATTTAAATTTTACAGACATCGGCTACATCGGTTTTTTGATAAATCAACAATAATGTAAACAATTCGAACGAAATATTCGAATTGTGTACACGATGGAAGGCGGTTTTGCCATTTTTAGTGAAAAATAATTATTTTTTCTTACATTCTTAGAGCTAAAATGCCGTATTCTACTTTGTGCACCATATAGGTAAAAAATAGAATTATGCTTTCATTATTTTCAATACAGAAATTTATGAGGCAAGGTCAGGTATTAAAGCTTTATTCGAGTCTATCGAAATTTTGATGCCGTACTAATGAACGTCTCGCTGAAAGAACATATCTTTAGACAACCTACATAAAAATAAATAAAACCTTTATGCTCATGTTATATTTTTGACCGACGAACCGGAGGAGGTACTCAATTCGACGCGTATATTTTTTTTTTAATGTATAACCACGAATAACTTTTTTATAGTTGTTCAATTTTAATAATTCTTTTTTTATTGGAAAGAGTTTACTTCGAAATTGGTTCCATTTAAATTTTATCGAAATCGGCTGAGCCATTTTTGATAAATCAACAATCATGTGAAAAATGCTACATCGATCCGAGCGAAATATTCGCGAATTCTGTACACGTATGAAGTCTGTCATGCTATTTTTTTTCAAAAAATAATCTTGTACATTAAATAATTTAAAATATTATATTCTGGTCTGGCCCCCCAAAGAGCAAAAGGTTCCTCATGGCATTGCCATGCATAGAGGAATTAATCAATACGTTAGATTGCCATGTTTTTCTTTCTTGCAACCTACATACTGTTGGAAAATAAATTCAATAGCGCTAACTGAATAGCACCTACCAAGATGGCCCGATCGCCCTTCAAAGGTATGATCACCAGATGATTATGATCAACAGTAGACAACTGGTGATATGATGACGATGCGAAAAGACCATTACCAACTTTAAAACAATGAGGTTACAAATGGGTGTAATTACTGTACGAATACATACGAGATGCCAATATCCCAGAATCCCAGGTTATCCATGTGGTAGTCCTGGATACTGCGCACCGTGGCCTTGCAACCCTGGTCAGAGCTGCAGGTATCGGTGGCGGTGTGCTGGATGATGACCAGACTCACAGGTCTAGGTAGATATTCCACGTGGATAGGCCGCAGTCCACCCCAGGTCTTCTTTGACACTATGTCGCATACTGGAAATGAAAGAAAATTTCATCACTTGCAGAAAATAAATTAGTTCGTATAGGCCGCATGCAGCCCTGGTGTCAGTTTTTAAACTACTTGAAGCC
The DNA here is from genome assembly GCA_964007245.1 of Hypomecis atomaria. Lineage (NCBI taxonomy): Eukaryota > Metazoa > Arthropoda > Insecta > Lepidoptera > Geometridae > Hypomecis > Hypomecis atomaria. The sequence continues at coordinate 23,454,065 of OZ023288.1, forward strand.
TGAAAGATTCGGATAATGCTAAACGGTTGAAAAAACAGGGCTCCATAATTTAACGTGTAATCCGAGCTACGATAGCGCTCAGTTATAAACGCCACCCGCGGTCACTCATACGAATGCCGAGCGTTGCCTAACTTTGATCATCGCTGACAGACACCTATTCAAACTACGCTATAAGTCCTACAGAAAGAAGAAAATAAATAAATGTACATATAAATGTTAGTACCTACTCGTATCCGTCCACCAGGCCATAGGATGTCCACTTCTATACATAGGTCTATTCTATAAATTTCAAGCAAGATCGGTTGGAAACCATATGTTTTGAGGTTGGTTGTTCATGCGTGTTGGTGGTCAAGCGCGGACTTATTCGCGTTAATATTGCTGGCTATGTTAACAGAAGTACGTATTTATGTAAATAACTTTTATCATGGCACCAACCAAAATCGTTAAGACCAACCATAAATAATCGGCCAAGTGCGAGTCGGACTCACGCACGAAGGGTTCCGTACAGTATGAAAGCCCCCCTAAATATTTTTAATTTCATTTAATTATTTAATTTTGAAGGGATTCTAAAACTTAACATTCTGTGAATATTTCAAGCATCTTCTTCTTGCCGATATTAATATCGAGCAAAAAAATAGCGTTTCTTGTAAAGGTGCCCCTTTAAATTATTTATTTTTCCTGTTTTTAGTATTTGTTGTTAAATAATAGATTATGCAACAGAAATATACCATCTGTGAAAAAGTGTAGGACTGACGATAAAATAAAGATCGCAGGAACGCGCTGGATGCAGGCCGCTTCCAACCGGCCTTATTAGAAATCCATAGGGGAGGCCTATGTCCAGCAGTTGACGTCTTACGGCTGATGGATAGACCGTTCATGACATACAGCCTGGTAAAAGACAGACGGACAGCGGAGTCTTAGTGAGGGTCCCGTTTTTACCCTTTGTGTACGGAACCCTGAAAACGCCAAAATTCAGTTATACCTACCGTACATTAGTACTGTAAATTTTATTGATATTGACTTTCGAAAATATGCAGACGCCCAAGTTTCGCGTTTGAAGTCTCATTATATTAATTTATTACAAATTACAAACTCTAATAAAGCAAATTAACTAAACAAAGAGTACACTTTTTTTAATAAAGTAAGTTTTCAATAACTTATAAAATAATTAAGCTAGAAAAATCCTTACCTGCATCAGTGTAAAATATGATGCCCAAAACAACAACGGCGGATACTAAAAACTTCATTTTAGCAGAACTCACACCAAAATTATTTATTATGAAGTGCTATCTCGTGTAGTCGCGAGACAAGCACTAAGCCAGGGTTATTTGAAGTTATTTGCCTCTGGCAAGTCCAGTGGACTTAAATAACCTAACTTGTATGCAAACGTGATCCTCAATGCATCTTCTTCATTATCTTAGCTAATGAGAGAGAGGGATATAGGGCACGGTCAACTCGTAAATATAACAAGTTGATAAGAAGTAAATTGTATCAAGAGTGCAATGGTTCTGTATGTTTTAATAGTTTTTTAAATAAAATGGTTCTATGAAATGACTACTTACAGAAAGGATATTTATTAGTCTGACTGAAGTGTAAGTAGGTACGATTTTCAAAAGTTTTTATTTTTTTTGTGCAACGACATCGTACACATTTTAAATCATTAAAATAATATATAAATAGAGAGAACAGCAGAATAAATTGCCGTGTTAGCAGAGTGAGTAGAGAGCAGAGTGTACATTTTATTGCCCCTTTACAGCATCCAATCTTATTGAGTTATTTTGTTTTATTTTTAATCCATTGTTTTAAATATTTATACTAGTTTCAATTTTATTTTCTTAGTTGAATGACGAGACCTATTGTTGGCGGTACTATGTATACATAGTAGTAGTTCTGTTCTGACTGTATAATATCGACATTCTAAATTAACTTTATTGTTTTTTGTTTTGTGTTCCGGTTTATAGTGATGTTTGATTAATTTAAGTGTACTGAATTCTGTTTTATGGACATTGTCTGGAATAAATTGTAAATAAATAAATAAAATAAATATACAGATTTTTAATTATAGTATTAAGCTCGATACGTCAATAAATGATTCTGAATATTCTGATTCTGAGTGAATAGATCCAATTTTCTTTCTTGACCTCGGAACCCCAAAAACACAGCTAGTTTCACAGCATTATAGCAATTCACAAAATATTTCGCTTTTCATTTGTTTTTAGGTTGCCACAACAAAGCCTAATCCAAATGCGCACGGAACCATGATGTATGACTTGTTTGTGTGATTGTAAACACTTGTATTATAAAAGTCCCCTGAGCCTGGTACCGGGGCTTCCCTGCGACTGCTTATCTCGCTTCTGCCGAACTGCTCGTTTATCATAATATTTTCTCAACTGAGGCCAACGCTAAATTTAATGCTAGTTAGTAAACATATCCTGCCATATTATTATCTTAAAATGAAAATGAATCGTGGTTGTTACTGTTGTTAGTCTCGCTAAAACTCGAAAACGGCTGAACCGATGTGGCTAATTTTGATCTTGAAATCTAAGAATCGTGGAAGCCAAGGGAAGGTTTAAACGGTGCGAAAATTTAAAAAGTAGGAAGAAAAATAATAAATGACTAGCTTATTTTTCCCATGTTCCTCCCGGTGAAAGTTTATTGTAATTGGTTGCCGGTGGCGCTAAGGTGATAGGCTAGTAGGTAGCTATACTTTGGAGTAGTTTGCCCATGTTTTGTCTTTTCCTTTCTTTAACAATTTTAATTAGCTCGTAGAAGACAAAACACGGATTACCTGACGGCAATGAAAGCTAACTGGAAAGTGAACATCCGAGTAAAATTGAGTACCTAGTCCGTAGACTGTAAGATATACTTTTCTCAAATAAATAAATTGGAACTAAATAAATAACGACTACAAAGCATATTTGGGTTTATGAGGCAGTTTATGATTAGAGTTGCATTACTTAACACATATGTTAACTAGTGCACCTAATTTTAACAATGCAACAAGTGTAAAATTGAAAAACATGTATTTAAAACTTTCAACTATAAAATTTAACTATCCGAAAAATAATATAAAAACGCTATGTTTTTTGTCGAAAATTTACAAAAAGCGAGTTAAAGCGTTATGCTTCAGGGGATGGGTATTTCAATAGATAAAGCTCCCAAACGTAATTTTAATAACAAAGATGCACTGGGCCGACTACTGCAGTATACAACAAGTCACTCATCTGTTGTTTTCTTTCTTTTGATGAATCCTGAAGAACTTCTTCGGTTGGAGATCTCCGTGGGGTTGGTAATTGCTTATTTACACATATTTTACATGATAAATAACAGGGGTAACCTTTATAGTTGATTTCTCTCACAAATTTCAAACTCGAATGGCGGTGTATATTCGAGATAAGATGCATACCCTCACAAATGCATTGGTTTTAGTCGATGATTAGAGAGGACTCGTTGGCGCGGTTTTTAATGGAAATAATCGAATCCAGTACATTATAGTCGATTACGTTTAATTGATTCAATGATGACGATACAGTAACCACTACTGACTGCAATCAATCGACCTCAAGCCTAAAACAGCGAGCGTAAGCGGTTTTGCTATTCGATTTCTTTAGGCGTTACAATTTTCATAAATTTTCTTGATATTATACTCTAAAACTAGAAATACTGCGCTAAATTTTTATGTGGCCGTCTTGCGATGCTTTTCTAAATATACATCCATCCATCAGTCATAGGACGTCCACTGCTGGACATAATAGATCTCTCTAATAAGACCGGTTGGTAGCGGTTTGCGCCCACCGCGAGGAGGTCATCCGTCCACCTTGTGGGTGGACGTCTTGCCGGTACGTGGTCTACACTCGAGAAATTTGCCACCCCATCGGTCGTCAGTCTTCCGTGTTATGCGCCCTGCCCACTGGCATTTTAACTTGTCAATCAGATGAGCTATGTCGGTAACTTTAGTTTTTCTACGGATCTCCTCATTCCTAATTCTAATCTTGAGCTACTTGGAGCTTAATAATAAGGCACATAGTTTATGGACCATAATTATATTAAATAGTATTGAAAATATTCAAGTATTTCTTTCTATGTGGTGTCCATAAGGATTTGTATATCTTTTTGAGTTCGATTCCTATTTCAATACACAATTTTCGATCACGAATATTAGATATGACATGAATAAAAACATGAGGCAAGTTATTTATGAGTTGTTCACATGTCACGTTACATCCAGGGCAGTCAAAGGGCAGACGTCCGGCAGGTCATGATAACGGTGATAGGAAATCGATATGACAAGGGTGCTACAGTCTATAAATTTATTCAGTTGTCTAACTATCTACTACGAACTACTACTTGTAGGGTTTTCAATACTCATTGAAAATTTCCTGAACTTCTCAAAGGCGCCAACCAAGCACAGACTTTTTAAAATAAATAAAGCGCCAACTGGATCGGAAGAAAGCATATCTTATCTGTAAAAGCACACCTGTTTTTACACGAAATATTCATATTACACGTTCTTTATACAATCAAACAATTTAAATTATAGCATGAAAACCTAACAAACTTAAAATTAAATAAAAACTTACTCATCCAATTTTGGTACACCAAGACACGCGCGGACTACTATGGTTAGCCCCACGGTTTTGGCGCCAAATTACACAAATATGTTTACTCCCATACATCATGAGGGTTCCTATTCTGTTGCCAAATTTTAAGAAAGAAGCTTTTCTGAAATTTTAACTGTGTACCTAGTAAACCTAATAAGATATAACCAAAAATATGACCCTGGTCTTCTATAGTAGGCCACGCATGTACATGCGTCTAGTGCTAATCAAGCAATCAGTAATTCCATATTGTCCTTATAAGTAAGTATAGATATACTTCAAATTTACCTACTACCTATCAGAAGTACCTACTTATTCCTCTGTTTGTTACCTAGTAGCCTCCACTTTTTTGCTAGCCCGAGGCCTCCACAGCACTCAATCTGGCCCTGTTAATTACCAAGATTTTTTTTATTATGTAAGATTTATCTAATTTATTCACCATGGTAAACTTTAGAAATCTAGGCTGTCTAAATAAAATGTATGTACGCATTTACACACAACATAATTTAGACCAACTGTGGTGTTTATCTGCAAATATTATAATTATAAATTGTTTTCATGAAAACCACCTGCATACGTCTGTAAAAGAATTTCTATGGCGTATGTGAATTCGTCTACCAGCACTTGGATAAATAGGTAATCAATATTATGGCCCAATCATCCTTGGCGAAACAAAAGCCATGCAGATCAAATTCAGGCACGCACTAAAGATCTCGTGGATGTACTCGTATTTAATAATATTATGTGTATTGAATGGTCTCGTTTTCAGAAACCCATCAAACAGCTTGTTAGGGTTCACATTTCGGTTCTTGATCTTTTGAAGAAAAATTTATTTATTTATTATTTACTTAACGACAAAGTGACGACAGGTAGTGTAGGGTAATGGCAGAGTGGTAGCCGAGGTAAGCAGAGCGTTGATGGCCCGCATCGACTTGGCATTATTTGTGTTGATGGTGCTCCGGCGGCAAAATGGGTCGAAATTAATTAGACACAATTAGCACAGGACTAAGACAAATGGCACTGTAAGTAAAAGGCCTATACCCAGTGTTGGATAGAGAAGGCTGCGTAACTATGAAGATTGTAATAATAATCTAGTTACAATTTATAGAACTGTAACGATAGGAACGAACCTAAACATTGTGTCCTGTTGTCAAATCAATGATCTTGGTACTCTGTGTGGTTCGTACACTGTGTGAAGTGTTATGATATGTAAAGGGAATCAATATTGTATGATAGAGAATTACACGCCTTTTCATTTTTATTTTCGTTCAAAGTTAAATAGCTACTTTATTTTGTAAAACCTAAGAGCCTAGATATTTGTAGATAGTTACTTTACAGAACTTGCTCAAAAGGTTAGATCAGGCGTGTATAATTTCTGCTTCCAGAGATTTTGAACAAGTTACGTCTCATTTATATGTCTTTTGATAGTTTCTAAAAGTGTTGTTTATTGGTAAGATACATAATCTTAGAAAATACTTAAAATAATGTTGTTGTTGTTGTTAGCCTGACGTGTCCCACTGCTGGGCAAAGGCCTCTCCCCGATCTTTCCAGATTTGACGGTTTTGTGCTTTAGTGTTCTTATCTTCAGTTCTTATCAAAGGTGTCTTCTTACCATCTCTTTCGGGGCCTGCCAAGTGACCGGACTTAGCTGGGATGCCACTTGATGTTAGTAAGCAAAATTACCTATCTAAACTAAACTACCTAAAAAAATAAGAGACTGATTAAACCTAGCTTCAATTAGAACGCAATCCGTACGTAAATACAAATCTAACGATTACTCGCACCTCAAAATAATTAGTCCAAGCGTTTGCGATGTAACATAAATAATAACATAAACTACTTACTCTTTCGCAGAATTAAAGCAATTCCTACCTACTTTGTATAACATGACAATTATACCTATACATTTTTAATCTATTTACCTGCAAAGTAGAATACTCAGAACCGTTACATCTTTGCTAAATCCAATTACAAAATAAATAATTGAGATAAAACAATCTCTGAACACCATATTATTTACCATCTAGTTAATATGGTACAACTTTCAGAACAAATATCGTACCTATTTCTTTATAATTAAAGTTTAATTTACCTTTTCAAATTCCGTTACCGTTGCATTTAAGTCATTGGAATGCTCAGTAGGTATAATTTAATGTTAGTTATGATTAGCATCTAGGTACCCTATTATATCATTCGCCATGTGCTCTGCAACGTGACTGCATAATCCAATGATGTTATGTTATAAAATGTGTAGATAGGTACGTTTTTGTAACTATCCATCTGGGGACACGACCTTTCGAAACAAATAAAAATAAAACCAATAATACGAATATACAATGTTAATAGATACTCACGAAAATTAATTGCGTCAAAAACATTTTTCTTATAAATAGCTAAATATAAAACATAAAGTGAGTAAATAAGTTCGTATAGGCTGGATGGCTCGCCCCAGGTGTCAGCGTATAATAATTGTCTTGTTAGGATATAAACGATATTATTTATTGCTCTGAACTGTGTAAAATAAGATGTTACAACAATATTAAGACAAGACGCAACAGCTTATCCTAGCGGACATGCAATATTTATGTTGGTTTTGGTATAGGTATAACTAACAAACGTTGTTACATTACATCGAAAATAATTTGGGTTATTGGAATTCAACATCTGGTTTTAGGGCTAGTCCAACCTGTGTGTCATTTTTTGTCTTCCAAACGTAGGTTAGACGAAAGTAATGCGTAATGATCACCCACCCCAAAACCTGTTGATAAGTTATTGACTCGTACGTCTACCTAGGACAAGTAATTTCATTTGTCAAGTTCAAGAAAGAGGTCAATCGTCGAAGCCCACTCAACCGTGCAAGAGTGTTCAGATAATCACGCAACGTCTTCCCGTCCGACGTACCTCAATGCCTCAAGTCAACAATTTTCGACCAGTTAGGTATACGAAAAACTATGATTGCAAAATATTAGGTTAGCAATGTCATCTTCGTTAATGTAAATCTTTGCTAAATCCAATTACCAAAATAAGTAGGTGAGTAGGTACAATGTTCCTTATTACAGGACTCTATACAATTCATTACAATAGCAATTGAAATGTTAGCATGTCGCTAGCATATTCAATGAGTTCGTAATCAGTAAGTTGTATTGTTTCAGGAGAGGTGAAAGTGATCTATTTCTTGTGAGACTAGCACTCGAGGGGATTGAAAGCACAGTGTTACGTGATACATTTTCATCTCCTTCGTTCGTTTGTTCGAGCCATTAGATATCCACTACTGAACTATAGACCTCCTCTATAGATAGCAAAGAAAACTGATTGAAACCAACTTGCATCTTAATTATCTCAACAAGTCGGTAAAAACGGCACATCCGTAAGTACACACTTCTCTTGGAATCATTCAGGTCATTTTAACCCCCTGTAATTTCGTTGTCCATAAAGCTAGACGTCTGAATATTTTATAACCAAAAGATAACCACCATCTAACTTATTTAATAGCAAGCTAGAAATTAAACATAAAGTAATTTTGGCCTGGTTTCCTTCTTTAAAAATCTACACCAATAAGTTTTAAACATGCTATTTTTAGTACGAAATATAGGCGATTACCGAGATCCCTAACTCTGCTGATTTCGCTACCGATTTCAGCCCCTACAAGATTCAAATTTTAAAGAAATGACAATTTTAGTTTAACAGGTACTTTTCAGTACAAAACTACGAGTTATTAAACTTAAATAGCCCAGCTGCCAGATCAGAAATACAGAGCTTAGTTTAATTCAGATTGAAAATAAAAAGCGAAAACTAAGCCAGACTCATTCCTATAAAGACATCTTGAGATCTCTGGGTAAATTATGATGAATTCAGAGTTAAGGTGTTTATTTTTCATGTTTTACTGTTAAAATTATAAGTAATGTTATAGATATAAAGTTGTAGGTATCCTTTTGTCATCTAAGCATGCTCCATGCATAGATGGCAAAGGGGTTATATTTTATCCAATTTTTAATGTCAATTGTCAATGTAAAGGCCCCCACTGAGAAATGCTCCGAAAATAGATGACATTCATTCAATTTTACCAATTATTATTTAGCGACTATTGTCATTACACATGACAACTTTTCTTTGTTAAAGCGAACTAATGAAAACGCTTTAGTTTGAAAAATAAGTCTGGCCAGTTCAAACTAACCCATCTGTTGATTTATCTCTATGTACACTGTATTTCTGGTAACGATATCTTCAAACAATATTGTGTACAACATAAAGTCAAAATTTAGCTACACGGAATTGGCAACATTGACCACATCCATTTGGAGCAATGATCAGTGGCGGTCTTTAATCCAAACTGAGCGATCGCTGACTACTTAAGAAATCTGAGAATTTATTAAACCTGTGTACCAAGTTTTGTAGAGATTCCTTTAAAAAGCGATCTGTACGCGAGAAACAACATCCTTATAAACTAATATGCGGTCATAAATATGGAACCCAATTTCGCCACACGAAGCAGAAAGCAAAGAACCTTTCCTCGCTTTGCTGGCTCGAAAACTTTGATTCTAATAGTATAATAATATTATCCAGGTACCCAAAGTTTCGTTCGTAGGTATGGCTTATCTCAAAACTGAGATTAAATTTAAGATACCTACCTAAGTATTTAGTAACAAAAAGTAGATATTGAAAGTGACTTTGCGATTGACGTCAATGCCTCAGGCACATTTATTAACTCACTTGGGTACACTGACAGTTAAGTTAGTAACACGTAGGTACATACTACTTTATAGTATTTATGCACTTAGCTATATACTATTTTAAAACAAGTTGGATGTACCAAAGTAAAAATATGAATTAAGTTTTAAAATCGTCAGAAATGAAATCGTTAGGCGTATTGAGATGTCATCACGTTGCGCCATACAATTTAGTGAATGAAAAAGGATGAATTCAATAAAAATACATATTGTGTTATATGTGTTTTTAGGGTTCCGTAGTAAAACGAGGTATTTTTTAACTTAGCTGTATAAAGGCTTACATATTTACGAACCAAATTGGATGAAATTTGAAAATGGAAATTCTTAGCTTATTATATTTATTACAGAAAAGAAATTCGTTGTGAATGAAAAAGGAAGCATTCAATAAAAACAGTTATTTGATGTTTTAGGGTTCCATAATAAAACGAGGTAACTAGCTGTGTCCGTCCGTCTGTCCGGCCGAATATCAAAAAGGCATTTACGAACCTAATTGCATGAAATTAGAAAATTGAAATTCTTTGCGCGTAGCTCAGAGGTCAATGACCTCTGATCTTTGTGTGTAGCTCAACAACAAGAGTTCGACTATGTACAAACATATTTCTTAGCCAATTTTGTTTTTCTAGCACTCAACTATCTCTCTCTATTTTTTTTTATCGGGCAAAAGTGCCTTTATTAACTACAGCAAAACTACACTACTATTACACAAAAAGCATTGGATCATCCTCAGACCTTTGAAGGACTAAAGATAATCCAAATGCTCAAGCCCACTGCCAGTTGGCAGCGTGCCCAGCATGCTGGCTGCATTGCCACGCTGAATGGCAATTAACTCTAATAATCGTTATCACCATCTACGGAAGCCTATTATAATACGTGTGTCTCGACACACACTTGATAACTTATTTGATTATGAAAATACTTCAGGAAAAAGAAACGTGTTTTAGATCAACCTTGCACTAAATTTCCGATCCGCAATCTCTGGATTCGCTTTTGAATAATTCAAGCAACCATAAACAGCACAAGATAGATTATATTTTCCCATATTGAAAAGAAGTAAATCGCACGCTTACTAGTTGCAAACCCACACGTTCGTTCGTCACTACGGCGCGCCGCGACTGACTGGTATACCTAGAACATACTAAGCTCGAGGCGCGTAGGTATTATTCACGTTCCGACCGTTGAATATGAAGACAGAATACTGTTAGATATCATTACTGTGACTCGGTACATCAATCAACAGACGTCAGACGCAGATGCGCCGTAGTGACGAACGAACGTGTGGGTTTGTAATCAGTAAGCGTGCGATTTGTCTACCAGGCGGGCCCGAGGAGTATGGCAGCGTGTGTGGCAACGCTGTCGTAAAGGACGGTACAAGCCTGGTTTAATCACCAGGCGAATAGTCGCGTAAAGTGCTAGGTGCTGAGACCGGTGTGTTCCTTTGGAGATCCCGGAGCTCCCAAGAATAAGGCATAAAGGCTGGCCACCGAGGAGGTTTTAGTGGGTACAATCCCACATAACCCTACAGCACCCCAATGCAGTTAGGGTATCTTTAGAAGATTTCCCGTAAAAAAAAGGCGGGCAGCCCTAGCGCTTGTTGCGTACCGCGTGGCAACGATTTTTAACGGACAAGAGTGTTCTCAATATTGTTAGAAACCATTACCGTGACAGGTATTTTAATCTCAGAGATTCAGTGACTTTCACGATTACAAGCTTGGTCCCATAGTAAAAGTAGTTCGTAATAATGCATAAATAATGAGTACCATACTTTTTCAAGTCATTTTGCAAAGCAAAATTACATTGTCTTCAACTAAGTCACAGTCTAAGTGATTACGTAGATATTTAGTAAGTTTAGCTTTATCTGTGAACTTTTACTTGGAAACTTAGACCTCACGAAGTAGTCAAGTTCTAGGTAAACAGACAGCTAGGACTCTAGGTACTTAAAGTTATCTAGAACTAACCTAAAGTTATATTGGGTCGGTAATTACATTAAATTATATTTCACTAGACGACCCGCCCCGGCTTCGCACAGGTGTATTATACATATAAACCTTCCTCTTGAATCACTCTATCCATTAAAAAAAACTGCATCAAAATCCGTTGCGTAGTTTTAAAGATTTAAGCATACAGACAAACAAACAGACAAAAATAGCGACTTTATTTTATGCTATGCAAGGATTTATTGAGCTAATAATACGGCAAAACCAATTACATTGTAACTAACTTAATATCTAATGGGATCTTTTGTTTCATAATCGTTATGCTACTACTCTGCCTGCGTCTTAACGTCGTGTAAATTTTTTGTTGATTTATGGAAACGGCTCAGCCGATTTCTGTAAAAATTAAATGAGACCACCTCGGGAATTTATCCTTTCGAACTACGAGTAAAAAAACGTTTTTCGATTCGGTTCACAATTGGCAAAATTATCGATGAACATACACTAAAAAAATACATATAGACGAACATAAAACCTCCTCCTTTTTGGAAGTCGGTTAAAAAGTGCAGGAACTCAGAGGTAATGTTCGTCATTATGAACAAAAATCTAAAACTCTCAATTCAAATTAAATTCTTTCCATAATTACAAAATAGAAAACTTCTAGCTTAAAGTTCTTAATTTGCCATTTTAATCGCGACGAAATAACGTGAAAAAGCTTTGCAATTTTTGTAAAGTTTGACGCGTTTCACATACCTGTCTGCGAAGAGTAATTAGTTTTCGAATTAATATGAAAAATTCGCGGCGTCGAGTTATGTTACGCTGTTTTATTTTTATTCAAACCTTAATATCAAACCCCACCGCGGACGCTATAATAATTATTTTTCTCAAAAAATGGCAAAACCGCCTTCGTGTACAACATTCGAATATTTCGCTCGAATTGTTTACATTATTGTCGATTTATCAAAAACGGCACAGCCGATTTCTGTAAAATTTCAATGGCACTACTTTGGGAGGATACCCTTTCGAACTAAAAAATAATTTTTCGATTCGGTTCACAATTGGCGAAATTATCGATGTTCATCGTGTACGAAAATCGGATATTTCGCTCGAATTGCTTACATTATTGTTGATTTTTTCAAAAACGGCTCAGCCGATTTCTGTAAAATTTAAATGGGACTTCTTTAAAAGTACACTCTTTCAAACTACAGAAGAACTTTTGATTCGGTTCACAATTGGTGAAATTTTCGATGAACGTACACAAAAAAAAATACAATAAAAAATACATACACACGAACATAGAACCTCCTCCTTTTTGGAAGTCGGTTAAAAAGTAGTCGCATTGGACGAAATCGCTTTATGCGATAAGGCCGCCAGTTAGAAACCTATATGTATTTTTTGTTCTTGTAATCTGGTAAATTGTAAATAGCTGATTGGACCGTCTTGAACGGAAACTTTTTAGCGGCAAACGCAGAGTAGGATGTCCACTAACAATGTAGAAGTCAAAGTCAAAATCTCCGATGAGATCTATTCAAGACCGCTGGAACACGCTAAATGCCAGCTACTCCCAATCGGTCTTATTGGAAATCTAGGGAGGCCTATGATTGTAAGTGGATGCCCTGCGGCTGATAATAATGATGATGATCAAACAATTGTTGTAACCTCTGTGTAACCCCTTAGTCATTTATTTAAAAATATAATACAAAAGACAGGGACACAATAAACCTCATGTCAATAAAAAGGCATTGAAACCCTTTCTATTTTAAGAAAATGATTGATGCGAAATAAAAATTCCCTTTTATGTAAAACCTCTCCATAAACTCTCTACAAAAGTTGATTGTCACGAAACGAGTGACGCTTCGGTTATCGTTAGTTTTCTGCCCTTGAGCTTCGTCGGTTCGAAGGGCGTCTGACCTTGGTTGTAAAAAAAATAGGGTTTCGCGTTACAATTCCATAAAAAATCCTTTACCATCTTACTAATAAGATGAATCCAAAAGCGTTTGTTACTCCTCCACGCAACAAAAGAGCGACATTTTCACTAGGTGGGTGTATGATCCATCAAATTGATCTAAATTCGGTCGGGCGCATAGCGGCTCGGCCGTTTCAAATATTATCATGAGTGTATCCGGTTTTTCATATAAAATTTAATAATAAATCCTTACGCTAGTTTCAATAAAGAATTTGATCTAAATTAGGAAGCAAGTAGTTCTCCTAAAAGTAGAGAGCGAGTTTAAATATAAAATAGCATATTGGAAAAATCTGTTCTCAACAATGTACATACAATTTGCTCATGTTAGGTTTAAAACAAAGTCGCTTCCCGCTGTCTGTCCCTATGCTTATATATTATGCTTAGTGCTTATTACGAGTATATCTTTAAAACTACGCAACTGATTTTGATGCGGTTTTTTAATAGATAGTGATTCAAGAGATATATTACACTTGTGCGACGAAGCCAGGGTGGGTCGCCAGTGCAGAATATGATTCAATTGATTACTATCTCAATTTAATTTTCACCGATGAAATAACCTTGCTATAACCTTAGCAAATCGGTTATATAATAAAAATCGGTTTATTAATGGTGTCTCAGGCCTATGTCCAGCAGAAGACTTCGTAAGGCAGAAAATACATCATTACGCTATGTTAGAGATGTACAATAAAACATTTATTTGTTTTATACAATTTTATTTTATTATGTGACTTGTGCCTTCCTCACTGTAGTACAATGGTGTGAAAAATTTGTGTTTTCTTAGAAAATTTGATAGTTATATAATTTGTAAGTATATAGGTAGGTATTCTTTGATAATGATACATTTATTCTTTTCATTTAATTCAGTTCTTTCAGTAGTTATAGTACAATAGTTAATACTGCTTATAGCCAATCGTAAAACGTTGTTGTTGAATTGTAGTTCTTAAAGCCTAATGTGCACTGATTTGTAGAGCGAATGCGAGTTTTGTTTCAGCTTATAAATATAAAAGATGCATTTTCATTTTTTTACAAAAATAATACATTTTTTTAATGACAAAATTACATCACTAAAATTAAATATTTTATTAGTAAGAAAACGAATTTTCGTTCTATTATTATCTATGGGTAGTAAGAATTTGATGGATTATTATTAATAATATATTTTGTGCTATTACATTAATTAATATGAAAAATAAATACATAGGTACATAAAGACACTTGTCATCCATTATATATTTGAAATATGCAAATTTTTCAAAAAGCACCCTGACTATTTTAACAAAGCGTCTGATAAGACGCACAAAATTAGATCGCAATATAGACATAAACTCGTGGAACCAATCTCTAACTTAACAATGCACAGTTCTAGCCCAAATTCTATGGCTATAAAAATATTTAGTAAATTGACAAATAATTTAAAAGATATCAAAAGAAAAAAACTGTTTCATAAAACAACAAAAAATTATCCTATTATCGAAATTATACATTAGACGAGTTTTTTAACGATTATCTAGAAAACTTAATAATAAATCGTTCCAATACAAATAATAAAATTGCCTTTTTTTGATATGACCCTATAAGGGTATAGGGTCATATCAAAAAAAAGTCTAATTTCTGCTAAGTAAATCGCTAAATTGGCAACATTGATTGTACGTTATCCCTTTGAAAGCATGATCAGTGGACTCCCCAAGCGATATTGCACCCCTAACATGGCAATGGGATAAAATCATTTTATCAAGTTTTAGTGACAGTTGTCAATGTCAACTCATACTTTATCCACTCCGAGGGGATAAATTGGTGGAAAGACAATTTGCCCCTTTGCCATGCTAAGGGTGCAGGTGTAAAGTAATGCTTTTTATTCACGGGGTGCTGGTCCAATGCGGCCAGGTTTCGATGGTCTTCTGCAGATCATCCCCCGGGCTGAGGGTGCGGGTGAGCTGTCGATGGCCGAACAGCCGGTACTCCGCGCTCAGGTGCCTGTTCTCCACGCGGCATGCTATCAAATCCTGTGCAGCCGTTAGAGCTTCAGCGCTGGGAAGATGCGCTGGAACCAAAAAAAAATATTCTTACTAAAATTATAAATCCAAACGTGTGTTTGTAGGTTTGTTGGTTTGTCCCTCTTTCACGCAGCAGACATGATTTTTGGCATGGACATAGATTTAAAATCGAAAAGTGACATAGGCTACTTTTCATCTAAATTATTATAATAATATAACTTTTTAAATACAAGCTTTCGAGGTCCTGTAAATCAAGTAGCAGCAGGGGGCTAGCCAAGACAAGTAAAATTAGCCCAAACACGACGGTTCTATCTTGTTTAGTAAAGGAATTCCTATGGCCACATTCCGACTCTATCTAAAGATCAGCTCCATGGCACCATAATATTGCATTGTCACGCAATATACATAATATGCATGCAAAATTGCAGTTCAATCGGAAACCGGGAAGTTGATCAAATTAACCCTGCAAGATTCCATCCGAACATACATACATAGGTTTCATTGCAAGTTAAATAAAAGCTTGTAAAAAATAAAAAGTTCCTATTAGATAGCACAACAATCAAAATGTCACATGGGCGAAGCCGCGGGCAAAAGCTAGAATTACATAAGTGTAATCAAGGCATTAAATTAAAATGGCAGTAGGCAGGGTAAATAGTTTCAAGGACGGATGGCCGATGGGGCTGTAAAGTTCTCGAATGGAGACCACGGACTAGAACGACGTCCGCTAACTCAATAGACTGACGATATAATAAAGATCTCAGGAATGCGTTGCGGGCAGGTTGCTTCCAACTGGCCTAATTGGAAATCGATAGTGGAGGCTTATGTCCAGCTGTGGATGTTCTACGGCTGAAGGATGGATGGATGCGTGGAATCAAGGCAGTTGGTTCGAACCAATGAATTTCACCTCTTTATTGGAGATTGATAAGGAGAGTCCATGTACTGAGGTGGACGTCTTCAAGCTGGCTTGACAATGATGATCAAATATAATGGCCAAGATTGGGATTTAAAGTTACCTTAGTCCAAAAACCTTTCGAAGAGAAACCCAGATCTATGTACATACGTCCGAAATAAAGTTTTACTTTTGCTTTGTCTTGTCTTCCTTCTTGTCATCATTACGGACACGCAACATAGATAAATCAGTACAGAAATAAATAATGGACGTTTTTTTTGGTTAGCTTTGCACTAAACTTTTGATCCAAATTATTTGTAATAAGGTTTAAGATCACTTACTAAGCATAAAACCACAAAATGCTGACAGATCCAGGTGGAGCTTCCAGCGCCATCTTGACAAAATGTTTTTGGTCGATATCTCGGAAACTATGCACTTAAAGGCAAAAGTTATAATGTTTGTTATTGTAGAGAATAAAATTTCGCATCCTTTCTTCCTACCAAACTTTTTTGTCAAACTTACCGTTGACGATTTATAGCCCATTTAATGAAATTTCATTGGTAAGTTTAACAAAAAAGGTAAAGGTAAATTTTAAAAGTTTACTGGGAACAAAAGATGCTAAATTCTATTTTCTGTAATAATAGTGTCCGTAATTTTTGTCCCAAAGTGCATAATTTCCAAGATATCGGTCAAAAACATTCTTTCAAGATAGCGCTTGAAGCTCCACCTGGATCTGTCAGCATTTTGAGATTTTAATCTTAGTAAGTGATCCTAAACCTTATGAAAAAAAAAGGATAGGAAATTTACCGTTTACAATTTATGGCCCATTTAATGAATGAATGAAATTTCATTAAATAGGCCATTAATCGTAAGCAGTAAGTTTTACAAAATAGTTTAGTGGAAACAAAAGATGCTAAATTTTATTTTCTACAATAATGGTCTCAATGACTTTTGGTTTCCAAGATATCGGCCAAAAACGTTTTTTCAAGATGGCGCTTGAAGCTCCACCTGGATCTGTCAGCATTTTGTGATGTTTTGCTCAGTAAGTGATCCTTAACCTAATAAAAAAATTTGGGTCGGAAATTTAGTGCAAAGTTAAATTCTTTTTTTCCTGTACTACTAAGTTTTTACAAATTATTAATTTTTATAAGAAAACAGCTAACGATATAAACTACTTACATCCAAATTCGCCCATAAAAGCGATGCCTATCGACTTTCTATTGTAGCCTCTAGTGTGAGCTCCCACGAGCCCCCATCCAGCTCCTTCATAGACTTTTCCGTTGCCGCAAACCAGGAATCTGTAAATAATATGCGTAGGAAAGGTCAAGTTTTACATTAAAGTCAAGGGACAAGTTTGGACTTATTCCTACTTTAAAAAAATAACTTTTATCATAATGGCGTGGTGGATGTAAATTAATCTTTCTTTGAGTTTAAGATACGTATTAGAATTTTGACAGTCTACAGGCACTAATACAGGGTTATCCAGAACTGGTGTACTAAGCAGAAAAAAGGTGATTCAAACCATCATTACGAAAAACTTTTTCTAACGGGGCTAGTCAAGAATTAGATAAAAAAAATCAGCTGTTTCATACTCTATGGAACAACTCAAATTTTGCGTTGGCTCCATAGTAACAGTTGTTTATAATGATGGTCTGTTTCACACCCTTTTGGGTTAGTACAGGGTTAGCAGATAACCCTGTATCCAAACTTTGATAGGTGATTAGACTTTATCATCAACTTTAATTAATTTCTCACTTTCGATACAATAAGGAAGCGTATCATTAGACATATTTGTAGCGTAAAAACATAAACAACAATAGTTAAAAACCAACTATTTATTGATTTTTACCACCCTCTGTGGACTGACGATCTCATTAAGATTGCAGGACGGCGCTGGATGCAAGCCGCTTCCAGCCGGTCTTATTAGCGATCATTGGGAGAGGTCTATGTCCATCAGTGGACGTTCTACGGCTGATAGATGTATGCATTGATGAATGAATGATACTTTTTGCCCAATTTCGGCTAGATTGTAGATATTTTAAACGATATAACATGGGACTCACTCACGTGTATGTATAGTCATAACACGACTATAGTTTCGGTTGCGTTCGGCGACCTTTCTCAAGTTGGCGAGTGCTAGCACGTGGAGCTGTCTCGCAATGCAATACATTGTATAGGTTAGCGATAAAGAGTCTCCGTAGCTCCGGCCAGGCAGAGGCACCCCAGGGTTTTTAATCATCAATACACCGATCAGTCAGCAGGTTTCCCACATAACCACCTCCGGGGCGGGGTGGTATCCATAAAGGATTTTTCCTGGGTCAAAAAATATGTCAAAAGTACCACTAAATCTTAATGAAAAAGAAACTTACGACTCAGCAATATCGTCGAATCCCCACGTCTTCATCTGATACTTCCTGATGCCTTTCAGGACCCGTTCACACTCCTCATCGGTGGTCGGTTCAGGCGTCACGGTGTGCTGGATGATGACCGTGTCCACTGGGGTTGGGAGGACCTCCTTTCGCAACGAGGCCTCGCCTGCCCACTGCTCCATACGGGTTACATTGCAATCTGAAAATCCAATAACATCTTTAACATTAAATTAACAGCATTATCGATAATGAAGTTACAGGGAGTTGAAGATGGCCTGAATGGTTTCGGGAAAAGTATGTACAGCTAGCTCGACCTGTTTGATAAAAGATAAGATTTTCAAAAATGTCATAAAGTTCTCAAATAGAAATTACTGCATAACACAGCGTAGAACATCCACTGACTAGGTAGATAGACGACCTAATGAATGCTGCAGCAACCCGCTGGATGCAAGCTGATTTCAATAGATCTTATTGGAAATCTATAGGGAGGCCTATATCTAGTGAATGTCCTACGGCTGATATAATGTTGATGAAAATATTTAGTTCTTTTTTGGAAATAACTTGACATCATGATTTATGATCATTGCAGCTACAAGGCGACTCCTAGTGAACTTAGGCTTCCAATAAAAAAATCTAATAAGATTGACTCTGGCGCATTCTTATGGTTTACATTGTCTATTCACTTTGGGTAGAGAGCGTCTACAGACATTCTACGCTACTGTTGCCAGGGCATTACCTTTATTCAAGTACCTTACCGTACCGTAATTTGCACACCACAGGCTATTTCTGTTCTCATAATTATGCCATTTTCCCTAAGTTATTTACTGAGTTATGTCAGTGACTTTAACGAGTACCTAGTACCTACTTACATAGCTCAGAAATAAAATAATACATTGTGGTAATATTAGGTACTTGTATTAGTTAAAACACTAACGTATGACTATGAATGTACTTAATTTTTTTCACATCAATTCTTTTCATTTCATATGCAAATATGATTCTCAATAAATCTACTTTGTATCTAACTTTCCTTAATTTTTTTGTAAATCCTAAAATTTATTGCACAGTGTCTATATTACCATATATCAATTACTTAATTTATGATATTACAAACAAAACATACATGAGTTATTTTATTAATAACGTACCTATGTAAGTTATTTTGACATCACAGATTGAGCTGACTGTTTAGATACTTTGTAGAAATACTAACGCTCAAAACTTCACAATATACTAATTGGAACACCTGAAACTCTGCCACCTACCTTCTAAAGTACCAACTAAGTTATTTTGAAGTAACCAAGTTTCCAATAGCCATTAATGAAGCGTTTAAACTATTTAAATTGGGTATAACCTTCGGTATTTACTAAAGTTTATGTTGCGATAACAGGTCTATTTTCGTAATTAAATGTATGGAATAGTTCTAACTAGTAAATGAAAATATTGTCGAACATAAAACAAAGAAGGTCTAGGTACAACTACACCTGGGATCGTAACAATAAATTAGTGGACAAAAGCGACTAGGAGTTCTATTTTTGCACAGGTGGTGGATTAACGCATTTGCTTCCAGTAGGCTGTTGAATTTTTGCCGCCCAATACAATATGCCGCTCCAATATATGCCGCTACACAAACTAGTAATAAATATTTCAGAGTTTGATTCTAAGCAGTAAAACTTATCAAATGTTGCTTTAATATGTACCTCTATGTACATAAATCTTTTATTTTTGTCAATAGTAAAATAAATTCACTCCATTTGTCGCCCCCTAAAATCTGCCTATAGAGCATTACATTACATGTACATAATATTGTATTCTTAACCAACCTCTAAAAAGGAGGATCAATGTTCGTCTGCATGTATTATTCTGTGTTCATCGATAATTTCGCTAATCCCGAACCGATTTAAAAATCTTATTTAGTTAGACTTTATATACTTACTGGATTGTCCCGTTTAAATTTTATCGAAAGCAGCAGAGCCGATTTTGAAAAATCAACAATAATGTAAATATTGAAAACATTGACTCAAGCAAACTATTCGAATTTTGTACACGATTGAAGTCATTTTTGCCATTTTCTGCGAAAAATTATGGTTTGAGTTTTTATATTTTATTAATATTACCTTGCGCAATAGCCACTCCAACAGTAAATAAAATAAAAATCAATGCACTTCTCATTATGATAATATTATTTTCCTCTTTGAAGTTATAAATACTGCAGTAATTCTAAGAAATTCTACATATGTAATGAAACCTATTTCAATAATAACAAGCTTTTATACATAAAATGCTATCACCATAAGAATAAGAGGAATAAGTGAGTCCCCTTATAGAGGCAGGAAAATCCTATTTGCTGAAGAGATTTCAGTTTTCCGTTACGTATATTGGTTTGAGATAACATTAGTGATTCAGATGTGGCGCCCATAGTTTAAATATTGAGCTAATATTTTTGTATTGTAAGTAAAATGTACTTTATGATGTCATGTAATAATTTATGTTTAAGTAAATACAGCAGGGCCTCGATGATCCGAACACCGAAAATTTATACCCTGTTCGGATGCACGAAGCGTTCGGATTATAGTATGTTAAAATATTGAAAGGGATTTTTCGAAATAAAACAAAAATATTTTACATTATAATGTGTTTATTGAAGTATGTACGTTAGATACAATGCTATTAATCACACTTTTTTAAAGAATTCCAATATAGTGCTCTGACGAGTAGTATTTAGTGACATAGAAAATGCTTTATCCCTTAATTTACGTAACAGCATTTTTTCGCAGGGGTAAGGGGGGTCGTTCGGATTATAGAGGCGTTCGGACGAGCTGGGGTACGGATTATCAAGGCCGTGCTGTATGTACTCGTAATGAGCACATTTATCTATAGTGACTGAAATGCATTGTTTAAGATATAGCTTTGTATTGTTCACAAATGACCACAAAATCACATACTTATAAATAAAGGAAAGACCCGTTTGATTTTCGATTTGATCACAGAGATACCGAGCATAACCTTCTCCAAAGCTTGAGATATTTTGAGCTTGCTCATAAAGCCCCTAGAGTTTTCAGTGAGTAGTAACTGAACTCTGATCAATGAAATTATTTTTCGCAAAAAATGGCAAATTGCCTTTCATCGTGTACAAAATTTGAATATTTCGCTCGAATCGTTTGCATTATTGTTGATTTTTTAAAAACGGCTCAGCCTATTTCTGTAAAATTTCAATGAGACCACCTCGGGAATATAAGCTTTTGAAATAAAAAAAGGGTTTTTCGATTCGGTTCACAATTGGCGAAATTATCGATGAACAAAAAAAATATACATACAGACGAACATAAAACCTCCTCCTTTTTGGAAGTCGGTTAAAAACTAACGCGGAAGCTTCTGCCATCATACTTTGCTTCAACATATAAATTAATCCAAAATGATTCTCCAAGTTGGAGCCAAGCTTGGCTTAAAAGTAAGCTAAGCTGCTGTCAGGCCCAGCTCCGGTAGATTTAGTTTGGACACCTTATTTAAGTTGCTCTCTCTTCTCACTCAGTAAACTTTAGCTGCTTTATAATGCAAAGGTAAGGCTGCGTCTGTTCCATCAGAGATTGTGATAATGGTGGCAAGATCAAACAAACATCTATGGCAGATGTATCGGCTGTGAGCATCTTAGTGTAACTTTTGGCTACTTAGAATTTTAATGATTTTTTAGACTGATGAAACGCACAAAATTAGATCGCAATATAGACATAAACTCGTGGAACCAAAGTCTAACTTAACAATGCACAGTTCTTGCCCAAATTCTATGGCTACAAAAATATTTAGTAAATTGCCAAATAATTTAAAAGATAGCGAAAGAGAAAACTGTTTCATAAAACAACTTAAAATTACTAAGTAGGTACTCTATCTGTAGCATTCTTCAAGAAGGTTGTACCAAGCCAAAAGGAGGTGTTAAACGAGTTTTCGTAGTGATTTAGGTGGTTCGGCTAGCAGACAAACTAAAAAACACTCTTTCGAATTTATAACGTTACCATGAAATAATACAATAAAGAATAGAAATGATGTAGGTATATTAATATGCAACTTGAATCATCTCAGGGTAAAGTACTATTAGATATAATTACTAAATGCTGTAATAATGCTATAACGTTATGGAAATGTTAGAATGGCTGACAACAATGCTAAATTTCCATACACTGTGGTTAAATATCAATAAAAGGCCAAGTACGAGTAGAACTCGCGTACGAAGGGTTCCGTACTGTATGGGAGCCCCCCTTTGTATATACAACTAAACATTCTGTGAATATTTCAAGCATCTACCTGTTACCATTATTAATATCGAGCGAAAAACGGTTAGAATATTTAGGTTAGTTGTATGAGAGTGAGAGCACCCCATAAATATTATTTTGTTCTGTTTTTAGTATTAGTTGTTATAGCGGCAACAGAAATACATCGCCTGTAAAAATTTCAGCTCTCCAGCTATATTGAGATACAGCCGGTGACAGACAGACAGACGTACAGCGGAGTCTTAGTAATAGGGTCCCGGTTTTACCCTTTGGGTACGGAACCCTAAACAATATTACAGTAAAAAAAAGTGTTTCTCAGAAGCATAATTAGCCACGAATAGACAGGTGCCAATGTTATGTAAGATTTTATTATGGTGGTTATGACATAATCCTAAGAATTACACCAACCAATAACCAAACCATATTGGATATTTACACTTTTAAACTTGTATAACTATATAGTTAGGATACACTACATATTAGTACTTAGTTTGTACTCCACAATAAATGTAAGAGAGCATCTTACACACGGTCCCCAAACTAAGCAATGCTTGTGATTATAAAGGTATATGACTGCCAGAGACTGATGTACTGAAATACGTATTTTTCAATACACATTAATATAGATAAAAACATTCAGATACAGAGTAAATCTTTATGTATTTAGGGTAGTTTATGTTCTTAAAATACAAGTTAGTCTTTCGCAAGCAATCATGTCGTTTCATTGTCTATATTAATAGTAACCATGTCAAAAGGCCTACGGGTGTTACTTTAAAATTTAAAAACTCATATCAGGGATAGCCACTCGGCACGTACACACTACTGGAGCAAATCATTTTGGTGCAGACGTACATTAGACATTGTTAAAATCGAGTTGAAGATTAATTGCGTGTAAAATAAGTAATCCCAAATTCAATAAGCTAGGAATTTAAATACTGCGTGACACCGATGCAATGTATAAAAAAATGGTCAAGTGCGAGTCGGACTCGCGCACGAAGGGTTCTGTACCGTGTTGGACCCTCCCATAGCCCCATTCCTCTTGCCATTATTAATAGCGAGCAAAAAATCTCCTAAAATCACGTTTGTTGTATGGGAGCCCCCCTAAAATATTCATTTTAGTTAGTATTAGTATTTGTTGTTAAAGCGGCAACAGAAATACATAATCTGTGAAATTTTCATTTATCTAGCTATCACGGTTTATGAGATACAGCCTGGTGACAGACAGAAAGACAGACGGACAGGACGAACATCGTAGTCTTAGTGATAGGGTCCCGTTTTTACTCTTTGGATACGGAACCCTAAAAATCGTAAAAATACAAAATCTCATGAGTTGTGACCGGACCTAATGTAACGTCCTGCCCGTAATGATGCGATTCTGGGTAAAACTAAAAGATACAAACCTGTTTATGATTCTATTACGTAATTAAATAAAGCCATAGAGTTCTAGAAATATTTTTTTTCTACATTTGCGTGACTCATTGACCGAGCGTAAGCAAAGATCTTCGGAATAGCACGGTTTTGCTTTTGTCTATCCAGATATTCGAGCAAATATCTATAGAGTCACAATCGTACAAAAAAGGTGTCCGAGCCATAACCCTGCCCAAGCTACGTAGTGGGCAGGCTTTTTAGTTAGTCGTATGGCGATTGTAAGCAGACAACAATGACGTACAATGCCAAATTGCTCGATTCCAAGCACTAATTAGGTGACACAACGTCGAGATTCGAGAAAACGGGTCATTGTGAATTATTGAATGTAAATATTTAAGTCGGTATGTATGACAGCGCGGCGCTCGGACATTTTTTTGCTACTTTCACTTAGGGACTGTGGCTCTGTAGATATTTGCTCGAAGGTCCATGTTGGGTTTTGACTATAGGCACGGTAATGGTATCTAACATTACCGTGCTATAGGTCGCATTTTTCAACGAATCACAATGAAACTTGGTATACAGATTTTGTGTATTTTTTTTTGTCCTCTGCGATTTTCGATAAAATTTGATAAGATTATTTAATATCTAAATCTTAACATGATTTGCGATTTGTTCAAAGAACTACTACTTACGATAATAATGCACCAAAAATCATATTTAGCTATAAGTAGTCCACTGCCGGATATAGGCCGCCCCTATGAATTAACAAAAAGACCGGTTGGAAGCGGTTTGCATCCAATGTGTTCCTGCTGTTTTGATCAGATCATCAATCCACTTTATCAGTGGACATCCTACGCTGCGCTTGCTGGTACGTGATCTCTATTCGAAAACTTTCCGGCTCCATCGGCCATCCGATCTAAGAACTATAATACTTACAAACTATTTAATTTATTACTGACTGACGAAAATCTACCAAATTGGATGGATGTGGTAGGTTTTCGTCATTCATACATCTGGCAACTGTGTGTTTACTTGTATTTATTATTTATCTAATGTGACTATTGTGATATAATTGATTGATTGATGGGAATTAAGTTCAAAAGAAAGATTGACTGTTTAGCTGTAATTAATATTTATCGTAATTGTTTCTTGCTAAGTTTTTATCATCATGTAGATTTTTGTTGACTACACAAAAGTGTGTCTCTGTTCAAGCGATTTGTATAGCGAACCAATTTAAGTTTTAACTAACGATAAGAGATGGCGCCACTGTACAGTTTAAGTTCGTCAAATCGAGGGAGTTTTTGCTAACGGTTGAATAAATTACTAGTGGTACAAACCATTGGGTTGAGAGTTCTATTACTACTCCCCTGAGGACGCCTACTAAGCTGACATTTGTTTAGTTTCGCTACTTGTTAGTAACAAGTAGTGAACTTGTACAGTCTCTGACACCCATTTGTCGGATAAATGAACTATGAACTACAACCATTTTACCTTGCTAATCAGCTGGGCTATTTCAGCAACTTTGGTTCGCCTACGGATGTACCCATTTCAGATTCAATCACCTAGAAAGAGTCCTCTGAGTAAAGCCCTCTCTGCTCGACATGCTATATATAGCATGTTGGGCATGTGATGGAGATGTCATGTCCCGTCTTCTGAGATCTGTGAACAGAGCTAATCGGTTTACGAGGTGTATCGTGACGAGGCCCATTTTTCGTTTTTATTGTATCAATCATTGGCCTTCAAATTATACCTAGTAGGTAAGTATTTAATAAACTGTATGATTGAGTGAAACTAAACACCTAATTACTGCGTATAAACAAACTCTTCATCTCTTCACTTTATATTTATTTTTCGTAAAAAATGGCATAACCGACTTCAACCGTGTACAGGATTCGAATATTTCGCACGGAGCGTTGTAGTAATCCAGCAACCCGCACTGGGCCAGCGTGGTGGATATGGCCCATTCACCCTTCGTGGGTAGGCCTGCAGTGGACTATTAAAAAGGCTGATACAGTACAGTACAGTACAGATGTAGTCATTTCTCACATTATTGTTGATTGATCAAATATGGCTCAGCTCATTTCAATAAATTTAAACGGTTCTATCTTTGAAATATGATTTACTAATAAAAGAGAATTACTGAAACGCCGTGGTGGTCTAGAGGTAGTGACGCCCGCCTTACAATCGTGAGGTCGTGGGTTCAATCCCAGTCCCGTACCAATGAGTTCTTTGGAATTTATGTACGGAATTTCACACCACTGGCTTTTCGGTGAAGGAAAACATCGTGAGGCAACCTGCATATGTCCGTAGAAGAAATTCGATGGCGTATGTGAATCCACCAACCCGCACTGGGCCAGCGTGGTGGATATGGCCCAATCACCCTTCGTGGGTAGGCCTACGTCCTGCAGTGGACTATTAAAAAGGCTGATACAGTACAGTACAGTACTGAAATCGGACTACTTTGTAAAAAGTTATGCGTGGTTATACCTAAAATAGTAGTTTATGCAACTGTCATATAACAAAGGGTATTAAAACACGAGTGTGAGTTTATGGAACGAGCGCAGCGAGTTCCATAATAGTAACGAGTGTTTTAATACCTGTGTTATATGCAGTTGCATACACTACTTTATCTACACTCTTTTAATTTGTATTTTAAAAACAAAACGCATTGCGGAACATTAAATTCACGCGTACGTGTATTGTCACAGTGAACTTGCCGCCATTAAAATCTAACCAATGAGAGTGCAGCTGCGTGCGCAGGGCCAATCAGGAGCGACCGCGCGCTGTTGTTCTTTTTTTATTTCATTGGCACAAGATCTTACCAAAGAGTTTTGTGTATGTAAGTTTAGTAGTTTCGACGAAGTTTTCACGTATAACCCAACTGTTTTCAAAAGCCAGCCTAATAGCAAAATTTTATACAACTTGTATGAGGATTTTGACATAAGGCTCGCCAGGTTAATTGGTCGCGTTTTAACGATGTTATAATGAGATTTTACGATATCGATGTGGATATTAGAACATCATTTGAAATTGCTTAAATTGAGTGTTTTGTTGTCTGTGCTATAACAGTAGTCATTATAAGTCAAATGTTGGAAACATAAGTAGAATGTTACAACATTAGTGTACATAAAAATATATACGCGTTGACTTGTAAGCCTGCTCTGTTTCGTCAGTCAAAAATAACTTACTATGTAAACAACTAAGATCAACTACTCATGAACATTATTCCAACTTCATTATCATCATTGGCAGTAGCAATCCTGAGCCTCCTCCCTTGCTCGCCAATCCTTATTATTTTGAGTCACTCTCATTCAAGTACGAGTAGAACTCAAAAGTCTTGGAAAGTCGGTCTGGATTTTGTACAGCAGCCCAAATAGGCGTTAAAATATGGTAAACGAATTCACATATAATCGGCCAATTACGAGTCGGTCTCGCGCACGAGGGTTCCGTACTGTATGGGAGCCCCCTTTAAATATTTATTTTATTTTGATTTAATTATTTTTTATTACAACTAAATATTCTATGAATATTTCAAGCATCCATTCAAGTTCTATTACCTATAACGGTTCATGATATACAGCCTGGAGACAGACAGACGAACAGCGGAGTCTTAGTAATAGGGTCCCGTTTTTACCCTGTATTTTGTTTAATTATTTTGGAATTTTATATTTTCTAATTTGATAATTGTTCAAGGCTGCCATCACGTGCCATATGTTACAAGCAATGTAAAAGATAAAATAAGATCCGAAAAAATGAAATGTTATTGAATGGAGATTGTTGTCAGAGATAATTATTTTTCGAAAAAAATAGCACAACCGACTTTATTAATCCCGTACAAAATTCGAATAGTTCGTTAGGATCAGAACATTTCGTATGAGAAAATTAAATCGACGTTATTATTATCTTCCACGTAATTTTCTTATTTTTTCTTTCATAATATACCTAATAACAATTCTTCTCCTGATAATAACAAATACAACAAAAAAAAAATTAGCGATATCGTCCAGCCGTACATGCGTGATGCCGTGACCAAGGAAATAGCGATAAATTTTTAGGGTTCCGTACCCTAAAATAAAAACGGGATCCTCTTACTAAAGCTGCGCTGTCCGTGCGTCTGTTCGTCTGTCTGTCACCAGGCTGTATCACATGAACCGTGATAGCTAGACAATTGAAATTTTCACAAATGATGTATTATTATTTATGGTGCCACTATAACAACGAATACTACAACAGTTTTTTTTTTTTTACATTAATTAATTATTAATTTTTTTGTTTAGATTACAAAAAAATTAATAATTAATTAGATTACAATTATAGATTATTAATTAATTAATTAATAATCTGTTTGAATGTTGTATATATAGGTATTGTTGACTCGTCACACGCCTTGGCGTTGCTGTTAGAGTGACAAGTAATGGAATCTAAATAAAATAAAATAAAAATAAAATAAATATTAAAGGGGACTCCCATATAACAAACGTAATATTTTTGACGTTTTTTGCTCGATGTTACTCGTAATAACGGTAACAATAATAATAGAACCAGAGGGGCTCTCATACGTTACAGAACCCTACGGGTCCGACTCGCACTTGGCCGATTTCTTATATAACAGATTTGTTAAATAGGTATAGCATAGAAATAATACGCCACACAAATAAATAGGTAGTACACAGATATAATGCGTAAATATATCTGTAAGAATAGACAGGAAACAATTAATTTGCGTCATTTTCCTCCTCTAGCTTGTGTAAATATTATGTATTGTTATCTCAAAGATTTCGTGTATACCTACACGTGTCGATGGAGATCTGTGGTGCTTAGAACATAATTATTTTGCCTAGATGTTAATTCGATCACCGAATAAACTTTTTTCTGGATCTTTGGTAATCTCATTTGTTAATCATTATTTTTCGCAAAAAATAGCAACACCGACTACCGTCACCGTGTACAGAATTCGAATAGTCTGCACGAATCGATGTGATATCCATGAACGTTATTGTTGATTTATTAAAATAGGCTCAGCCAATTTCGATACAATTTAAATGGGACCATCTCGGGAATAGACCCATTCGAACTAAATAAGATTTTTTTATCGATCAATGTACAAAAAAAATACATGCAGACGAACATAGTACCGCTTCATTTCTGGAAGCCGGTAAAAAACCTAACGTTTGACACGGTCAGCCATCGTATGGGTGAGAGCGGATGGTATTTACAACCGAGCGCTGTCATGGCTCGGATGACACATTAAATTTTTTGTCCCATTGTTTTAACCGTTTAGCTCGGAGGCCTTTAGGAGGCTTAACTCTAACACCAGGCCTCAACTAACACCGAACTAGCTATCAGGCCTCAATGAACTAACTTTACGGGGACGATACGTATAGGCTGAATCAGAATTCTTGGCGGCTGTAATGTGAGCTACAAGCTGCGGCCCGATCCTCGCGCAGATATAATGTGAGCTTCTCTCAGGGTTGGGTTATCCACAGCTTGTAGCTAACATCAAAGGCACCAACAAGTTTTATTTGTCCTTTAAAATAGATTATATAATAAATCTGGTATGTTTGATTCAATATAGGTTCGCGTTTGATTACATCCTGCCTGATCTACGGTCTAGGATGCAGCATGATTACCGAGAAAATGTCTGTTCTCGATTAGATTCTACTTTGACGGAATTACAATCCTGGACAAAGAGTTTTGGGTACTTCTTCGAAATTTCATTCTTCGGCTGATTCATCTGGCCAAAATTTTGTTTCACTTTCAGCTATGTCACACATGCTCATATGTAAAAACGGTAACTAAAGAACATATATTTCAATGAGGGGCTTGTTTTTATAAAGTAGTTTTCAAGATATCTACGTTCAAATATTTTGGGCCCAGATGAATCAGAATTGATAACAGATTAATCAGAATTAAAAATGAAAAACTTAATTTGGCTGTGTAATATGGAAAAATATTTGTATATATGAAAACAACAATCATAGCACGGAAAAAAATTGATGAATTAACAATATTTCTTGTAATACATTTTAGAAATCTAAAACAGTATTAAATTATAATACTTAGTTAAAAGTATTGTACTTGAGAGTTGATACAGTAATTGGTACAATATATTATTTTCTGTTTATTTATTTCCATGTACAACTCACGAATCCTGTTTATTATACTTAACGACTTAGCTTATATATAATCTTCCATAATTAAAAAAATATTAGTGTTAGTATTTTATTACACTACTAGCTTAAAACCCGCGGCTTCGCCCGCGTTGTCCTAGTACTTGCTTAAAATTATAATAGCCCGCGATTTGGCACTTGTTGTCTTACTCGTAGCACTTGATTCAAGATTCAAGATACTTTATTTGTCAGAAACATGGTAGCGTAAACAACATACAAAGTAGTACATATACAGATTTTCAGAAAGTAGAAAATGCATGCTCTTGCCCATTGTGGCGTACAAATATAAAAGGCATATTTACACTTTAAAAACATTATAAGCAGAATTTTAAAATAATATAATTGTATATTAAGAATATTACTGATTTATAAGAAGCCAAAAATTGACATTTTAGTTAAAATGATAAATATGATGGATTGATTATAATGATAATAAGCCACTATTTCGCCCGCGTTGTTATATTGCTTTCTTAAAATGATAATAGCCCATAGATTGGCCGCGTTGTCTTAGTACATTCTTAAAATTATAAGAACTTGCAGTTTGATCCGTGCTCTCTTAGTAGGTATTTATGCTTAGGATGATATATAATATCCCGCGGTTTGGGCCGCGTTGTCATAGTACTTGCTTAAGATGATATTTTGTGGCCTGCGCTTTGGTCCATATTATCTTAGTACTTGCTTCAAATAATAATGGCCGCAGTTTGGGCCGCACCATTTTAGCACCTTCTTGATTAATCTGAGAGCACGGCGGGCGGTGCCCCGCCAAATCAGACATTTGACTTAACTCTTTTACTATTTCCTGTGGGAACTGTTTATATCTAGATAGTGAGTATGTAAACCTATCGTATTAACATGTAAATGTAATATTTTATGAATTAATTGAATATGAATATACTTTACGTGATTATGGAAAACTAATCCATGTAATTGCCTACTCACATATCTATCTTACATAGTTAATAAATAAATAACATAAATAGTTAGCAATGTGATAAATAGTTTTCCAGAAACTCACTTAAATCAAACCAAGTTCTGATGAACTGTGCTGATGCACATTTTAAAATACTGTTTTTTTAGGTCGTGAAAGAATATTTTTCAGTATACTCA
Source organism: Hypomecis atomaria (assembly GCA_964007245.1). Classification (NCBI taxonomy): domain Eukaryota; kingdom Metazoa; phylum Arthropoda; class Insecta; order Lepidoptera; family Geometridae; genus Hypomecis; species Hypomecis atomaria. The sequence continues at coordinate 23,485,449 of OZ023288.1, forward strand.
CACATGACCCATGTCGTTTCACACTTGTATCTTGTATACCAAATTTTATTCAATTGCATTCTCATGTCATGATCTAGTGCAGTGGTCATCACACTTTTCTGTTCAAGGGCCACATACGACAGTGCGAAGCAACACTGCGGGCCGCACACTGATGAACTTGATTATAACATACCAGCCCGAGTTGTTTTAAGTTACCGCGCTGTCCACTGAACAAACCATGGCAAAAAAACATGCGCGAGCGAAGCAAGCGCGTAATTTTTTAGGATTTTTCAGTAATTGTTGTGTAATAGACCAATCAACTGCTTTTTTTGCAAAAAAGTTTTTTACAGTGATTTCAAAACAGATGTATTATGAGCTCAAGGGCCACATACGACAGTGCGAAGCAACACTGCGGGCCGCACACTGATGAACTTAATTATAACATACCAGCCCGAGTTGTTTTAGGTTACCGCGCTGTCCACTGAACGAACCGTGGCAAAAAAAATCATGCGCGAGCGAAGCGAGCGCGAAATTTTTTAGCATTTTTCAGTAATTGTTGTGTAATAGACCAATCAACTGCTTTTTTTGCAAAAAAAATCGGTTTTTACAGTGATTTCTAAACAGATATACTCGTATTATGAGCTAAGCAGACTAACGACTGCTATCATGCGCGACCGCGGTGAGCCCCAATTTTGTTTTGTTTGTTATTTTCAGTCATTTTAATCCTGGCATGAAAAAAGCAGACCACGTTACTACTTATGTGCGCGAGTGCCGTGAGCGTGAATGTTTTTCCGTTAATTTTTAGTTATTTGAAAACAAATATGAACATTTTTCAGATTTTAATTAAAGAATGTACCGCGGGCCGCACCAATAAAGGCCGCGTTGCCGCATGCGGCCCGCGGGCCGCGTTTTGACGACCACTGGTCTAGTGGTATTAACACCCGCTTTACAATCGTGAGGTCCCGGGCTCAAATTCTGGTGCCGTAACAGTAAACTCTTTGAAACTTATGTACGGGATTTTACGCTACTGGCTTTTCAGTGAAGGAAAACATTGAGGTTACATAAGTACGTCCGTAGAAAAAATAAAACATGGCATATGTAAACACACCAACCCGCACTGAGGTAGCGTGCTGAATATGGCCCAATCACCCTTCCTGGGTAGGCCTACGTCCAGTAGTGGACTATTAAAAAGATCGGTACAGCATACGGCATGTTTGATTAAGCCATCAGTCATTTCGATTTTCCTGACTGAAGGAACCCATATTTTTCCCGGAACAATAAGACAATCTTACCCAAAACCGTTCAGCCAGCTGAAAGTGATCGAGGTAGTTGTAGGACATTCAGGCGTCGTCTGACCCAAGACAGATGAAAAAGTAGCACACAAGTATGTTTTATTTTATTTGATAAATATATAGCGTATCTCTAGACAACAGGCATGTTCTAGTGTACCATACTCATTATTTGACTAACTTTTACAATGAGACCAACCCCGAAATAGCGAAAATATAATTAATCGGCTAATACACAAAAAGTTCATCGACCCGTCACAAAATGTGTATATAACTAATTTTCGCTATTTCAGTTGATCCCATGGTAAAGTAAACACCTATATTGACCCAAGATGAAGTCTACTGTTCTAGGCTCACAAAATAAAAAAAATTGTAAGCTAATAAAAGCCCATTATAAAATGTTGATGATTCATCTTTAAAAGGTTAAGGATGAATCATCAATTTTATTTTCTAAGTTTACCACTTATACGATTACACACTTTTATCATATATTTTATCGATTACACTTATAAAATATTATATAATAGTATTTTTTACGATTATTTAATATTTTTCACCGGAACCGTACCTACATTAATAATTTATTCGGGATGAGAGAAAGCGATACGCTAAGACATATTGTTGCCTACTCCCATACTTAAAATTATAAAACAAATCTAGTATCGTTTTAGCAAACTGTTACGAAGGTTTTTAAGTTTTTTCCTGAAGGAACTGTGTACAATTTTCCGGATACGTAAGTATCTAATTTTCTTGTTATTTCTGTAATGAAATCTCATACAAAGTATTATAGAAATATAATCAGTGTTTTAACAATGTGTAAAACATTTTTTTATTCGTTTCTGAGGGAATCGTCTATGTTTTTCGGAATAGTGGATAAAAATACGTTAATCCATGTTGTTCCTTACTCCTATACCTATAATAAAACGAATTCATTGTCGTATTAAAAACCCGTCATGAACTTATGTATGTTTCTTCTGAGCTTGACCGGAATTATTTTCCAGGCCATCCACAGTCCATGTCTTAGAAGTGGTGGGCTATTTCCGAACAAAATTGTAGTGAATTTCAGTATTTTTGTGATAAAAAAAAGTGATATCCTGAAGGACCCAGGACCCACTCACATTTTCCGGGAAAGCAGTACCCTATGTAGTATTTGGACTGTTTTCTAGCTTAATACCAAATTTCATAAGAAGTCATTTACCTGTTCTCTCTAAACTTAATAGCTATCTGAAAAATGTTGGCTATCCCTAAGAACCTTATAGATTTTCCGGGATAATAATAGTTCCCTTATTGAAAGATAATGTGTGCTCTCTCCCAGATTCAATGCATAACCGTTCAACTCGTTGAACTGTAAATGATGTTTTTTTCACCAACTTTGTAACCTTATCTGATACATTAGATAAGAAAAATTTGGTAAAACATAAACAAACGAATTTTTTATTTGGTCTACTTGTAGCATGTACAGTACACAATGTTTCAAGTCAACTGGTACAGGAAATAAGAAGTTACGTACGAACGAAAAGGGCCCGTTTTACCCCGTTTGAGGTCGATTTTTCAAAATTTTCTTCTTTAGTGCCCCATAACGATGTACAACATACATAACATATTCCAAATTCCATGTTTATACCTTCAGCGGTTCGGTCTGTAGCCTAAACTGGTATATTTTGGATATCCCTAAAATTTCTCTAAATTTTTTCGGGATAGTAATTGTTTTTGTATTGAAACATGGTGTGTGCTTCCTACATAGATACCGGATTTCATCCATAAACGTTTAGCTCGTTAGATGTAATTGAAGCTTTTTTCACCAAATTTGGGTCCTTATCTGATCCCATAAGGAAAATTTGGAAAGCAGTACCAAACATATTTATTATTCTGTCTAAATAGCATGTGTATAAAGTTTAAAGTCAATCGGAACAGGAAATAAGACGTTTCCTACAAATGGAAAGGGCCCGTTTTACCCCGTTAGAGGTCGAAAATTCAACATTTTCGTCTTTTGTGCTACATTGTGTCGTACAATGTACCTATATTCCAAATTTCAAGTTTATGTCATCAGCGGTTTGGGCTGTAGCATAAATTGATTTATTTTGGATATCCCTAAAGAACCCAATAGATTTTCCAGGATAAGAACAGTTCCTGTATTTAAACATGCTGTGTGTTTCCTCCATACCAGATTTCATCCATAACCGTTCAGCTTGTTGGATGTAATTGTTGCTTTTTCACCAACTTTGGGACCCGATTTGACCCCTTAGACAAAGAAAATTCGGAAAAACAGGAAAAATCGTATTTTTTATTTTGTCTGAGTAGCACGTATACAAAGTTTCAAGTCAATCGGTTCAGGAATAAAATATATACTTACAAACGAAAAGGGCCCGTTTTACCCCGTCAAAGGTCAAAAGTTCAAAGTTTTCGTCGTTAGTGCTCCATTACGTTATACAATAAACCTATATTCCAAATTTTAAGTTTATATCTTTAGCGGTTTGGGCGGCAGCCTAAATTGATTAATTTTGGCTATCCCTAAGGAAACCTTTAGATTTTCCGGGATAATAATAGTTTCTGTATTGAAACATGTTGTGTGGCTTCCTCCATCCCAGATTTCATGCATAACCGTTCAGCTCGTTGGATGTAATTGATGCTCTTTTCACCAACTTTGGGACCCTATTTGACCCCTTAGATAAGGAATATTTGGAAAAACAGGAACAAACGTAACTTTTATTTTGTTTGAGTAGCATGTATACAAAGTTTCAAGTCAATCGGTAAAGGGAATAAAAAGTTACATACAAACGAAAAGGGCCCGTTTTACCCCTTTAGAGGTCGATTTTTCAAAATTCCGTTCTTAGTGCTCCATTACGTGGTCCAATGTATCTTTGTTCCAAATTTTATGTTCGTATCCTTAGCGGTTTGGGCTGTAGGCTGTCTGTCAGTCAGTCACTCAGCGAAGCCTTTTATATAATAGATATTACACATAAATGGAATTTCTGACAGTAATCTTTCTTGGTAACTATCAAAGAAACATATTTTTCTTAGTACCGTTAACTATAAAAATAATGATGTCACAGTTAAGTACCACAAGAAAAAAATCTTTAGCTTATTGCAAGGGCCCGAGCTAAGTACCTACTTTCAATGTATTCCTCAAAACCTTTTTCTTGTTGACGAGATCTTGATTGTTTAAAAGAAGATGGAGTAATCATATCTTCACCAGTGGCGTGAGACTCTTTTGTAAGTTTATTTAATACCCTCATCGTCAGAATTTGAGCAATCATCTACGGTTTTCTGATAAAGGGTCGATATGACATCTCTGGTGAGTGTTGAAGTAGTAATTTTTTCATCGATTGACGAAGTCTCAATCCAAAAGCCTTCGTCATTGAGGTCTTGTTGGGCTGTATCCGAAGCTTTTCCAGTATACATTTTATGATTTATATGGTGTTTTGACCATATGAATCAGGCACAGATGATTCAGGATTTTGCCGTCATACATGCATAACTCATCATACATACTGATTTCAGTATTGTCTTTTTTCTACTTGAATCTATAACCCAAAAGTATTACACGAAATACAGATTGAAGTTGTAAAACAATAAACTGAATTTTATAAAGTAGGCATTGTAATCATAATGCCACCTGAACTAAGCACAGATGAATCAGATATTTATCTTTGTAACTCCGGGATCCAAGCGAACCAGCCGCATGTCCACCTTCTAGCTCGTTAGTTGCACGACTGGCTTCCCCTCGCGCGGGAAGTCAGACTCTCATCATCATCACCCGACCAAGCACGGTCAAGCGCAACATACTCCATATTAATCAGTATTATGTGCTGGACACTTCTTATTTGCCTATTTATTAACATACTAAGGTAGTAATAACTGATACACATTTTTTTTATAAAAGAGCAATTCATTTCCTTTTGATATAATTATAATTCATAATGGTTTACCAAAAGGAAAATGAGATATCGATCATTTTCTTTCAAAAAATGGCAAGCGGACGCGGCATATGAATCAGAAGAACAAACTTCAAATATTTTTAATTTATACTTAGACTGCAATTATTTGTAAAATATTACTTGTCCCAATTAGAGTTAAAGCTAAGCTGTATAGAAAAAAAAATTACACGCCGTTTTGTTAGTCGGTTTCAGAAAGAAACCCATAGAAGTCCAAAATTTTGTCTACGAAGAAGTACCCTTTTACATCCTTGCTGTTTGCAAAAAATATGTGGAGACAGTGGAGACGAAAAATGTTGATGGGAACTTGGTTCACATTTTAATTCAAAGAGATTTGAAGTGGCTAGTTTTATACTTTTTAAACATAATCATTTTCCAAAAAAAATGACTTTCCAAATGAAATTGATTCAGAACAACCGTGTACAGAATTCGCGAATAAGTGGCACTGATCAAAGTAGCAATTTTCAGATTATTGTTCATTTGTCAAAAATGGCGCAGACGATTTCGATAAAATTGTAAATGGAACCAATTTCAAAGTATATACATTCCCATAAAAACATGATCATCTAAATCGTACTGTGTAAAAAGTTATGCGTCGATTGGTTATACACAAACAAAAAAAAGTATATACTCGTACGCGTCGACTTCAGTATCTTCTCCGTTTTTTCATCGGTCAAAAATCGAACAAAGAATTTGTAATTCGAATAGTTTTCCGTAAGTTATTTTTTGGGCTAAATTGGTGTAAAAAAGTTTATTCAATTTCTAAACGAAACCGGATTTAGCAATTTTTTTTTGCAAACCATTGTCTAATGACACCAACCAAAACCATTGTTTAATACAGAGTCACCTTAGTCAACAGATTTGAAAATAAATTACATTTCTAAATACAAAATGTATTATTTTCGTACATGAAACAATCGTAGGTTTGTGATAATTTTGTAGGCAAATATTGTTTGTTAGAGGATAGGTATTTGACGTATTTGCGAGTAGATACTTACAGCCGTAAATAGGTATTGATGTCAACGTCGCGACGGAGTATTTTTATCACTTGACCCGCTAAGAATAGATTGAAGAAAGAGTACATGACCCCAAAATAAGTTTAAAGGTTCAGTAACCAAGGGTTAGTGGACCAGAGAGCCTGATAGAGAAGGTATGCTACCCAGCGTTTGATATAATCATAGATAATAGTAAAATTTTAATTTTTAAAAACTCCCCGACACAAAATATACTTTATGCCCTTTCAATGTCATATTGAAGTACCACGGTACCAAATTTCGAATCGATAGGACAAATACAGGTACCTAGGTAGGTAGGACATAGAAGGTAGTCAGATCCCCTCATCAACTAGAAAAGAGCTGATGATCTTCAAACGGCTGAACAGATTTTCATGAAACATGGCTAAGAACACTCGGGATAAATTTATCTATGACACAAAAAAAAAACTAAACGAAAACCACCACCACCACTGGCTTTTCGGTGAAGGAAAACATCGTGAGGCAACCTGCATACGTCCGTAGAAGAAATTCGATGGCGTATGTGAATCCACCAACACGCACTGGGCCAGCGTGGTGGATATGGCCCAATCACCCTTCGTGGGTAGGCCCACGTCCTTCAATGGACTATTAAAAAGCTGATACAGTACAGTACAGTTAATAGAACCGAATAGTTTACTGGCGTAGTTTGACTAGGTGTTCGTTAGTGATCATCGAAGTTAAGCAACGTTCAGCACAGTTAGTCATCGGATGGGTGACTGCGGTGGCATTTACACCTGTGCCTTACCGTGGCTCGGACGACACGTCAAAAATTAAGCCCCGGTTGTTTAAACCATTTAGCCATGTCAGATGCCTCTTCAGAAACTAACACCAGCGCTAGCCATCCGGCCAATACGAACTTACTTATAGAATCGATCAAAAACTCTACAGGTGCGCATTAGAGAGGAAAAACAATAAGTAGGTATAAAGCTTATTTACCTACCCATTAGCTACCAATGGCCATGACTTTGTGTTATTGCGTACCTATTTATCATATTATTAGTTTAATGCCCATCTACCTATCGCATTGTCTTCCAAGTTTACGTTTACAAGTCTTAGACTTTTCTAGACAAACTACTACGTACTTATAAGAAAAACATACCTATTATGTTAACCCTTGGTCAAAGTTCAACTTCTCAGACAATATTTGCGTCAACTCGCGAACAATAGCCTGGTAGGTTTTTGTACACAATAGTTCACAAACTGTCTAGAATTACTAGTTGAATTTGTTTTACAATTACCCATGAAGTATCTACCTAAACTTTACAATAAGTAATGTCTGTGAATAAATTTTCTATTTTTCGAGTATGAAACATGTACCGGGTACGACAAGGTAGGACGTTTTGACCTATAAGATTGATATATATCCTGCAATTAGGACCTCAGAATTGCGCTGGATTAAATCCTATTTCAATCGGTTTTATTGCGTTCTATGAGCAAATCCTACATCCACAATTGGTCTTCATATAGCTGTTAATAAAAATAAACATGAATGCTGCCAGCTTCCTGGATGCGCTGTAACAAAACAATAAATGAACTAGCAAATAAATAAATGAATCATTCGCAGACCACTGAATGACTTACATAATCCTTGGGATTTCAGTGGTTTGTCGTAGATTTTTTTTTAAGTCCACCAGTTAGCAGCATAAACCTCAAGTACGGCACAATTGTTGGAATCATTTACTAATTTATTATTTACTTGGCGATTAAAATATTTGTTACTCTAATGACTTAAGCACGTCTTTAACTTTATCACAGCAGTGTAGTTTAGGTACTATACGCACGTCGTTAACATTTTTATGTAGTAGAATCGAATTTTATCTTGAAATAGACTTTCCTAAAAATTGTTACATGTGTTGTGGTATGACATAGTAAGTTTTAATTAATAATGCAGAGGGCATGGCACGAGTAACTGAAGGCGATGATTTTCGGCATGTAGTTCTCTAATGGTGACCAAGTAATCGTCTGGCGAAGCGTAAGACTTCCACTGATAAGGTAGACAGACCTGACTAAAACACGGATCTTGCTGAATCTAAGTCGCTTTTAACCGGTCTGTTTGGGTATCTATCTATAAAGGAAGCCTTTATCAAGCAGTGGATGTCCTATAGCTGAGATCATCATTATGACTGTATTTGTACTGTGTCAGCCTTTTTAATAGTTTACTGCAGGATGCACCAATAAGCATTGGTGCTGGCTTGAGCATTTGGATTATCTTTAGACCTTCAGGGTCTGTAGATGATCCAATGCTTTTTATGGAGTATTAGTGTAGTTTCCTTGTCCTTACATAGTATAAAATAAAGTCGCTATTTTTGTCTGTTTGTTTGTCTGTATGCTTAAATCTTTAAAACTACGCAACGGATTTTGATGCGGTTTTTTTTAATGGATAGAGTAATTCAAGAGGAAGGTTTATATGTATAATACACCTGTGCGAAGCCAGGGCGGGTCGTCTAGTAGTTAATAAAGGCACTTTTGCCCGATATAAAAAGCCAGCACCAATAAGCTGCAATGGCGGCATCACTGGCCAAATGATAATGATTCTGGGTCAACGGTCGCGCGTTGGTCAGATAACATCATGGAGGGTCGGATAACATTTCTTTACGAGGTTACTGATAACTGACACTTACTGACTTTTTTTTTTTTTTTTTTATTCTATATAGGTTTGCGTTTGACTACATACTGCCTGATGTTGAGCAGATATGCGGTCTAGGATGTAGCACGCTTACCTAGAAGATACCTATTTACTCGGGATTTGAAGACACCCACGTCGTACTTTAGCGGGAAGACAGACCCAGGCAAAGCGTTCCACATTCTGGCTGTTCGTATGAGGAATGAGGACTCGAAACGCTTGGTTCTAACGCGCGGAATGTCCACCATAAAAGGGTGGCGCTTTGGTCGCGTCTGTCTAGCCGTACGATAGAAGAAAGAGGCAGGTGGGACCAGATTGTGCAACTCCTGAGCGCACTCCCCGAAGTGTATCCGATAAAAGGCCGACAAACACGCCACCTTACGTCGATGCTCAAGACTTTGCAGCTGCGACTTAGTCAAGGTGTCGTTGTCAATCAGCCTCCTGGCTCGCCTCTCAATCGAGTCCAGAGCCTCCAGTTGATATTTGGCAGAGCCATCCCAAAGGTGAGAGCAGTATTCCATACAAGACCTGACTTGTGCTTTATAAAGACTAAGCAGTTGCTCAGGTGTGAAATACCGTCTCACCTTAGCGAGAACACCAAGTTTTTTGGAGGCTAATTGAGCTTTTGACTCTATATAAGAGCCAAAGTTAAGAGTCGATGAGAGTGAAACGCCCAGTAGTTCCAAGCTGTCAGTTACCGGAACGGAGACACCGCGGAAAGCGGGAGACAATTGAAAGGGTCTCTTTTTGGCCGAGAACAAACAACCTTGAGTCTTCGTGGCATTAAACTTGACCAGGTTAGCATCGCCCCAGTCAGATACCGCCTCCAGACTCAAGTTGAGCCGTTCAACCATAGCCTCTCTGTGTGACTCGATCTGTGGCCCGCTGGTTCTTGCATCGGATGTGTAGCTCTCCACGACTGTACTGTCGTCTGCGTACCCAAAGATCCCGGGCTTTAGCAGATCGTTGATATGCAGTAGGAAGAGGGTCGCAGAGAGTACTGATCCCTGAGAAACACCGGCATTGATAGCCATTTGGTCTGATGAGCAGCCATCTACAACCACTCGTATCGACCGATTCCTCAAGAAATCAGATATCCATGCGCAGAAATCAGCAGGCAGGCCGTAAGACGGGAGCTTGCCAATAAGGCTCTCGTGCCAGACCCTGTCAAAAGCTTTAGAGATGTCCAAGGAGACAGCCAGCGCCTCCCCGTGCTTTTCGATGACCTCACTCCAGATGTGTGTGGCGTATGCCAGAAGGTCCCCAGTAGACCGGTTTCGGCGAAAGCCGTACTGGCGGTCACTGAGTAGGTCATTCGCTTCTAGGTACGCCAGGAGCCTGTTGTTAAGAACACGTTCTATACTCTTACAGAGTATAGACGTGATCGAAATCGGTCTGTAGTTAGCAGGGTCGGCACGGCTGCCTTTCTTGGGAACAGGCTGCACGTTAGCAAGTTTCCAAGATTTGGGCACTTGACCTGTCTTTAGAGATAGGCGGAAGAGGCGAGTCAGCACAGGTGACAACTCAGGCGCACAAGTCCTCAGTACAATGGCCGGAATACCATCAGGGCCACTGGCCTTGTTCACATCTAGACTGCGGAGAACTTTGAGAACCTCCTTTTGCCGGATATGTATTTCACTCATTACAGTTCCACAGTTTGGCAAAGTTGGAGGTCTCGCACTACCGGGGTCCAGACGCGAAGACTCAGCAAATTGAGATGCAAATAAATTTGCTTTCTCCACCGCTGTATGGGCCAGCGAACCATTGGGTTTCAGCAACGGAGGCAGAGAGGGGCGGCAGAAGTTCGCTTCAACCGATTTAGCTAGGGACCAGAATGCCTTACTACCCGCAGGGTAAGAAGCAAGCTTGTTCCCTATTCGACTAATGTGATCATAGCGAGCCCTCCGCATAACCTTTTGCAGGACTTAGCAGCCCTATTGTATGCCTTCTTCCTTAGACGAACGTCCCTCGACTTACGGTTTCGAGCATCGACCCAAGCCAGGTATGCTTGATGCTTTTGCGCTTCAGCGCGTCCACATTCAGGCCCAAACCAGGGCCTAGCTTTGCTAGACAGGGGCACGTCCGAAAATGGGATGAAGTATTCCATGGCGGTACGAAGCACATCTGTCACGGCATCCGCGCACGTAGAAGGATTATCGGAAGAGAAGCACACAGGCTGCCAAGGATAAGATGCAAAGAAACACCGCATCTCGTCCCAATCCGCTAACTTGTACCGCCACACCCGCCTTGACCCTTTGGGGCTGGGGTCTGATGGGGAGTAGACGGATACAGATTTCACCAGACAGTGATCAGATGTACCTAACGGTGAGGAAATCGACACTGAATAACGGTCTGGATCGGTAGTCAGCAGAAGGTCCAAGCAGTAGGCCGTGTGCGAGTCAACGTCAGGTACCCGTGTGGCGCCTTGAACCAGCTGGGTGAGATCAAATGTCAAGGCAAGCTTGCGCGTCTCAAGCCCAGCATGGTTTGTGTCCAGGTATGGGTGAAGCCACTCCTTGTGGTGGCCATTAAAGTCCCCCAGGATCACTAATTGGGCCGAAGGGTATCTGAGCTGAGCAGCATCCGCCGCCTCACTGAGGTATTCGGTGAGTCTGGTCGTCTCCTGGTCCCCACTATGTGATCGGTATACACAAGCGTAGATTATTTTCTCTAAGCCAGTATCCGCCAGAGCCCAAAGCACTGAAAAAGAGGAGTCTTCAAACCTACGAAGGCGCAGAAAGCAAATGTCATCCCGGGCGTACACGCATACACCCGCACGTGGTTTGAAACAGTGCTCCAGGGAGTACCCTGGGTAGGAGAGATACGACACGTCGGATGGACCAGCAATCTGCGTCTCCGTGAGAAACAATAGGTGGGGACGATCTGTCTCAAGATGATGATGGACAGGCGTGAGATTTGAGTGCAGGCCCCGAATATTGCACAGGTGCACTTTAAGTGAGAGGGAGTGCTGCCGCTGTGTATACGTTTTTTTTCTACTACTGTTTCTCATGTTTAATTTTTTGGAGTGAAGTAGGTAGAAAGTCGGTAGTGGAACGAGACGTCACTCTGCAGATTCAGTGGCACAACACACAAACCACACACATCCACGGTAGACTAGCCTGGAGACCGCGGGGACGCCCGAGCCCCCCCAAGGATGTCCATCGGGCCCTCTCGTCCGGTCGCCAACCGGCACGATGGCGCATCCCTGGGATTTTTCGACAGATGGCGGGGCAGCCTTTCATGAGTGGCTAGCTCACTACTTGGGCCCCCTACTATCTGCGGTCGGCCAGCGACAAACCGTGCCTCGGATCCCGCTGCTCTCCACGACTAGTCGGCCGATGCGGTAGTCAATGCGTGCACCGTATTCGATTCTCCAGAGGACGCTACTGTTCCGACCCGACTTCCAGATTGGCGTCACCAGACTTCGCGCCGGAACACGAGCTCAAAAAGAGTCGCTTGGCGGCGCGGCTTAGTCTGGTGGGTGGTCTCTCGCCGCGGCTATAGCCTACCACCAGTATGGTTGTTGCCTGGTTAGCCAAAAAATAATAGGGTTCCTACCCACGGACGAAGGCAACTCGGTCCCAAATATATTGACTAATATGACTAAATATATTTGACTAACTGAAAACTGATGATCTTTAGGGTTCACTATTACTAAGACTTCGCTGTTCGTCTGTCTGTCACTAGGCTGTATCTCATGAACCGTGATAGTTGGACACGACAATTTCATAGATGAAATACTTCTGCAGCTGCTATAACAACGAATACTAATAATAATCAGCCAAGTGCGAGCCGAACTCGCGCACGAAGGGTTCTGTACATTGGACCCTGATTTGTGTGAGCTTCAGGCAGGATTGGATATTGAGCAGCTTGTAGCTAACTTCATTTCCGCCAACTTGTGTGGCGCGGTCTATACATTTCCTTTTTATTGCATGGCTTTTTTGGGCTATTAGTTAACTTAACTATTTCTCCCTAAATCAACCTTAAATTACCCACAAATCTATAAGGTAAGAGTTTTCTGTACAAAAACTCTACATAAATGTATATAAAATCTTAGAAAAATGTGAGGACTTCTCCCTAAATCAGCTTCAAATTCCCCACAAATAATTTGTGAATTTGTAAGTTTTGAACTTTTAATTATTATATAATAAATATATAACTAGTGACCCGCCCCGGCTTTGCATAGGTTTATTATACATATAGGTAAACCTTCCTCTTGAATCACTCTATCTATTCAAAAAAACCGCATCTTAATCCGTTGTGTAGTTTTAAAGATATAAGCATACATGGGGACAGCGGAAGCGACTTTGTTTTATAGTATGTAGTGATTATATTATTATAATTAAAACTTGTTTATATATTTTTTATTGTCATATAGTTTTTACTCACACTGATACCAATCTTTATAAATTCACGGGAAAACCGTTCGGCTCACGTAAAATGATTATGCTAATCTTTGTTTAATATTAATGTGTAATAAGTTGTCGAGCGTGTCCACATAATGTTTCATAGTAATAACGTGTAAGGTTCAGTAGTATTTTGTACTGAAGGGCGAAGAGGCTAGGAAAGTTTTTGAATAGAGACCATGTGCCGACAAGCGTAGCGTAGCGTAGCGTACAAAGTGTTGAGATGATTAAGACATAATTACTTAAATTAAAAATTTAAAAACCCCCAACAGACTAGACAGAGTCCTACCACTGATAAAATATCTTATCTTTCATTTGACAACCATTTTGGGCACATTTGTAGAATTTTGGTTCTTCCATCCCCACTTTAACCCACCATAACTCTTAAACGGCTCAATCGATTTTTATAAAACATAGCTAAGAACACTCTCGATTAAGTCTCCTTTCATCCAAAAAAAACTAAACTTAAATCGGTTCAGTGGTTCGGGCGCTATGATGCCACAGACAGACAGACAGACAGACAAACAGACACGTCAAACTTATAACACCCCTCTTTTGCGTCGGGGGTTAAAAAGGAACAATTAGGACATCAAAGAGCAGGTATTTTAATAGTTACATTTTAATCATTGATAAACTGATTGCCGAACGTTGCTAATAATTTATCACAATTTAATATATGTCAGTTTTTGGATTGGTGACCGTGAGTAGCATTTCCAACTGGGCGCTACCGTGGCTCGGATAACACTTTAAATTGTAGGTCCTGCTCGTTTTACCGTTGGACCATGTAAAAGGCCTTCAAGCGATTTAAAAACTCACCAAGGGCTTTTCGAAGTTACTTACAAACTTACGAGATTGCTAGGTAAAACATGTGTCTGGTAGTGTACGTCCTACAACTAAGATAAGAAACAAGGGTTTGTTGATATATTAAGGAACCCTAAAGTGAAAACAACAAATAGCTTGAGTTAATTATTTGTGTTGAATCATTACAAGTACACGTCAACCTGTTTCATGTTATTTTCCTTACGGATACAGCATTGCTAAGGTCATTAAAACCCTTATGATCTTATTTGACGTCATTACATCTTAGGTCTGTGTAAAAATCTAAAGGCAATTTAGCATACCTGGGACTTTTATCTCGTTAATGCTTACCCGGATATGAAAATTAGTCTGCTGGGTTATTTTTGGAAAATGGCTACGTGTCTGAATACAGCTATCGATCACTAGGATGTAAAACGTTTAACCTGAGTCTTTATTTCACTTTAAGTACAACTTAGGTCTATCTAGGAAAATCTATCTATCCATCAGCCATATAACGTCAACTGCTGAACATAGACCTACCTTATGTTAAGTACCTATATAGTTTAGACGATTAGGAAGATGAATATCAAAGCAGTGCAAAGTTTTTGAATCGTTTTATATACCAGATCAAGACAGCAGGGACCGGCTAGATGCAAGCGGCTTTCAATTGGTGTTATTGGGAAATTATACCTAGTGGCCGCATTTGATGTTGAATTTTTTTTATACATACTTATATAGATACTACCTAAATTACACCCAGACACAGAGCAAACACCTATATTCATCACACAAATGTTTGCCCTGGGTGGGGATCGAACCCATGCCTCTGTGATCCAGAAGTCAGGTTCACTAACCACTGAGCCACCGAGGCAGTCAATGCAGTCATTGTACAGTATTAAAACAAAGCTCAGTAAATGACGCCACAGAACAGTCACTATGACGTGTATTAAAGAGTTGGGTAGCAATCCTGAAACAAAGGACTTAAGAATTACTAGACCTGTTGGGGTTTACTAACCGCAGCCGACGCAGGTGTTAGTGCCAAGTACATACGAGTACATGTAGTATGAGAGTAAAATAATTATTTTTCGCAAAAATGGCAAAACTGCCTTCCATCGTGTACAAAATTCGAATATTTTGCTAGAATTGTTTACATTATTGTTGATTTTTAAAAAACGGCCCAGCCGATTTCTTTAAAATTTATATTGGACCATCTAAAATATTATACCCTTTTGAACTAAAAAATATTTTTTCGATTCGGTTCACAATTGGCGAAATTATCGATGTTCATCGTGTACAAAATTCGGATATTTCGCTCGGATTGCTTACATTATTTTTGTTTTTTTTTTTTAAAACGGCTCAGCCGATTTCTGTAAAATTTTAATTGGACCACCTCGGGAGTGAACCCTTTCGTACTAAAAAATAATTTTTCGATTCGGTTCACAATTGGCGCAATTATCGATGAACATACTCAAAAAATATATACATACAGACGAACATGGAAGCTCCTCCTTTTTGGAAGTCGGTTAAAGAGTCATAGTTTCAAACTAAATGTGTTTCTCAAATCAAATTTAGTTAAAAGTTCCCTACTGAACATAGGCTTTACCCGCGAACGATGATTGGACCATATCCACCACGCTGACCCACTAATTCACAAACGCCATCGAATTTCTTCTACGGAAGTATGCAAGTTAAGTAACGATTTTTTTCTTTCAATGCACAGTGTGCTTGCTGAAATCTTACCAGATACCTAAATACATTATAGAACTGATCTAATTATTATGAAAAAAGCGATCTAACCTTAGACAGACTGTATACTGTACTACAGAACTAGGTAGTTAAAATATCAGAAAATATACTTAGATTATGAAAATGAAATAAATTCATGAAGCTCATAACTTACATATCCATATTTATGAAGCCTAAAAATCATGTCGTGGGCGTGTCCTCTCATCACATAATAATATTTGAGATAATATTATTGTTTAAATTATGTTTCCTTAAAAATAAGCCCTATCACAAGCCCGATATAAGAAACAAACATCACGCAAAGTTTTATCTGGATGTCAAATACGTACACTGTTCTAAAATAACAAATCAATAAATAATCATAATATTTATAACGTAATAAAACTTACTTATGACATAACTTCCAAGTGGTTAAGATAACGGCTACTAGAGGCTTATACTCGTATACGAAAATTGTGCGCAAAAACTAGATATTTGGCTATCTTGACATGATGATTGGTGTTCCGTAATAAAAGAGAAAACGGGACCTTAATATCGCAAGTATTTTATCTGTCAACATGTACCGATATGCTATGGGGAGGGTGTCTCTCTGCAAGATCGAATCAGAAATGAGGAGATCCGTATAAGAACCAAAGTTACCAACGTAGCCCAGCGGATTAGCAAGTTAAAATGGCGGTGGGCCCGGCACATAGCACGAAGGACTGATGATCGATGGGTTCGAAAAGTTCTCAAATGGAGACCACGTACCGACAAGCGCAAAATAGGATGTCCACCGAAAAGGTGGACGGATGACCTGATTAGAACCGCAGTATCGCGCTGGATGCAAGCCGCTACCAACCGGTCCACCACCAACCAATTGGAGATTCATAGTGGAGGCCTATGTCCAGCAGTGGACGACTGGTGGATGGATGTAATGCTTGCTTGTTGATTGGTGTTGGCTTGCTTGCTTGTCCGTATAGGCCACAATATAGTTACTTTATCCATCCATCCACAAGATAGACAAACGACCTCAACATGCAGGATTGAGATGGATCCGCTTCCAATCGGTCTTATTAGAGCTCTAAATGGGTGGCCTGTGTTCAACAGTAGATGTCTTATTGCTGAAAAAACACGATAATTATTCAGTACATTATTTGATTAATTATTTCTTTTTATAATTGACTAGCGACCCGCCCCGGCTTAGCACAGGTGTATTATACGTATAAACCTTCCTCTTGAATTGCTCTATCTATTTAAAAAACCGCATCAAAATCGGTTGGGTAGTTTTAAAGATATTGGCATACATGAGGACAGACAGCGGGAAGCGACTTTAATTTATACTGTGTAGTGATCTTATGTTAATTATATAATTGTGTAATCACACAAAAGTAAATTAAAATACTAATACTTTTGTTCGTAGCAAAAAATGAAGCGCGTAGGTAGTTTACAAAGAACTTTTTGGTTTACATTTAGTTCAAGAGCTTTTATATTTTTGTGTGAAAATGTCCGTAAGTACGGAATTCTTGGCAAACTTGTGTCCAGAACGCACTTGTCCATTTTTTCCGTAACTACCATGATACAGGTTTATGAACAAAGGTTGTCTTACTTTGCAATTAACGATGTATGTGTACTAGTCCCGTTTTTGTTCTGTTTTTTATTAATTTCAATATTTTTTCATCAGTACACACTTGCACGCACACATAGACAGTAGTAGGTCAATGATACTTGCATCCGTTTTGTTGCTAGTTTGTGTACGTCAATCGTTAACTAGTTAATAAACTATTTAATTTACTGGGTTAAGATTTCTTTCGATAAAATATGTGTACGTAGATAACTTTTAAAACAAGCTAAATGTCTCTTTAGGGTTCCGTACCCAAAGCGTAAAAACGGGACCTTATTACTAAGACTCCGCTGTCCGTCTATTTCTCCAGGCTGTATTTTATGAACGGTTATAGAACGTTGAAATTTTCACAGATAATGTATTTCTGTTGCCGCTATAACAACAAATACTAAAAACAGAAATAAATAAATATTTAAGGGAGGCCCATACAACAAACCTGAATTTTTAGCCGTTTTTCGATTGATATTAATAGCAGTGACAATTAGATGCTTGAAATAGTCACAGAAAATTTAGTTAAATACTTAATCAATTTAAAAATCAATAATTAAACAAAAATAAAATAAATATTGAAGGGGAGCCCAACAAGAAAGTTCATTTTTTGCTTGATATTAATAACGACAACAGGAAGATGCTTGATATATGCACAGAATATTAAGTTGTATATTCAATTCAAAAATAAATAATGAAATTAAAATAAAATAGGTATATGAAGGGGGGCTTTCATACTGTACGGAATCCTTCGTGCGCGAGTCCGGCTCGCACTTGGCCGATTATTCTTAAAGATGAGAACTGAACTATGTAATAAGTTGAAAAAAAGGTTGTTTTGTTAAAAGTCTGAAACTAAAAATATGCTATAATAGTGAATAATATTATTAAAATATAATTAAATTTGAGTGGCATGCTTCATTAGACTGCCTCGGTGGCTCAGTGGTTAGTGAACCAGACTTCTGGATCAAAGAGGCGTGGGTTCGATCCCCACCCAGGGCAAGCATTCATGTGATGAACATTGGTGTTTGCTCTATGTCTGGGTGTTATTTGGGTACTATCTATATATAAGTATGTATATTTAAAAATCTGTAGTATATCAGTCTCTGGCAGCCATATCACATGCTTGCTTATTTTGGGGACAGAGACTGTGTGTAAGATGTCCCCTAATATTAAATTATTATTTATTAGACTTTGCACAGGGCTGAGAGTCAAAAGAATGTTTCTTTTTTTATTTTATTTGTATCAGTACTTAATAAACAATATTAATATTTATACTTATCGGTTACTACTATATTTTTATTTAAAGTTATCAAGGTTGATTGAACTAGCTATCGAGTAAAAATAATTAAACTTGAGGCCAATGGTTTCCTCTTTAAAAATTAACATAAAAATATCAATTATTATATTTATCAACGAAACGCAACTGTTCTATTTATATTGTACAATCTGAATAAAGTTAGTTGCAGAATGAGAACTAGTCATACAAGTATCTTTTACAACCTCGCTTATCCTATTTCTAGGTAATGATTATTCTACATCTTATAACAATCTTGGGAAAAACAGTGACAAAGCAATCTAAACCTCGGACTTTACCTAGTACCGTAAACATCTCTGAAAACTACCATAACATCATGCATAACACATAAGTTCCGCTTTAAAAACCGCGAGAATCAACAAAGTAGAGCGCTGACATAAAGACACACCCAGGATGGGTATAATTTTCTAACGAACACGCAGAATCATTAGAAATCAAAACAAAAAACCGCCGCGTGACGTCTGTCTGCCATTAGCACTGTTTGACCCGCGATGCGTACGCGTCATACCATTCGTATTAAACAAGTCGAACGAGAAGTTGACACGCATACGCAGACCTGCTCTCGCGGCAATCGGACGTGTTAGTGATTGTGAATTAAAAATTAACCTTCAAGATGTTTACCAACCCTTTCGAGAGAAAGCATTCCTCGTTGAGGCAGACCCTGGACAAGCTCATCAAGGGAGAGACAAGACTCAGCTTCAGGAAGAAGACAAATTTATCGAGTTTGTCAAAAAGCAGCGGCAGTTCGGCGTCTTTCAACTCCAGTTCGTCGACGGCTGCCTTTCCGGTCAAGTTCAATGAGAAGAGATGAAAGGATCAGTGACTTGTGTGGAACTAGTCATACCTTGGAGGATTCCGCTCGAAACACAGGTTGGTAGATTTTAATGATATTTTGTGCCATTTGTAGTAGGTTATGATTTGTACATTTATTTGTATAATGACAAGGCCCAATTACGAAGGCGCCATCGTAAATTTAATAGCAACGTGAAAAGTCTTCTCTCTATCGAATGCCTAAAGTAAAAAAAAAAACAGAAATAGTCTAATTAGCTATTATAATTACGATGGTGTCTTCATAATTGGGCCTAATATCGGTTTCGACATAATTAGTCAGTTATTTATTAGAGTTTTCAAAGAGTTGTATAAACTATTCTATTTAACAAAACAGTGTTAAAACCAAAGCCTTGCTCCCAGGTTATGAATTTAAAATTAACTCAATTAATGCCATTTTACAAATCACGATCATTTTTATCCAAATCATTATAGATCATGTAAACATGAAATGATATGAAAAATTTAGCATAGAAAATCTATTGGTGCTTAACAAATATTTTTCAAAAATATTTGCCAATTTTTAAACGTTTAAGAAAGAAACCTGTTTGAATACGTGAAAGTGAAGGAATATATTTATTCGTGTAGCAAATATTAAAAACTATCAACATGGCATTTCAAATATGCGATCTTACTGTATCTTGTTTATCTTTCCCAACACGCAATTAAAGACTGATATAGCTTGACTGCCTTATGTTACCAGCAAGTAATTTTAAATTTTATTTCTTTGCCAACAGATTGAGTGGGTGTCCCGGATTGGACTTCGTTGAAACGACCGCAAAAGAAAATTTACAAGAAAAGAAAATGTTTCAAAGAAGATTTTATTCAGAACTGAAGCAGTGAAAACTTTATTATGCATGAATCCGCAGACAGAAAATCTTTTCAATTAACTTGTGATTAAAATTATTCCTTGGAAATATTGTATAACTATGACGAAACAAATCTTATTGACGTCAGTTATAAATATCTATTTAAAATGCATTAATATAATGATTTAACTGATCATAAAGATGGCTATTACTACGGTTTAATGTACTTATTTATGATGACGCTAATCCATTGTAAGAAATAATTGAATGAATAATTATAATTTGTATGTGAATTATTAATAATTCGTTTTATTATATTACCAATTTATTTTAATTGGAACCGCAATCATAAAACAGTTATTAGAACTTTCACATTTCGTTAGAAACAATTTAGAAAATTAATTTTTGATGTACTTTTACTTTGTAGATTTACAATACGTCAGAAACGTTATAAAACGATACCATAGACGTCATGCAATCATGATTATAGATTGTATTTGTTACGCTGTACTCTACGTTGAGCTATGTTAATGACAATTAATTAACTAACAATGATTTAATGACTTTTCAACCGGACAAAGCTGTCTTATAAAGGCATCGAATTTCTAAAAACAGAACGCAAATCAAACACCAAAGAAAACTTGAAACTAAAAATCCTCTAATAAAATAGCAGACAGCTTTGTCAGGCAGAAGACAGTAGGGAATTTGACAGAGCAACTTTTTCAATAAAATTTATCTCATGAACGGTATGAAAATAAAAGTTCATATCATGACAAAATCAAAAATTAGGTAATCATAAAATTTATTACACACATTTTGTAGTATTTTTAGGTTTCTATTCGATACATTTCTTAATTTGACAGAGTAGAGTAAGTAAGTCCCAAAAGGGTTAAACACTGTTAAACATGATGAAAGAAAATGCTAGCTATTGCAGAAACGCAATGTATTCTTTAGTCGCTCTAAATGGTTCAATAAAATGTCAGTATTCATAGTAATAATATTGAAATTCTATCGTCACGAAGCCAAAGCTTAGTCATGTAGGCCAAGCATGCAACCACGAAAAGCTGAAAAGAACTCTTTTCGACGTGTGAAAAAGTGACAGATATATACTTCGCGATAACTCTGTCTCGTTCTGTCACGTCGAAAGAAATATTTCGTGGCGCGCATCCTAGCCCGGCTGAATATTCTTCCCTCTACAAAGAGGTTTACTCAGTGTAAGTACCCCTAACTTATATGTATGCATTAAACATTATGTGCAAGCATAAACTGTTTACAAATCAGAGGGTTTTCACTACGAAGTTCTTTCACCTTTCTATATTTTAAATTCAGACTTAAAAAGAGGTGGAGAGTCTTCCACGGGAACAGTGAAAAAGTGACATTATCAACATCAATTCAGCTGTGGGATTTTCGTTACTGAACGTAAAGCATATATTGGACTTCTAACTGAACCGTTTGGAAAATTTCAAGTTCATTTATAGCGTGGCAATGCGGCCAGCATGCTGGGCACGCTGCCAATTGGCATTGGGCTAGAGCATTTGGATTATCTTTAGACCTTCAGGGTCTGTGGATGATCCAATGTTTTTTATGTAGTAGTAGTGTAGGTAGTTTTAGCATATAAAGTAGTAGTTGTATTTTGTTATAGTTAATAAAGGCACTTTTGCCCATTTATTCTCAAATAGGTACAATAATGCACACTTATGAATGTCAAAGAACAACTGTCAAAGAACAACATAATAAATAAGGTTACAAAATTTCGGTACATAATGTTACATTAAAAATTAATTACATTAAATTAAGATATTACTAAGATGTAACGAAAACTCTCTAATGGTCTACCCGTGCAAGAGGCGCACGTGAAGCATATAATGAAGTAGTTGCTTAGGGTATACTCTTAACATTGAACATGGAAGAAGTCACCAGAACATGGAAGAAGAAACCAGAAGAACTCTCTATGATGTTCGGCTTCGCCACAGTAATGATGTTAAGCAACGTTCAGCAAGGTCAATCTTCGGATGCGTGACCGCAGGTGGCATTTACAACTGAGGGCTACCGTGACTCAGATGGCACTTTAAATTGTAGGGGCCCTATTGTTTTAACCGTTTAAGCGTGTCAGAGGCCTTCAGGCAGCTTAAAAACTCTGACACCAGGGATAGCCACCCGGTCTTTACGAACTTACTTACTTACCGCATAATTAAACAACGAAAACGTGCTACAAACTACTGTAGCTTAGAGCAGTTTTTATAGCTTCACTTTTTGAGCTAGAAAGTTTTTCTTGTTTTTTTTTTTCTATAATAAAACATTCTGAATGCGCTTGGCTTCTGAAAGATATGCTTTGAATATTTGAATTCTTTCTGTGAATCTAGGCAAGTCACGTTTGTTTGCACTTACTGAAATCTTTTCAGATCATACTAATTCAATAAACTTTCTAGATTTTTGTAAATATAAAATGTTTGTTATAGTATTTACGCAGCTTTATTTTGCATATGTAAAATATGCCATTAGAACTGCTTGCTTACATTTATACCAAACTATAAAAATTGATTTTGGAGACTACGAGTAAATCAATACTGGGTGACATTTTCTATTAGGATGACATTGGACTTATCGTTATAATCAAATTATAAAATTAACATAATAATAAATTATTACATAAATACCTTTGCCCAGGAGTGGGACAGTATCCATAGGTTAAAAAAAAGTATTGTAAAATATAACTTTTTAAATAAAAGCTTTTGAGATCCTGAATATCATGGAGCAACAGCGTGATAGCCAAGACTAGTAAAACGAGCCCAACCACGACGGTCTATCTTGTTTAGTACAGGAGCTCATATAGCCACCTTCCGACTCCATCGTCAGATCAACTCCATGGTACCATATTACTGCATTGTCACGCGACATACATAATATGCGTGGAAAATTTCAGCAATCGGAAACCGGGATGTTGGTCAAATTTAACTTGCAAGATTCCACCCGAACTTACACACATTCACATTGTTTTCTTAATAAAGGCATCATCCATTGCAAGTTAAATAAAATCTTGTAATATAATGGTAACTATTTAATTAAGTCATAATTACCAAACTTCAGTACAGTACAGTACAGTACACCGTTCTGTACCGTATAAAATCGTAATTAACGAATTGTTTGTATTTAGTGATTACTCTCTTGGACATTATAATTTGTGAAACCGCTAACGGCATCTTTTCTTCAAAATCCAATCTCGAGGAACCCTGAGAACGCCCACACACGATGACTGATTCGGTAAAATCAACGATCAAACTTCTCCCGCAATTGCAGACAAATTCAGCAGACAGTTTTCTCGTGAATCTTAAAATGTTTGTATTCAATGCCTACCTATCTGATAATTTTACGCAATTTCTCAAAAGTAACCATAATGATAACTATAATAACGGCAAGTCAAGGCAAGGCGGCATTTTGTAGCGGGTAGCGCTACAAAATTTTGAAATGGGGCATAAATAGCGGATGCCGAACCTCATTCCATAGTCCAATTTTACATAACATTTAAAATTTCACCATAATAGCCCAATTTCAATTTCAAGTCTTTTTATTTGCCGTAGTTTGTCTACAACGCTATCCTTTTTATTCCTACTGCTGTTTTTTATATTTCAAAATTGTAAATGGGGCCTCTCTTTGGCTCCATTGATGCCTAATAAAGGACCAGGCCAAGCATGTGAATTCGGTTGAATAACGAACATGTGATAATATCCTAGACTATTAGAGTCTATCAGTGTCGCTAGAGGTTGGTACAAGATTTTATATTTAATATTTTTTTTATGATCCTTTTTTCCATAATAGGTATTTAGTTATTAATTCTTATTTTGTACTAATTAATGCAAAAAAAAAATTAAAGCAAGTTCATTATCATGCATACATTGTTACAGTTCGTTCGCAACACGAATGCTCACGAAATTAAAGTTACATCAAATCGACGGAATGTATTAGAGCATGACTGCTTCGTTTCAAAATAAATATTCAATATGGCTGCCTTTGAAAAAATCTATTCGAAATAATGCTAAGGTTTTACATTCATTACATACTGGTTTACTTTATTTGTATTTTTTTTTAAATGTAACTATTCGCTTATACCTACGGACCTTTACCGACTTCCAAACAGGAGGCGGTACTATGTTCGTCCAAATGTATTTTTTAGGGTTCCGTACCCAAAGGGAAAAACGGGACCCTATTACTAAGACTTCGATGTCCGTATGTCTGTCTGTCTGTCTGTCACCAGGCTGTGTCTCATGAACCATGATAGCTAGGCAGCTGAAATTTTTACAGATGATGTATTTCTGTTGCCGCTATAACAACAAATACTAAAAAGAGAATAAAATAAATACTTAAGGGGGGCTCCTATACAACAAACCTGATTTTTAGACGTTTTTCGCTCTATATCAATAATGGTAACAGGTAGACGCTTGAGTTTTTTTTCAGAATATTTAGTTTTATATTAACTTCAATAATAAAATTAAAATAAAATAAAAATTTAAGGAGGGCTCCCAATGCTCCCATACAGTACGGAACCCTCCGTGCGCGAGTCCGACTCGTGCTTGGCCGATTATTTTGTGTATGTACATCGAAATTTTCACCAATTGTGAACCAATTTAAAATTTTGTTTTTCGATTCGAAAGAATATACTCCTTAGGTCCTATTTAAATTTTATCGAAATCGGCAGAGCCATTTTTGATAAATCAACAATGGGACGAAAAATAATTATTGTGTTGCATGGAGATGTTTGTTATTTTTTTCGTGATCATAATAGTTACTAGTAGCTCTGAACAGTATTACACAGTAGGCACATATCTTTAGTTAAATCGTTAAGCACAACCTAGGACGTCTACGTACAATGTAGAGATACGACCTTATTATGATCGCAAGATTTTCTTTTGATTTGGATCGATTTTAAAATTCCTTATTCTTTAGAGTGAAAAGTGATAAGAATTAAAATATACTACTCGGTGACATATTTTAAGATTGTTTTTATTGTTTAATGATTTTTTTAAGTGTTCGTCATGAAATTAAATTTTCCATCGGTAATTATTTCCAATGGGGTTTACCTAGGGCTTTGGACTCGTCCTGTTTGGTGTGAATTTTGTTTGGTAATTATGTTTTTGTATGTTAATTATGTAATTTGTTCACACGGTTTTATAAATGTTTACTTAATTAATTATGAATTCAATTTTTTTATTGTAGTGTGCAGAATTAATAAAAAAGACTTCTATAATGTTGATATTCTCAAAGTTTTTAAATTTTGAGGATATGAGGGTTAAAAAAAACGAGGAAGCGCTTCAACAAAAGATAAGTGAGACGCTTCATTTGGCTCACCTTTTGAGCGCTACCGTCCCCCAGATCTCTCAGAACTTGAGAAAACCTGAACGAGGGTGGGTGACAACTTTTACTATGGAGCCAAAAATCACTTGTTTCATAAATGTTGTCTATTTAGAGCTGCTGTGTAAGGAACAGCTGATTTTTTCTCAAATCTCGAATCGACCCCATATTGAACGTCGTTCATAATAATGGCCTGAATCACTCCCTTTTGGCCTATTATACGCTATGAGAATAATCCCGTACATTTTATCGATAATTATTTTCGCAATAAATGGCAAAACCGTCTTCCATCGTACAAAATTGGAATATTTCGCTCGCATTGTTTACATTATTGTTATTTTTCAAAAACGGCTCAGCCGATTTTTGTAAAATTTAAATGGAACCATTTCAGGAGTATACCCTTACGAACTAAACATAATTTTTAGATTCGGTTCACAATTGACGAAAGTATCGATGAACATACACAAAAAAAATATAAATACAGATGATCATAGATCCTCCTCCTTTTTGTGAGTCGGTTAAATAAATAATCGGCCAAGTACGAGTCGGACTCGGGCACGGAGGCCCCCCTTAAATATTTATTTTATTTTAATTTATTATTGAAGTGAATACAAAACTAAATATTCTGTAAAAAATTCAAGCATCTACCTGTTACCATTATTAATATAAGTCATAAGTTATTTATTGATAAAATGGCAATTTACACGTCAAATTATATACTTATGTATATGTTACAGTCATAGTGATTAAATAGTTATTATACATAATGACTGGTCATTATGTATAATATCTACTCAATTTAGATAAAGTGATAATTGACACAAAATTAATCACATTAACTAGCTATTTTATATAATATCTTCGAAGACTTGGATAATGTAATAAAACAAACTTGTAATAAGGACAGATTGTCTCTGGCGCTTCGCCGGCCGCTGCCGCGGCACGCTCGCTTCGCTCGCTCGGCTCGCGCGTTGTTGTCACTGTTCAAACCTAACCTAACCTAGTAGGCAGATCAAGAGTCCAAGGAAAACTATTACTAGGTTAGGTTAGGTTTGAACAGTGACAACAACGCGCGAGCCGAGCGAGCGAAGCGAGCGTGCCGCGGCAGCGGCCGGCGAAGCGCCAGAGACAATCTGTCCTTATTACGAGTTTGTTTTATTACATTATCCAAGTCTTCGAAGATATTATATAAAATAGCTAGTTAATGTGATTAATTTTGTGTCAATTATCACTTTATCTAAATTGAGTAGATATTATATATAATGGCTGGACAGTATATATAATATCCAGATTTATTACTTTGGCTGTAACATATACACAAACATTGAATACAATGATGTAATGAATTGGAATTACAATAATCGTTAGTTATAACTTCAATAATAATGGAAAAATTAAACAATAATAATGCACACAATGTCATAAAAAATTCAATTAAATAAAATTAATAATCAAAATACGAATGTCAAAATAAATTCAATTAATAATCATGTCAAACATTTATAAAATTCATCGTATCTGTAAAAAGATTGCTCGATAAGCCATTTTTTAAATTTAATTTTAAAAGACTGTAGGCTTATTGAAGACGTTAATTCTAGAGGTAAGTTGTTATAAACGTTCGGCGCCATGACATGAGTCAACTTAGAGGACTATATAGAGCGAAAAACGTCTAAAAATTCAGGTTTGTTGTATGGGAGCCTCCCTTGAATATTTATATTATTTTGTTTAAAGTATTTGTTGTTATAGCGGCAACAGAAATACATCATCTATGAAAATTTCAGCTGTCTAGCTATCATGGTTCATGAGATACAGCCCGGTGACAGACAGACAGACGGACAGACTGACATCGAAGTCTTAGTAATAGGGTCCCGTTTTTCCCTTTGGGTACGGAACCCTAAAAACAAAGGCGCGCAGTTTGTTCCACTCTCTAAATGTACGATACGAGTGCAATGTCTCTGTAATTTATCAAAAGCTATGATCATGTTAAAAATATAGGAAACAAAATGAAATATAAGTTCACGACCGAGTATAAAGGCCAGACGTTTGTTATTATAAATAATTCAAAGAGTAAACGTCTCGACAAATTAAAGGCCAATGAAGCCAGTGTTATGCGGCTTCTGTCCGATATCATCTTAATTTCAACAGCAATAACCTTACGACCTATTTTGACCCGACTGTCAAGGAAGGGCATTGTTTTTTGCGCATAACTTGTAAATTTCTTTATTCCCATTTGTTATTCCCGTTTGTTTGTAAATTTCTACACTTAAATTGTCTCTAAAACCCAAAATAACAAAAAACAAAACGACGGATTTTTGGCGCTAAATTTTAGGTAAGTAGTTCAATTTTGAACAACACCAATCACGTAAAGAGAAATAAAAAGAAATTACAAAATTACACATAAAAAAAAAACTACTGTAGATATATAGACACTGTTACTTTGCAAAGTGCAAGGAGTGTGAGGAGACTAAAGACTTGACGCACCTTATTGCAAACTTAAATCATACTTAACTATTAAGTACAGTATTCTCTAGTTTAAGCGCAACTTTGTTTGCACAACGTGCTAAACAACAAGCGCAGTTTGGTCCTCGTCTTGAATTCTACATTACTTAAAATACGGCTGGAAAGGAAACCATGTGAATTATTTTAACTTCCCGCCTACATTTCTCGCTCTACAAACTACAGCTCGATTCTGGCTGGAGAATTCTAGAAGTGTGTGATTGAGTGTGAGTGAGTGAGTTCGTATAAGCCAGGTAGTTTGCCCTGGTGTCAGAGTTTTTAAGCCGCCTGAAGACTAAACGGTTAAAACAACCGGTACTTTGCAATGAAACGCTTGGCCTAGACCTGCCCAGACTAGCCGCTATCAAGGAAACAAGCAGAGAGTTTAATACAGTAATCAATACAAAATACACACAGACGGACTTTATAAAAAACACACAGGGGCAATATATAGAGAAACTGGGCTTACTCTAGTATCTTAGGTTTAAAGTTCATGATAGCACCAAGTTTCACGTTGAAGTAGTTACGGATAGAACACGGAGTTTAAAGCGGGAGGGAGAGCTTCTCACGGCGGCAGTAGAGACGGGCGAAGGCTACTTTAGAAGAAAATTCAAGCAGTTCATGTAGGCCGCGTTTTCAGACCATGCCGCCTTTAGAGATCCTGAGGGTGCAACCGGCTAATCCGCTTGCAACATTACAACCTAATCTGTCTGTGATTGAATACTGCCTTCGATAATTCATAAAACTCTCGAACCTGTTCAAAAGCTGCACATTGTTTCAAATATACAGTTTAACCCAACGTGTACATTAAATTATTTAAAAGTACGGACAGCGGATGCGGTTGTTTTTAAACTATCTACTTAAACAGGATACAACGCAATGCTTACGTCTCTAGTGTTGCAATCGCCAACGGCGGTAACCATTTTTAGGGCTCCGTACCCAAAGGGTAAAAACGGGACCCTATTACTAAGATTTCGCTGTCTTTCTGTCTCCAGGCTGTATCTCATGAACCGTTATAGCTAGGAAGCTGAAATTTTTCTAAGATGATGTATTTCTGTTGCCGCTATAACAACACTTACTAAAAACAGAATAAAATAAATATTTAAGGGGGGCTCCCATACAACAAATCTGTTTTTTAGCGTTTTTCGCTCGATGTTTATAATGGTAACAGGTAGATGCTTGAAATTTTCACAGAATATTCAGTTGTAAATTCACTTCAATAGTAAAATTAAAATTAATATTTAAGGGGGGCTCCCATACAGTACGGAACCCTCCGTGCGCGAGTCCGACTCCTATTTGGCCGATTATTTTTACTATTCGGAGACCCGTCGATTAGTCGTATAAAAACTCAATTTATCTGAATTGTAACTGTTTGTATGTAAGGCAGTAACCTCTGGACTTGCACTCGGTTTATCGGTCCGGTGTGCCCGGTCGTCGCCGGAAACGTGACATATAAATCCTTGCTCAATGTTTTACACATGTTCCTACACAGAATAAATAATACGTATCATAAACATTGGAAGATCATAGAGGGCTTTTTTAGATCAGACCAAAGAGTAGAAAGATGTCAAGTTGCTCAGGGAGGTGAAGTCACTGGCAGAAGACCGCAAGACGTGGAAGTTGCTCCTCCGACAAGAGCCGCCCTCTTGAATTCTGAATGAATGAATATTTTTTTATCGGGCAAAAGTGCCTTTATTAACTACAACAAAATGCTGGTGTTTATTTGGCTCAACCCATAAGCATTGCCATTCAGCGTGGCAATGCAGCCAGCATGCTGGGCACGCTGCCAACTGGCAAGCGGGCTTGAGCATTTGGATTATCTGTAGACCTTCAAGGGTCTTTGGATGACCCAATGGTTTTTATGTAGTAGTAGTGTTGGTAGTGTTAGCATATAGAGTAGTATTGTATTTTGTTGTAATGAATATTATACATAAACTAGCTGCCCGTCCTGGCTTCGCCCGGGGGTAAACAACCCTTATCACTTAGGGGTATGACAAAATAATAGATAGTAGCCGATTCTCAGACCTACTGAATATGCATATAAAATTTGGTAAAAATCAGTAAAGCCGTTTCGGAGGAGTAACGTAACTAACATTGTGACACGAGAATTTTATAAAAAGAAAGAAAGAAGAAGATAGATAACGTTTCATAGCTTGCAAGTAAAGAGACTCCTCACTACCATTTACGTGTTGTTTTTCCTTCGATACGTTCGAAGCTGTTTGATTTACATTTCTGATCCGTTTACTAGGAATGGAACAAGCTGCCCGTATTTCTGTTTCCTGTAAGATGTAATCTGAATGTTTTTAATCCCTTTGACAATACTGGCAGAAGAACACATACTCATTTACGACTTAACATGCCTAATGTGAGATTGGAATTATTCAGGAATAACTGCGTTTACATGGCACCTCTCATTTATAACTCCTTACCAAATGGAATTGTGGACTTGCCTTATTATAAATTTTGTAGAGAGTTGAAAAAGTGGTTAGCGAGCAATAGTTTTTATTCATTGAAAGAGTTTTTGGACAACGCATCTTGTCGCCTACATATTTATCATAAGAAATATTAAAAATAATATTTTTTGTAATTTTGGAAATTGTCGTTGTATTGTTAATTGTAGAATTGAACAAATGTGTATATTTGCATACATTGTATTAGGTTGTTATTGGCAGTTAATGTTATATTTAAGACCTTTATTGTTACCCATTAACTTGCAAATAAAGAATTGAATTGAATTGAAAAAAGTCGGAGTGAATAGGTCTCTTCGAAGTCTGCATGCATCTTTCACGTTTGCGTTTGACTACAATACATACTTCTAGATGTTATGCAGGTATGCTGATATCATGAGGATTCCCTGTATCAGGATGCCACGTAACATTGAAATTAAAAATATATAATAATAAAACTGACTCTTCAAGACATTAGATTTTTGAAAATTATTAAAAACCTAACATTATTCTAAGTGAATGAAAACTAAATTATTTCCAAATAAACTTGAGTTAAGTTCTAGTTATTTCGTGAAATGAAATGAAATGAAATGAAATAATTTATTGCCTAAAACTGTGTACAGTAAGTGTACGTGGTAACTTTTTGCAACTTTTTTCGGTATCTAACTTTTTCAGTGATCTAGTACACTGATCTTATACACTGTACAATGTTATCTCTATCGCAGATATTATTGAAGTTCTAAAACTTAATAAATAAACTTTAATTTACTCTTAGGATAATAAAGTTTTAGTTCAAGCGCTGTTCAAACTTTTAAACTAGTTGCTTGAAGAAAAGCAAACAGTGTCTCTAAGAACTAAAATAATAACAGCTCATGCACCCACAGTAGAAATATAATATCTAAACTGAATATACTACAGCATACTAGTAGGTATTGTACTTATATTCTTAACATAGTATAACATTTGTTATGTCCACGGTGAACTCAGGAAATCCATCGATTTTTGAACGACAATTTTTGCATGCTACGAGTACCTATAGCGTACGTATATTTTGCGTGCCTTGACAAAGGGGTAGACGCAAAACGCTGCTTTTTAACATTATACAACAAATAAAATCAAAAATTGCCTCATGAATCTTAGAAAGCAAAAAGAGAAGCCTATACTTAAGCTCACTTAGTAAAATTAGTTTTTGAAAAATTCTTGGTCCACATCTGGAGTTTAATTAAGACAACAGCGACATAATACAACTTTTGTTAGGCCATTTTCAAGCTTAGGCCATTACCATTACAGTATTGAATTATTTGCTTTATTTGTTTCGGAAAATGATTTTCCTATTATTTTTTTGGAACAACAATCTCCATTAAGAATTTCATATTTTAGCATCATATTATCTTTTGGCGTGACAAAATATGGAGGCACGTTGGCGGCCTTGAGCTCAAATCAAAGTGACTTGAAGAAAAGCATGAAATAATACCGTCACATTATTCTGTGAATTTGTTTTCTTACAATACTTTTATGCTTTTTTGGGCTACCATACAAAGTCTGGGCTAAAATTGCTAGATCTTCTTTTGGCATTTGAAACCTGAAACAACAATCCATATTTTCTTGTATCCATGTTTTACCATTATCATTGTGCCGACTATTTAGGTATATACTACGCACTGTATAGCAACTTGTCAAAGTCAAAGGAAATAATGCGCTTTTCTGTCACAGCTGGTTCGCTGGACACTGATAATGAATGTACCTTATTGGATGACTTTTTCTGGAGGAACCTGATTCGATTAGTCGAGCCAGTGGGCTCCAAAATTGTTTAATAAAAACATTTATGTACCCCACAGGAAAAAAGGGGGAGGAATAATAACAAGAATTTTCTTGAAGACAATTATTATCGTGATCCCAATATAACACTGTGGTATCAGTACCAGTCTCTTTTAATAGTTCATCGCATGACGTAAGCCTCCCACGAAGTCACCCACAAAGGGTGACTGGGGTATGTCCATCACGCTGCTGGCCCAGTGCGGGTTGGTGGACTTAGATACGCCACGAATCACGATCTCACAATTGTAGGATGGGTGCTACTGCAACTAGACCACCACTGCTAGAGCACTGTATTGCCATTACATTGTACCAATGTTATTGTTGCCGTGGTTGAACGGTTAAGATACTTACAATATTAACGTGTCATGTGCACTCAGTTGCAAATGCCACGCGCGGTCACCCATCTCCAATATTGACCATGCTGCACGTTTTATTAATATAATGTTTGTAGGTACTTAATATATTCATGACCTACAAAAAATAAATTAAACAAATATCTTTTAGTGAGTCATATATCAATTACTAAATTGTACAAAAAGTAAATAAAATGAAGAAAGCGTTGTCAAAAATTATTCAATTCTGTAAGTTTACTCTTGAAATACGACCTAGAGAGAAAAAATGGCCTGAACGAGGAAATGCTTTTAATTCCACGTCAATAGGGATCGAGCACCAACTTCGAAGGGCGCGATCCTGGGAAGTACGTTGCGTGGTTTTCAATTACTCAACGTTTCTTACTTGGTAGATTTGGGTTGGACTATTCTATTTAAACTTTCGCGATAAAACAAGTTCCGGTCTGCTTATCTGTTTTTGCCCACAATGGCGTTTATACTCAGCTCCTACCCAGTGATCAGAATCAGCGCTGAGTGTTTATACCTCTCCATCAGCGTTGCCAGACGTCCCGATTTTCGCGGGACGTCCCGATTTTTATGCGTGGGGCGGGATGTCGCGGATGTCTTTTCGCGGATATATCGATCGATAGGGTAAATCTGATTTAAAATATTATATTTTTAATAAAATACATATTCAAGGACTAACTATTATCATGTAAACGTAAGTAATTTAAAACTCAAATACTTACAAAGATAAATATTTAAAAACTTCAAATGTGATGAAAAATAATAAGCCAAGTGCGAGCCGGACTCGCGCACGAACGGTTCCGTACCGTAGGGAATCACCCCCCTTAATTTATTTTATTTTAATTATTTATTTTAGAAGTGAATAATTAACTAAATATTCTGTGAATATTTCAAGCATCTTCCTGTTGCCGTTATTAATATCGATCTAAAACGGTAAGATATTCAGGTTTGTTGTATGGGAGCCCCTTTTGATTTTTTTTTTCTGTAGTATTTATAGCGGCAACAGAAATACGTCATCTGTGAAGTTTGAATTTCAAAGTTCTAGCTATCACTGTTCATGAGAAACAGCCTGGTGACAGACAGACAGACGGACAGCGGAGTCTTAGTAATAGGGTCCAGTTTTTATCCTTTGGGTACGGAACCCTAAAAAGCGGGATTCTGTCGTCGAAATCGGGACATAGTAAAAATATACTTTTTTTACTATGTCCCGCTTTCGACGAAAGAATCCCGCTTTTTTCACTCTAAAAGGTTCAAAGTCCCGCGACTTGCCAAAAGAAATCTGGCAATGCTGCTCTCCATATACCTATAGCACTAACGCTAAGATTAGTTTTTTATATCTAGATCTACTACCTATATAATTTCCAAATATATTGTAATTGCATCAAAACATTTTTAGCAAATAACAACATCTCATTACTGAAAGAAACATTCTTAGGCGAAGCGACTTATTAAGTCAAAACAAGCAACAATTTATTTCAAAAATTATTCTTAAAACGGGATTGAAATCTTAAGTAGTTCTTTCTGGAAATTAAACTTGAATAAACTAGCTTCAAAACTCAGCGCCCACTGCTAGAGAATATTGAATAGTGATGTGTATTTCTTGAAAATTGGCAACAGAAACAGATCATTTTAAAAGAAAAATACTTATTTTGTGATATTAAAGACAGTCCGCCTTATTTTG
The DNA here is from genome assembly GCA_964007245.1 of Hypomecis atomaria. NCBI lineage: Eukaryota > Metazoa > Arthropoda > Insecta > Lepidoptera > Geometridae > Hypomecis > Hypomecis atomaria. The sequence goes on from OZ023288.1 coordinate 23,519,943, forward strand.
TAGGTCCGTCTGGTTTGATGAAATACATTCAATCAAAATCATTCTGAAATCACAACCGCAAGAACTTACTTGTATACTGTACTGTACTGTAGTAGCCTTTTTAATAGTCCTCTGCATGACGTAGACCTACCCACGAAGGGTGATAGGGTCATAAGATAAGATAAGATAACTTTATTGTTATTAATGGAACCTTATACTATTACAAAAAATATTGCATAATATTGATCCATAATATACTCGTCTGGTTTACATAACATTTTTTTTTTTCACATTTTACTAATATTATTATTTTTACAAGATACACAAATGCCGTATCATTTAAAAAATCATGACAAAAATATTATTAAATTCATTAAAAAGTATACATAATGTTAATATCTAAAATCAAATAATTACTCAGTACAAATCGCAGGCTGTAAAGAGGCTTACAATTTAAAATAAAAATCATTATTTTAAAATTAGGCAATAATTAATCACAATCAATGTAAAAAATTCGCTGTATAGGGGCTTCGTCAAATATCTACCTACAATTAAAATACGTGTACAATTTTATAAATTGGACTTAACATTATTATTTAGTCAGGTTGTTAATTACAATCAGATTTCATCTTATATTCTCGGTAGTCATTCCTAATATAATCGTCAACTTTATACAAAGTTTTAGATAATAGAAGATTTTTAACGTTTGAGTAAAAAATACTGTCACTGGCCGCCCCTTTGATGCAATTTGGCAGTTTATTGTATAGCTGTTGACGGACAACTATAGGATTTTTGGTAGATTTGTGCAATCTATGTCTAACTGTCAGCAAATTATTCTTGTTTCGAAAATTGACGTTGTTAGTTTGTTCACCTCGAGTTGTGTACATGTGAAGATTTGCTCGAACAAATTTCACAATCTCAAAAATGTAAACTGATACAGATGTCAATATATTCAAACTCTTAAAAAGATCTTTGCACGAGTCTCTATACTTCGCCTTCACTAAGACTCTGATAGCACGCTTTTGCATTTCTGATATGCGTTCATGGTCGGTGGAATTTCCCCATAAAATTATTCCATTAAATTTACATATCCACCACGCTGGCCCAGTGCGGATTGGTAGATTCACATACGGCATCAAATTTATTCTACGGACGTATGTAGGTTGCCTCACGATGTTTTTCTTCACCGAAAAGCCAGTGGTGTGAAATTCCGTACATAAATTCCAAAGAACTCATTGGTACAGGATTAGGATTTGAACACAAGACCTCACGATTGTAAGGCGGATTTAGTACTTCTAGGCCACCACGGCTTACGCAGGAACTTGTGGGACACGAATTACGCCACTTCGTTTTATTTCCAAAACATAGAAGAAGTCTACGTAGCCACGAAGTGCGATTGAGCCATATCGACGCTGACCCAAAGCAGGTAGACATATTCACATACGCCATCAAATTTCTTCTCTATAGGTATACACCATACAGCATACCTTACGGTATTTTCCTTCACCGAAAAGCCAGTGGCGTAAAAATTCGTCGAAAAAAACCAAAGAACTCATCAGTGTGCGAGACTGGGTTTTGAACCCTTGACTTCATGGCTACAAAACTATTCGTAGGGCAAACATAATGTACTTAACTTATATGCATCGTGCATCGCAAGAAACATAAATTTGAATTCAGATCGAGAATTTTACATTTCTATGAAATTCTATAATCACTATAACTACATAGTATAAAACAAAGTCGTTTCCCGCTGTCTGTCCCCATGTATGCTTATATCTTTAAAACTACGCAACGGATTTTGATGCTGTTTTTTTAATAGATAGAGTGTTTCAAGAGGAAGGTTTATGAGTATAATACACCTGTGCGAAGCCGGGGCGGGTCGCTAGTATATCTATACTTGTTCTTTAATTTATTCAACACGGGGGTCTAGATTTACAGACTTTCGCTAAGACTTTTTTAGCTAAGAAGTAGATAAAACAAAGTTATTCATAATAAATACTTTCTTAAAAAAATGTAGGTATTCATAAAATTAAATATTTCTGCTACAACTCGCTCCCTTATTTATTACAAAAACGTTGTTACAAACTTTAAGGTTAGTAAGGCTTTAGCAATTAAGATTTTTATCGGAGTATTCACAGGAGCCTTTATTACCGAACTACTTAACTGTTTTGTTTTAGTTAGCTTCGAGCTCTATTAAATATTAAATTATACATTTAAAAGAGATGGTTGAAGGAACAATTTTTAGTACTAATAGTAATTAAGCCTGGCTTGAATGTCAGCTGGCGCAAAAAGAGAGATTGTGGAGCTACGTATTTAAATAATCGGCCAAGTACGAGTCGGACTCGCGCACGGAGGGTTCCGTACTGTATGGGAGCCCCCCTTAAATATTTATTTTATTTTAATTTAATTTTATTATTTATTATTGAAGTGAATACAAAACTTAATATTCTGTGAAAACTTCAAGCATCTACCTGTTACCATTATTAATGTAGAGCGAAAAACGTCTAAAAATTCAGGTTTGTTGTATGGGAGCCCCCCTAAAATATGTATTTTATTTTGTTTTTAGTATTTGTTGTTATAGTGGCAAGAAAAATACATCATTTGTGAAAATTTCAGCTGCCTAGCTATCATGGTTCATGAGATACAGCTCGGTGACAGACGGACAGACGGACAGACGGACATCGAAGTCTTAGTAATAGGGTCCCGTTTTTCCCTTTGGGTACAGAACCCTAACAAAGAACCCTTATAATTTTGTTGTGTCCGTCCGTTCGTCCGAATGTTAAAAAGCCTTACCAATACTTCCGTATTTATGAACTACCTAATTGGCACGAAATTTGATATTATGATAGTATAGATCTCTATTGTAAGTATTTAAATTTTCAAAACTGTGTATTAAAGGGTAGGGCCCATACATGTTAATTGTATATGTAGTTAAGTGACACTACATTCTTATATCCCAATGATGGATAAGAGGTGTCCTCCCCTTAATCTCTAAAGTATACAAGGTTAAATATTCAAACTATTTCTTTAAGATCATACTAAAAATTTTCATGTCTCAGAGGTTTTTGAGCTCACAAACATTTTTACTAGCCAATTATGTTTTTCACAAAAATATTGTTAAAATTTTGATTTAACTATCTTGTCTAAAAAGATCAAAATCGGCTGTTAAATAGCGCGACACCAAATTACCCCTTTTTAAGGGAAACACTGACGATTAAATCGAATCGAATTTTTAATCGCCGACTAATTAATGGTAATCGTAAAGTACGACAAAAAATTACTACGTAACCCAAAAACTAATATAGAACCTGTGTAAAGTTTTGTCGAAATTCATTGAAAAAGGCGACCTGTAGACGAAAACCAACATTTGGACAGACGAATAAGCAAAATCGCCGTGATAAATCAGAGATCTTCGCCTACGCTCGATCAATTATTAAATGTAATTGGGGACATTTTTATTTGAGAAACTGCTAATGGCGTTTTCCCTAAAAAATACGGATTCGAAGAACCTTAAAATCGCTCAGACGCGACAACAACTCCTGAAAAATGAGCAGCATAGTATCTCGAAAATTGTGTGTACGGAATTTTGTACCACAAACTATTCGGTGAAATAAAAAAAAAACATGAAAGAGAACATGAAAAATCTACACACGTTTGGATAATAAATTACATGGCGTTTCTGAACCAATCAACTTGATATTGCCCTAGCGTAGCGGATATGTATAGCCCAATCGATTGCGATTGCTTTGTTTTTTAGGGTTCCGCACCTCAAAAGGAAAAGACGGAACCCTTATAGGATCACTTTGTTGTCCGTCTGTCCGTCTCTGTTTCAAGACCTTTTATCTCGAGAACGCGTAAAGTTAACGAGTTGAAATTAATCTTGCAGTTCTGAAATAATCGGCTAAGTGCGAGTCGGACTCGCGACGACACGAAGGGTTCCGTACCGTATGGGAGCTCCATTTCTCTTGCCGTTATTAATAACGAGCAAAAAATTCTTAAAAATCACGTTTGTTGTATGGGAGACCCCTTAAATATTTATTTTATTCTATTTTTAGTATTTGTTGTTACAGCGGCAACAGAAATACATCATCTGTGAAAATTTCAGCTGCCTAGCTATCATGGTTCATGAGATACAGCCTGGTGACAGACAGACAGACGGACAGACGGACATCGGAGTCTTGGTAATAGGGTCCCGTTTTTAACCTATAGGTACGGAACCCTAAAAATCAAAATTCTCAGTTAGTAGAAAAAGTTATCAGCTCTTTTGTTAGCTGCGGTCGAAATCTTATTACGTTATTGGGTTTTAAAAAAAAATTTGCAACTAAGATAGGTAATACTTGGCTAAATACCTATTATCTCCATTTTATCGCACAGTATCCCAAGCGTCATTAAACAGACCTAGCTAGGTAAACACCTAACTCGGTGTGATTGTCAGGCGCCTGTTGTTTGTCGCCACATCCTGCAAAATAAACACATGTGTTTATTTATATCAGTAAACGTGCGGTGAACAATTATCTTGTTTACACATTTTATATTTTCGTCCCGATAAGCAAAATATTCCTAAGAGAGTAATTTTAGCAACAGATAGGTAAAACAATGTTGTGGTTGTAAAGTAAGTTCGTATATTCATTCATTCATTATGTTATATCTTAAAATATTATACTCAATATAAAATCTGTACTACATATTTCTTATATTCTATTTCTTCTTATTATCTTATTCTAGGTTTCTGTTTTTATTTTGAACATTCAAAATAAAAACAAAAACCTAAGTAAACATGTACCTACACAACTAAATATTGTTTCCTTGAGTAGGAACTAGTTTCCAAAACACGGGTTCCCTACACCTAGTTTGGCAGCTAGAGCCTCCGAAAACTTGATGTGCTTTCATAAATAAATACTTTTTGAATTTTTTTTTTAATTTTTGAATTCAATATTTAAGAGCGCTTCTCTTGTAGGTGGAGCAACTTCCACGTCTCGCGGTCTTCCGCCAGTGTCTTCACCTCCCTGTACCACATGACATCTACCTTCTCTTTGAACTGATCTAAAAACGCCGTCCGTGGTCTCTTCCTTCGTTTGTATAGCTCGGTTAAAAAATAGTTTTTGCTAAAAATGGCACAATGCCTTAATTTGAATAGTTCGCACAAATCAATTCATATAATTTTTGATTGAAGCGAAGTCTGTGCTTCCACAGGACGATTTTGCTTTTGTCTGTAGGCTTCAATTAATTAGCAACACAGGCAAGTCTCAAAGTCAAAGTCAAATCATTTATTGCAACATATGAAATTATTTACATGCGATTCTTAACTAACATGTTTTGTTTACATAATATGACCCTGATAAGGGTATGGCAATTTCTTCCTCCAGCCGTTTCATCCAGCCATCCAGGCTCTGCCGGCTACTTGTTGTATATCGTCTATCCATCGATCCTTAGGTCTTCCTTTACTTCTCTTCCCGCTTGGACCTGTCCATTCCGTGACAAGCTTCGTCCATTGCTTATCTGTAGTCCGGGCAATATGACCTGCCCTTCGACATTTAAGCTTTGGTGCGTGCTGCCTTGGGTCTATTAATTTAGTATTTTTTCGGATGTCTTCGCTCTTCTGTCTATCTTTCAGCTAGATGCCCAGAATGCTCCGTTCTTTTTTTATTCAAAATAGGTCTACATTTGGCACTAACTCGCCTGATGGTAAACGAAGTTGTTGCCGAAGATGGAGTATGTAGATCTAGAAGATACCTATCCACTCAGGAAACAATGATGCAGCATCGAGCAGGTGGTATGTCGACTATGTAGGGATGGCATTTATGTAACATCCGGCTTGTTTCATAGATTACTGGCACGTGCGTATTTTGTTTTTTCTTGTGCCTTGGAGCACAAACATGGATCTATTTCTTTTTTCTGGAAGTCTTGCTTGTAAGATTTCTTTAAAGCTCCAGTAATTCTTCCATGTCATCTTTATGCGGCGCTCTAGCTCATATTCTTGCCTAGATTTCTTGAATGACACTTGTTTATCTAGATTTATTATACATAGCAGTGTACATACTCATTTTTGTTCCACGAAACATAATTCTATAAAGGTTCTGTAGGATATTGTTTGCTATTCGTTGCAACTTTAGTTTTTGAAGCGTACATTTTTAAGCCTACTTTATTACTGTAAGAAAGTAGGCTTAGTTTCCTTACTTCATGTTAGTTAATAAATTTATACTTGACTAGCGACCCGCGCCGGCTTCGCACAGGTGTATTATGTATATAAACCTTCCTCTTGAATCACTAAAAAACCGCACCAAAATCCGTTGCGTAGTTTTAAAGACATATGCATACGAGTACTTACATGGGGACAGACAGGGGGAAGCTTTGTTTAAGGTATACTATGTAGTGTTGTGAGACAACAATAACTAAATTGCTAGGTTTTCTTAATATCCGAATAATTAGACCGCTCACAGGCTTTTCACCTAAAAACAATAAAAATAAATAAACACGATTCAATTAGAACTAGAATTCTAATTAGCAGAGCAATTAATCTTAACACATTTATCAAAAAAGAAAACGACTTTGGCAATTTCCATTAACTTTGACGTCAAGAAATGATATAATGATCTAATTATGCTATCTAAATGCAGCCTTAATCTCACTTGATCTTTTGAATCTTGAGATAATTGAATGAATCTCTTTACAAACAATTGTAAATATTCTGGCGCCACCGACGATATTATTAGAAATGATAGAAATAATTAATAATAGAGATAATTATTTTTCCCAAAAAATAGCATGACCGACTTCACCCGTGTACAGATTTCGCGAATATTTCGCACGGATCTATGTTACATTTTTCACATTACTGTTGATTTATCAAAAATGGCTCAGCCGATTTTAATAAAATTTTAATGAAACCAATTTCGAAGTATTAATTATTTATTAAATAGTGATTGTTTGACAATAATTATACACACAAAAGCTAATTATAAATAAAAAGTTATCTCTATTGACACGGGCAATGATTAATTGAGAGCGAATTGTTCAATTTTCTGTTCGGAGCCGCTCAGATTGCTTCATTGAGTGTTTCGGGACCAGTATCACGATAATGGTATCTATTCAGTATTGCGTCTTCAAACGGTCGGAACGCGAATCATACTTACACACCTCGGAGTTCGGTAGACACTCGGTACACCAACAGACGCAGATGCGCTGTAGTGACAAACAAACGTGTGGATCAGTAAAGTCAGTAAAGCTGGAAACATACTATCGGTTGCGGCTGACAGCCGCGACTGATAGGTATCTAGATAATGAATGTCCTCTGAGCCGTGCAAACTATCGGACATCAGTCGCGGACGTCACCTTGGGTTGACCTTGCGCGTTCGGACGTTCGAGAGAAAGAAGGATGCAGCGAATGGACCTGTCGTTTTTTTTTTTTGCAAGTAGGTAGAAAACAAAACATCATTTATAATAATGATATGTGCTTCAAAAATTTAGTGATTTTTTGCTGTTTTCATATCACTATTTAAAATTAATATTAGACCACCAGAAAAATTACAATGATTTTTTATTGTTTTTAGATTATAGATTACGTACATAAGAAGTGGCGGTATGACCTTAAAGGCTTTAGCCTGGCCAAAAATGGGCACATCATTTAAAAAAATCATTATTTTATTACTGTTGCTGTCAAAAAAAAAGGAAATGTCAAATTCAGTCGATCAGAATTCTGATGATGTATTCAGTATTGCCAGATTTCGTTTTCGGTATTCCGACTTAGCAATTTTTTGGAGGGGTTGATATTAATTATTTTCTTTTTCAACAGTTGGTACATGCTCCTTCCTTAAGTCGTTTTAAGTGTTTCAACTAGTAATTTTACGAACTGGGGTGTCTTTTTACATATTTTATAGAAACATACATTTTTGTATACTAAAAGATTACCAAAAAGAAAGAATACTTATATTTTTAGGTTTCACTCACTTTACTACTAACAAAAAGCTGCAGTTGAAATTATCCGAGATATTCCTGATTATTTTGATATTACTCGTAATAATCCTTAGGTGCTATTCGAATCTCGGCAGCAGGCAGCACTTGCAGCAGCTGCACGAAGCCGGCTGTGGCTGCACAACTACTGAGGGGTTAATCCAGGTTTACACGTAAATTGAAACTACAGCTGTTTCGGTATGGCCCCTATACATTTTTGTACAGCGCCCCTAGCAGAAACGAGGAAGAACTAACCAAAATCTACGGAGTCACACGCGAACGCGAAAGTTTGAGTAAACTTCGCAAAGCCTGGACTACGAGTAAGGGCTCTGGTTATCTATGTAGTAGTATGAATTTCTGCAAAAAAGATTCCGATTGCGGCTCCGGCAGCACGTGCTACCGAGCCTCAGCTGCGAGTGTTGTTCACCTGTTTAGACAAGTCCGACGTGCTGCCTGTCGCAGCACGTGTAGCCAACCTCGGAATCACTCTCGACTGCGGAAGCAGGCAGTGGCTGCATTTCAGATGTGTGTTACCTGCAATCGCGACCTGCATCCGCAGGCTGCGGCCGAAGTTCGAATAGCAGCAAGTTGTGGTTCTTATACTATTGCTAATGAAGTGGATGAATACCGAAATTCATTATCATTCACTTTTTCGTAGTACCAGTCGTCGTAGTTACCATTTAGCGCTTCTGGCGCGTTTTTGACGTGCTGATAGCGAATTTTTGCCAAAAGGAGTTGGCAGCACTGCTATGGTCTATAATTCTATAAATCAAAGTAGGTACATATAGCTTGTAAATTGTTTTCGGTTTTTCTTATTATAACTTCATTTTAAACAAACTTGTACATATCAGAACAGTTTTAGAAGCGTCATAAATTACTCTGGTGAAGATAACATTTTTATAAATGAGCTTGGGAGAAACTGAGTGTATTCGTACACAACAGGTATTCGTATGTATGAGCTGTCGACATCCTTCTTTGACACGCCGGATGTTTTAAGACTGTGCACACTGCTAAGTTGCGACCGTCAGCCGCGTCGGTCAGCCGTATCCGATAGTTTGTTTTCAGTTAACGTGCGATTTACCTACCAGGCGGGCAGCCCTAGCGCTTGTTACGTACTTCGTGGCCACGTAGGCGGCGTATACGCATTTATTTCAAGGACAGCGCCAAGATACTGTATACCATTAACGCACCAGTTCCTACTCGATGTATTTATTAGTCAATCGACCGCTCCGGTCTACAATACCACTGAATCAAACCAAACCAGTTTCAATTTATATCCATCTATCCTTTGTTAGTGGTACACATTCCAGTGCATGGTCGAATGGAGACTATATTTTTTTAAAATCAAGAGGATTCTGAACCGACCAGAGTTTTCGCGTTTGCTGTAGAACATGGAGAAAAATCGCCGTACATTCGTGCTAAAATTTGTGTTCCGGGAGAAAACTCTTTCCACCCCTTAAATTGTAACAAAATGTTATAGTGTTGATGTCAATCGTTTGAGTAAGAAATGTTGCACGTTCGCATGACTTATTTGTTTCGAAAAGTTTTAAGTCCAAACTTTTGTGTCAAAACTCAATTAATAAACTGTAGAAACTAAGACTTAAACCTAACGATTGAAGTGCTGATTGATTACATGAGAAAATCACTCGAATCGGATAATATTTATAGGTATAACAGTTTAATGTTTTTGTATGGACAAGTTGGCGCCCCACAATTGCCTTAATATGATTACATTTGACGTTCAATTAAATTGTTACTATCATTATCAGGAAACAAAGTCGGAGGTAGGGCATTCCAATCCCTGGCGGTTCGTATTATGAACATACAGGCAAAAGTTGTGTAGGACGTCCACCGATAAAGTAGAATTGAGTCAAAATTGACAAATAAGCACTGGTTTCGCTGGTTAACTGTTAACTAGATGGTTCCGCAATCGATCATAATTATTAGAGCTGATTTTTACGGTTAGTCCCAATGAGGTCCCAAAAATTAGGTCATAATGACGAGTACATATAATAATATTCTAAATTTTATGACCGTCCTTGAGAGTAACGATATTAAAGATGTAAGAAAAGCTGAAAAGATTTGTATTTAATTTCCCTAAAGATCGATCAGATCGTAAAGTACACAAACGCTGTCCAAGTTTAAACCAGACTCGCACATTTAAGGTTCTGTATTTATAAATACAGAACCTTAAACCTTAAAATTGCCTTAAAATAAAATATCGTTGTCGTCGTTAACAGCTAGTTTGGACGTCCGCTGCTGAACATAGGCCTCCGCTATAGATCTCCTATAAGACCAGTTGACAGCGGCCTTCATTCAACGTGAACCTGACGTTCTACGCTGCGCTTGATTGTACGTGGTCTCCACTCGAGAACTTTACGACCCCATCGGTCATTGGTTCTCTAAAACAAATAATACACTGTACGAATTAATTGTCTTTATGGTCTTAATTAGGATCTCAGATATAATCTGGATGTACTCGTAAGCGGTTTTCAACCGGTTTCTTACTGAAAAAAATTATAGTCCAGCAAATTATTAGAACGTATCATTCGAGCCACGATAGTGCTCATTTTGTTATTGCTTCTGGTCAACGAAAAGCATATAGTGTGAATGAATTGAACACGGGGATTGAACACGGGGAAAATCGTTGCACAGTAACAATGTGTCAGCGGGTGTGAAAAGTGGGGTTTTGTGCATCTTGTAGCTAACTTCACAGAAGTCATTAAGTTTGATTTGCCCTACAGCTTCACTAAGTCTTTTTGACCAACAAAACGGAGGAGGTACTCAATTCAACGCGTATAAATATTTTTTTATGTATAACCACGCACAACTTTTTACGTAGTAGTCCGATATCAATAATTCTTTTTTTTATTGGAAAGAATGTACTTCGGAATTAGTCCCATTTAAATTTTATCAAAATCCTCTGAGCCATTTTCGATACATCAACTTTAATGTGAAAAATGCTACATCGATCCGTGCGAAATATTCGCGAATTCTGTACACGGTTGAAGTCGGTCGTGCTATTTTTTCCATAAAATAATGATTGCTTATAGGCGAACAACTTTATGGCTGTGATGTTAGCTACAAGCTACGGATAACCGGAATAACCCAATTCTCGCGCATTTAGTGCACTTTAGGATTGGGCTATCATCAGATTATAGCTAACATCACTACTAAGTAAGTAAGTAAGTTCGTATAGGCCGGGTGGCTAGCCCTGGTGTCAGAGTTTTTAGGCCGCCTGAAGGCCTCTGACCTGGCTAAACAGTTAAAACAACCGGGGCCTACAATTTAACGTGTCATCCGAGCCACGGTAGCGCTCAGTTGGAAAATGCCACCCGCGGTCACCCATCCAAGTACTGACCGTGCGGAACGTTGCTTAATTTCGGTGATCGCTGACAATCACCTAGTCAAACTACGCTACGAGCGCTACTACTACCACTGCTAAGATGTTGGTTTCGGCCTATTATCTAAGAGTTCCATTGTTACCGTCTGTACGGAACCATAAAAAAGTTTATAAACTGACCTACTTACCTGTTACGCTCGTGATTCTTTAATATTCTCTCGGGAAGTATTCCTTTCTTACTGCCGTTTAGCATTCAAGGCTCCAGACCAGACTCTTTTAGACCTGAATTAGAAATCGCAGTGTGTCCTTGAAAGATCTAGAGCAACTTAAATTTGTGACTTCTCTGAGGTGTAGTTACGATTTTAAGCCGACAAACCGGAGGATGTAATTAAGTCAACGCGTAGGTAATATATATAGTATAGTAGGTATATATACAGGGTAATTCCTAATCAATTAGCATCCTTTCAGGGAAAAGATATCCCCTAAAAGAATGTGTTTTGGATGTTCTTTGTTCTGCGACTTTTGTCAAATTAAAAAAAAAAACACCAGCTGTTCTATACAATTTCACCCGCGGTGAACGATAGTTTTCTATGGAACAACAATTTTTTTTTCTGAGTTTTGAAAAAATTCGCAGACCAAAAGTTGTTAAATTTGATATACAGAATAAGCCCCTAGAACTAGAAGGATGCTAATTGATTAGGATTAACCCTTTATTTATATTTTTTAAGTATGACCACGAATAACTTTTTACAGAATAGTCCGATTTCAAACATTATTTTTTTGTTAGGGTTCCGTACCCAAAGGAAAATACGGGACCCTATTACTAAGACTTCGATTTCCGTCTGTCCGTCTGTCTGTCTGTCTGTCCGTCTGTCACCGGGCTGTATCTCATGAACCATGATAGCTAGGCAGCTGAAATTTTCACAGATGATGTATTTCTGTTGCCGCTATAACAACAAATAATAAAAAGAAAATAAAATAAATATTAAAGGTGGGCTCCCATACAACAAACCTGAATTTTTAGACGTTTTTCACACTATATAAATAATGGTAACAGGTAGATGCTTGAAATTTTCACAGAATATTTAGTTTTATATTCACTTCAATAATAAATAAAAAAACTTCAATGATAAATAAAAAAATTAAAATAAAATAAATATTTAAGGGGGGCTCCCATACAGTACGAACCCTCCGTGCGCGAGTCCGACTCGTACTTGGCCGATTATTTGGTAGATAATACTTCTAAGATGGTCCGTTTAAATTTAATCGAAAAGAAAACCAAAATTGGCTCAGCGATTTTTGATACATCAACAACAATGTGAAAAATACTTCATCGATCCGCGCGAACTATTCGAATTCTGTAGGTCCACGGTTGAAGTCGGTTATGCCATTTTTTGCGAAAAATCATTATTTAAGGCTCGTTCTTTGTACACAATCTTAATCGTTAAACAACGTTTGCTACGGCCAGTTTTTTGGAATAGGTAACTGCAGTTTACAACTGAGCGCTACCGTGGCTCGGATGATACTTTGAATTGTAATTCCCGGTTGTATCAACCTCGAAACCTTGAAGGCCTCTGACATGGCTGTTTTTTTTTTATTCCATATAGGTTTGCGTTTGATTACATACTGCCTGATGTTGTGCAGATATGCGGTCTAGGATGTAGCACGCTTACCTAGAAGATACCTATTTACTCGGGATTTGAAGACACCCACGTCGTACTTTAGCGGGAGGACAGACCCAGGCAAAGCGTTCCACATTCTGGCTGTTCGTATGAGGAATGAGGACTCGAAACGCTTGGTTCTAACGCGCGGAATGTCCACCATAAAAGGGTGGCGCTTTGGTCGCGTCTGTCTAGCCGTACGATAGAAGAAAGGGGCAGGTGGGACCAGATTGTGCAACTCCTGAGCGCACTCTTCGAAGTGTATCCGATAAAAGGCCGATAAACACGCCACCTTACGTCGATGTTCGAGACTTTGCAGCTGCTTGTTTAGCCCTCAGGTGGTTTAAAAACTCTGACACCAGGGCTAGCTACCCGGCATATACGAACTTAGGTACCAGTGGATATTCTATGGTTGAAACTAGTTCCATCATGAAACTGTTAATGGTACTAGTGGCGACGAACCGAAACGATGACGTTGTATAATAAACATCATCAAATTAAATCTTTTCTTTTTCCTTTTGCAATGCATGTCCGGACACGTGCAGGTTCTTTGAGATGTTTTCCTTAAACGAGTATTACAATTCTAAACACATTAAAAACCAGGTGCCTTTAAAATAAATATTTTTAGTCATTAAGTGAACATGTTGACTTCAATAAATAATGACATTTATAACATAAAACCATTTTATGAACACCTGTTACACCTGGCCTAAAACCACTATCACTACATTGTGTAAAACAAAGTCGCTTCCCGCTGTCTGTCCCCATGTATGCTTAAATATTTAAAACCACGCAGTGGATTTTGATGTGGTTTCTTTTTAACCAACTTCCAAAAAGGAGGAGGTTCTATGTTCGTGTGTATGTACTTTTTTTGTGTATGTTCATAGATAATTTCGCCAATTGTGAACCGAATCGAAAAAAAAAATGTAGTCCGGAAGGGTATACTCCCGAGGTGGTCTCATTTTAATTTCACAGAAATCGGCTGAGCCCTTTTAGATAAAACCAACAATGTAATGTAAGCAATTCGAGCGAATTATCCGAATTTTGTACACGATGAACATCGATAATTTCGCCAATTGTAAACCGAATCGAAAAATTCTTTTTTAGTTCGAAAGGGTATACTCCCAAGATGGTCCCATTTAATTTTTACAGAAATCGTCTAAGCCGTTTTTGATATTCGAATTTTGTAGACGATGGAAGGCGGTTTTGTCATTTTTTGTGAAAAATAATTTTAATAGACAGAGTGATTTAAGAGTAAGGTTTATATGTATAATAGGTACACCTGTGCGAACCGGGGCGGGTCGCTAGTAATAAATAAAAATCTATATAGGTACGTACAATTTCCTAGAAGCAATTTATTTTATTTGCCTTTGACACAAAGGCTATCTGCTGGATCTGACATATTATTATGATAAAATTAATCTCTACATTTTTCCTTTGAATACATTGCTAGGTTCGCGGTCAGGACTAAATAACAAGCGGTTTGTGTAACTATAAATCTCTGTTTTCTTAGGATAGCAAGGTCCGTCCTAAGTATACGGGGTTATTTTGTGGTGTACTTACTGAGCCGAGAAAAGGTGATTCAGATCGAGATCGAGATCGAAAATTGTTCATCATAATGAACAATTTTTACTATGGAACCAAAATGTCACTTGACGGTAATTATCACTTGACGGTAATTCTTTTTCGCGCGCACATACATACACGCACACACACACACACACGCGCACACACACACACAAACACACACACATACACTCACTTGCTGCATGGGCATTCAATTTTGAATAATGGCGTTTCTTTCCTGTTCTCAACCCTTAATAAATATTGTCAAGCACTAAAAGCCGCACTAACTCTAAAACTTGGCAAGCAATTTGTTCTGGGCCCCGCGATACAGGACTCTCTTAGTGCAGGGCCCGCAACTCAACCTGCAAACCTTTTACATTAGGAAACTGTAGTAAAAAAATTTATAAATAAATTATCATTATCATCCAACTAGAAATAATCTACATTTAATTACCCATTATGTGCTAAGGTTTAATGTTAACTTTTTGGTAAATAAATCTTTTTGTATTGTATTGTATTTTGTATAAAACAGTATTCGAAAAAAAAATTGTCGTGTCGTACATTTCGTCAATTCCATTTCGCAAAGTTTTTTTCGAATAATATTGTACATACTTTACTATAAGTTTCATATTCGCCATAGCTTTGTAATAAGGTGAAAATTTGTCATAAACTAAAGTATCTACTTACAAAGACGTCTTACAATATTTACAAACGTAGATGAACCTTTGTTATTGATGCAAAGTTTTAAAAATCATTGTAGAAGTGTATTGATCCAGAAATATCAAATCTTTTTTTTTTTAATTTTTCGTTCATTTCCGCTCTGTTGTGTTGTAGACAAATAAGTTTAAGGGCCTTATTCAATAAATTACTATAATATCTAAAACAGAACTGATAAATAATAATGTAATTTAAAAATCGGCAAATAATTTAACACTTACAATTTTTTTTAAATAACATTACAAAATTGAGAAAAAAGCTAGTTAGTAAATTTCACTCTTATTTTTACTGCACCTCTTTTAGAAAAATATTGTAATTTATCCGTGGAAACTAAACAAACGTTTAAGATTTTTTTTACATAATATGACAAAATAGCTAAAACCCTTAGTAAATAAATAGCACCCTTATTGTCACTGCACTACACTCTATTCGGTACGTGTTTCGCATCTAAACGAGGCATCTTCAGAACGTGTGGACACTTCGAGCTCACTCGCAAGAAATCTCACAATCAATTTCTTCTTCTGATTTCTCAACTTCGAACGACTGGGAAAGTATACGGAACTTTGACACAATATTTATTTTTCATATTATTTTATCAAAGGAATTATTGCGAGCTAAATATAAAACCGCAAAGTTGAAAAATCAGGCTTCGTTTAGAGGCGAAACACGTGTTGAATAGAATGCAGTGCAGTGAGAATAAGGATGTTATTTAGTAACGGTTTTCACTACATATTTTGTCATTTTTTTTAATTTCTTAATTTTTTTGTGATTTCCTACTGATAAATTAGTTAATGACTCTTTTTTTAAATTAGTATATTTTATGTTACTGTTTTGTTATAGAAATTTAAATTGATTTATTGATAATGGCCTTCAGTCTTATTTGTCTACAACACAACAGAGCGGAAATACTCTAAATATTTATTCAAAACAAAGACTTGAAGAAGAACTTTCGTAAAGTGGCGCCGTATTCAATCAACTAACAGAAAGCATAACCGCTTTTTTGTGTCTGTCTGTATATCCGCTTGTATGTTTAAAACTATGCAACAGATTGCAATACGGTTTTCTCTTACTTATAGAATATTTCTTCTGGAAGGTCTATAGTTATAACTCATCCGTAACTGGGCGAACCCAGGATAGGCAGCTAGTTGAAAATAAATAACAATGTCGAACACCACCTGTCAATTTAATTGGACTAGTGAATACCCGCAGTTGGCTCAATTAAAGTGTTTTTGTATCAAAATACAAATCATTATATTCCCAAAATTGTTTTAAATTCATCACGGTTATTTGAATAAAAAATTGCCAAGCGTGAGTTGGTCTTGTAAATAATGGTTACTTACAAAAAAGATTCGACACTTATTTAAGGTATACTCCCAACGGCCGCCACTTAAACGTCCCCCAGTGGCGGACGTTAGCACTAGTTAATATTTTTAGTGCCAACGTCCGCCAGTGGCGGTCGTTCAGACATAAGTAAATATTATTTTATTTTATTTGTTTGTTATTATAATTGTACTATATCAAATATACATTTGCTATAATAAGGTTATATTACAATTTAAACCTTAAAAATAAGGCTATAATTTTATCTAATATCATTTTATACATATTAATTTTGCAAAATAATACTGCAATAATCCGGTATCAGGTGCTTTTTGTATTCAGGTATATTTTATAATCAAAAAATCAGGTGCTTTTCTTAGAAATATATCGACTCTTTACTTTAACATTTAGTTTGAACCCTTTTGTAAAGAGATTGTTGTCAACAGTTGTAACACTTATTACTAAAGATTTATTAATTTTACCGAAGCAAAGTGAGTGCCGTAAAACTACAGTAAGTTGGTCACGGCACTGTCTCGAAATAGATAGTGTAATCTCATCTATCAGCCATGAGCATTTTGCTTATAATAAAAATATTTTTTTATTATTATATTCTGGTATTTTGAACTATATTATAGAGATCCCATCGACCATCGAACTCTAGAGCCCTGACTGTGATTCAGTAAGTTAGTCGTGGCAAAATGTAATGCTCTGCGCTAACGACCACCACTGGTGGCAGTTTTATTGACCCAACGACCGCCACTGGCGGACGTTGGCACTAAAAATATTAACTGGTGCTAACGACCACCACTGGGGGACGTTTTAGTGGCGGCCGTTGGGAGTATACCTTATTTAAAGTTAAAAAAATCAGATTTTTCATTCATTTATTTTAAGTGAGCCGCCCTGGCTTAGCACAGGTGTATTATACATATAAACATACCTCTAGAATCACTCTATTAAAAAAAAACCGCATCAAAATCCGTTACGCAGTTTTAAAGATCTAAGCATACATAGGGACAGACAGACAACGGGAAGCGACTTTGTTTTATACTGTGTAGTAATGTAGTAACAACAATCTATCACACCAGTACAATATAACTAGTAGGTACATACCAATTGACTGGTAATACAATTTTTTGCCAGTTATAAAATTTGACTTCTAAGTTTGAGCACTTAGGTAACGATGGCAATTAGGCTAGCAATCAAATTTTATACCAAGAAGACACTTTTCATCAGTTAACTTTTCGATCAAACGTAGTTATAATACTTAGTAATAAAAATAACGTTAGAACTAGATAGACTGGGGATACCTAAATTAACAAATAAGTTTATGGTTGTATATTTTAGCGTTATCAAATGTATCTCCTCTTACGAGTATAAACTGAACCCTAATATCAAATAATAAATCGTTTTTAAATGGTATACAAAAGAAAATAATTAAGACGCAATTTCTTTATCTAATTTTTAAAATACGTTAACAAACGCACGTGGTGCTAATTGAAAAATTAATGTTGACACGTGTTTCGGAACGCAGCCAAAAAAGGCTTCGTTCTTTGAAAAATATAATGAAAACAAAATAAATAACAGTTAATTTTTCATAATACGAGTAAAGTTAGAAAAGAGGTGATGGACCTTCTAAAGGTAAGAGGTCACTACTGTCTATGGAGTAATTCAGATAGGGTCAGAAAAGAGGTAGTTCAGACCATCATTATAAACAAATTCACTATAACTTACTTTTACTTACTCTAAACTAAACTTACGTTTACGGTTGTTTTAATTAATTTTTATTAATTAATTTTTAGCCTTGCGTGTTTGTATTCTAGCTTTCACGACTTAATCAATTTGGCATTGAAGAGGATAAAAGAAAATGCTATGTTCCTAGAACCTGAAAAGGCACTAAACACACTTTCCAGCGCGTCGGAAAATTCCGCCAAAGCCTGCGCGCAGAATAATAACTACATCTACTCGTGGTGGTTGCCAATCACTGACTTTAGAGATGGAAATATTATGTCTAGCCGGTTTCAATAGGCCTAATAAAAGTTCAATGTATATGTTGTGTAAAAGTCTAATGTATAATTTGTTTATGTTATACTTTCTTTTTAATTTCTAACACAACAATTTGTGGTTTTCAAGAGCAAACAGAGAGAATACAACAACTCACGGAAAATTGATGTTAGTTTCTAAATAAATTTAGAAACGAACTCTCAGTTTGCTCTTGAAAACAATATTTTATTGTGTGTAAGAAATTAAAAATGCATAGTTTAAAGTAAAGAACCTTGTGTAAAGTTGGCAATAATAATACGTCTACTCGCGGAGGTTGCCAATGACTGACTTTAGGGAATTGTACTCGTATTGTGTTGCTGACGCGAATCTGACCGGTTTCAAGCGGCACAGTTTGGCAAAATGTTCGCGGTGCGGTTTATAATTATAAACTGTTTATATTGCATGTAAATGTTACATATGTTGCAATAAATAAATGAATTCAATTGACAACTAAAAACAGCCGATACATTTTCCGTTATTGTCTGTTGTAGGTGCTTGTTGTGCTATGTGTATGTATCTCTCCTTGTCCTCCTCCCCTTCATTCAAAAAATATTAAAACAAAAAAAAAGTTGTGGAAATTTATCGAATACATTATTAAGTTCATCTACGTATAATTATGTTTTGCTCTTACTGTATAAAATGTCTTTGGAGTTTTTTGACCGACGAACCAAACCGGAGGAGGTTTTTTTTATGTGTAACCATGTATAACTTTTTTCGTAGTAGTCCAAATTTAATAATTATTTTTTCATTAGAAAGAATATACATCGAAATTGGTTCCATTAAATTTTTATTGAAATCGGCTGAGCCATTTTTGATAAATCAACAATAATGTGAAAAATGTAACATCGATCCGTGCGAAATATTCGCGAATTCTGTACACGGGTGAAGTGGGTCATGCTATTTTTTGCGACTAATAATTGTACAAATTATAATCGGTTTTACAAGTAGCGGCACGTAAGTCTAGCGCTGAGGGTACTGTGGAGGGGATGGCTGCGCATGTTGACCGCCATACTAAATTCATGCGCAGCCACCCCCTCCACACTTCGCTCAGCGCTTGTCTGATATGCCGCGACCTGTACAGTCCGTGGCCTATAAATATTTGTATAAAACGGCCGAGACGAAATACTTTTAATCCTAAAAGTATTTTGTCGGAGATCCAATTTTAGCCGATAAACCTGAATCAAGTCTAATATTTCCGACACGTACTAACTTTTCCTCAGAAACTTTACCTAACAGCAACTGTTACAATAACGCCTATGTAACGCCTACTCACGTGTATGTAATTTCATACAAAACGTTTTTTATTTATTTAATTTATCGAGCGTAAGCGGAAATCTCCGTTTTAGACACAGCGATTTTGCTTTTGTCTGTATAGCTAGCATAGCATGCTACTACGAAAAGCCACGAAAAACCCTCTATTCGACGTATGAAAACACAGATATACTTCGCCATAACTCTGTCTTGTTCTGACGCGTCGAAATAAACATTTCGTGGGATGCTTCCCAGCCTGGCAGATCTTGGTTTTCGTCTACAGGTTGCATTTTTCGACAACGATTTCGACAAAACTTGGTACACAGGTTCTTTATAATATGGAAAGATATATGACTATGACTAGATATATTTGTATACACAGTTCTCTGATTTTTGGTAGAAGGGCTCTTCCGCTCAAAAAGGGGGAAATTTGCTATTGCTTATTTATCAGAGGATTCGGATAACATTTGGCATTTTTTTAGTAGGTATCTAAATTCTAACAAGACTTGCGAGTATTCGTCGAAGTGTTCATCCGCCCATCTCGGAAAGAGTATTTTTGCTTTTCGATATCTGAGTGCAAAAGCCGTTTTTATCCGCTAGAGGATAAAGTAAAATTGAATTTAGAACATCATGTGCACTAATTTTGTGAATTCAGAACATAATCAAACCTTTGGTGTGCTTTTTTTCTTAATTTGCTTTGCGCGCGCCATTTTCTTTTCACGTCATATTGTTAAAACCTTATGTTAAAAACAAAAAACTTGCAAATAAGCGAAAATCTAAAACTAATGATTTTAGCGACGAAAAAGTTTGATGCCTAAAAAATTGACTGAAACTGTTAAATTATGCGCAAATGAGCTTTCTGCCTCAACAACGATATGTAGACGACTTTAGGCATTTCCTTGCTGAAGTGGGATGAAAATTTACGTGTTGCACTTGAGTGCAAAGATTTTTTACCTTGTACTCTTTTGATTCCCTCGCTGACGCTCAGGATTCTAATTTTTGAATCACTCGCTGCGCTCGTCATTCAATTTTAGAATCCTTCGCTTGCTCGGTCATCAAAATTGAGCACGCGGTTAAAAAGCAACTTGGCACTCTTGTATAACGAATGTATGTATGTATGTCTGTCTGGAGCCTAGGTTTCACAGTTTACTTAAAAAGTGAAAATGATGATGTTAGAAGTTCATACAAGAATATCATTAGACTATAATAAAATAGAATAATAATTTTATTTCAGATCACAAAATCCATTGAGTTAAATTAAATTATTACATTATTTTACGAAATAAGTAAGCTCATGTAGGCTGGGTGGCTAAGCCCTGGTGTCAGAGTTTTTAAGCCCCCTGAAGGCTTCTGACGTGGCTAAACGGCTCAAACCGGGACCTACAATTTAACGTATCATCCGAGCCACGGTAGCGCTCAGTTATAAATGCCACCCGCGGTCGCCCATCCGAAGACTGACCGTGCTGAACGTTGCTTAACTTCGATGAACGCTGACGAACTTCTCAGTAAGATAAAAGTAAATAAACTAAATTCATTCCGCAAATAGAATTTCAATTTCAACTTGATCTCATATTTACGTCCAGATATTGTAAACAAGAGTTTCAAGAATATTAAATTACACTTGTTACTCTTTATCTTTCTAAAGTCTGTTTTAGTGCTTTTATTTTCATTTGCATAAAACTTTGTACAATATGTAAACAAGAGGAGACATTTGCTTATGACATTTACATAACGGACATCCAAGGACAAGAAAAATGTTACACATATAATAATAGTTGTATTCTTAGAAAACCCTGCAGGTTTTTGTTACCAAACAATGATACAAAAATATAAAAATGAAAAATACTCACAACTACACAGAATTGTTTGACTTTCTTACGATTTTTTTCAGATTAATTAGTATCAAAGTTTACATATGCATTGCGCTGACAAAGAGTTTTTTTCTATTATATTTTTCACTGAAAAAAAAATTTTACAAAGTATAATAAATGACCCGTACAAGTTACAAGGATATGTAACGTTTAGCTTTAACCACAAATATTTGTTTTTTATTTCTTTTTTCTTCGAGTAAGTATTAGAAGAGTGAGTCTTAATAAACTATAACAAAATACAATAGAACTAAATAGCTACAGTTTTAAATATAGATTTTATTTCTAATATTGTATCCGTTTAACGCTCTATAAAACTATCTATAAACCTTGTATTAATTGTAAACCTCGAATAGAAATCACGTCTCAACTGGCAAACAATTTCATAAACTCATCCCGAGTTTTGCTCGCTAGTAATGTAGTAATAACTGTTTGCTAGTGGATGGAACTTTGTCCCACTAGATAGAACGCTTTTCTAGCCACTATAATTTACTCAACTCTATTAAATAAGTTGTCTGTATTAAATTATACAAATTAATGACAATGAGAACCACTCTCATCCCAGTATGCGGTGCCCGACAAGGTAAACTTTGTACCCAACTTTGTAACTAACATCTTTTACTGTATGAGAACAAATAAATAAATGGAATGATGACATATAAAAACATGCCTAGAAACAGCTACAATCGAAGACAGTAAACAGCCAGTGGAGCTTGCAAGACCACATGCACTTAGACTCGCAATAGGCGATTACGAAACCGCGGACGGCGGACGCACCCACTGGTTCTGTCAATAATCTTACCAAACGTTTCATAACCCTTTAAGTAACTTCAAATATCATAAACTGGTGGCTTTGAACTTGACCTCTACCGTTTTGCAACGCGTCGCTGCAGCTTGCTCGATATTATTCTACCACCACACGCTGTGGAGAACGCACGTGTCACCATGTACCCAAACCCATTCGATAGAAAGCACTCGACTATACGTCAAGTACTTGACCGGCTGTTTAAGGACACGAAAAGGAAAAAGGGACTCTCGCGGCAGGACAGCAATACGTCATCGTGCTCGTCTGCAAGCTCCAGTTCTTCTGAGAGTCGGAAGTTCATCGTGTTTAGTCTTCGAAGTTGAAGTGTTAACAGTGACTGACATTATGAACTGTGCAATTTTTATTTGTTTGCGGTCTGCTAGTCATGCTTCTTCACGACATACTTTAGAGGTGAGAATTGATTTTTGTATTACCTATTAGAATACCTTCAAATTAGTATGAGTAATTTATGTAGTTACGTAGTTTACATTGAATTAGTTTAAATTAAACAGCATTCAGCCCTTTTGTTCATAAAATGAAATAGGTATATTATGTAACCAAATCTACCAATTTAGGATTATGTTAAACCCAATAATAGTTTTATTATTACAATGAAATTGAGTTCGCACGAAAAGGTAGTACGCTATAGGTAATCTGCCAGGGTTCAGGCTTCTATTTAGTGTTAGTACTTTCATACATATTGTTTATTTGTTTATAATCATCATTAGACGTATAATACTTCTAAGCGCAAACTTTTCAGTAGAATCTCTGTAAGTTTAGTCAATTTTCTAATAGCTTTTTTGAACTATTTTAAAGGTCACTAACCGTCAATTCTTTAATACAAAATTACCCATATTTTTTAAACAAATTTAAAGCATTAAACTACACAAAATCACTATATTATTTACTTTACACATAGGTACTCGTAGCTTACTGCACCAATAAAGTCGAAAAGTTGTTTCGCAAGCCCCAAGGTCGTGTTTAGAATTTATTTTAACATTTCCCATTTCATTACACCATCGTCGTATTTAATCTGAACTTGGGCAATTTGTCGTCAAATTTTCAAACACCCGGAGCATTTTGCAAGCAAAATGACTGAAAACTGGTTGTGATACGTGGAGCGACCTTGCGTTATATTGACGGGCTAGCCGACAAAGGGCTTTTGCATAATAACTCGCTCACCGTAGAGACCGAACGCGGATAAGGTATAAGGTTATGGTACCGGTATAATAACGGTAACGTTTTCTTTAGCTATCATCTTATCAGCCGTGGAATATCCGTAATATATGCTTCCCTAATAGATTTCCAATAGAACCAGGCTATGTAGTTTTGTACATTAGGAAGGCACTTAAAAGGTGAAGCGATATCGGTTAAGGATTACAATTATGCTACTGATGTTTATATGTACCTACCGTATTTAGCTATTTCATAACCAAACTTGCAGCAGTTCAATGCAAGTAGTAGGAGGCGATTAGTGATCTTTATCAAAAACTTATTACGAATGTTGTTGTTGTTAACCTGTCGTGTCCCACTGCTGAGCAAAGGCCTCCCCGATCTTTCCAGATTTTACGGTTTTGTGCTATTAGTGTACCAGTTCTTATAAAAAGTGTCGTCGCGACATCTCTTTCGGGGCCTGCCAAGTGGCCGGACAGAGTTGAGATGCCACTTGGTGGTGATTTTGTCTCATAGTTCTTCCGACATGCGGCTGACATAGCCAGCTCAATTATAAAAGTATGTATAATAATATATTTATATAATTACGAATAATACATTTATATAATTAGTTAAATGTTTTATAAGTTTTAGTTGTTCTAAATAAATACGACATATATTATTTATATATATAATAATATATTTTATAATAATTATTATTATGAATGTAATTTAGGTAATGTAAAAAATAATGGTACTGTTATTCTTACTCACCAATAAAGTTTGTCGTTATTTTAATTAATTGAAATAAATGCATATTATTATTCGGTTATTCAATCTCTGACTCACAGTCCCTTGAAATCAAGTGTCTTTGACCGCACGAGATAAGTTTTATGCAAGTTATCAACGACACAAACAAGTCGGCTTTCCGATAGTTAGCGGCAAGAGCCTATTATTTATAGTTCAGTGACATTTAGAACTTTGAACTTGTGTTTTCGCTAGATATCAGGACATAATAGAACTAAACCTATTGTGTGTATACAAAAGACTCCCTGTGACATGTATAATATAACAAAAGACTCGAGATTACTAAAGAAATAAAACCCTAAAACTAAGATTTCCGATATTCTTTAAACTGTACAAAAAAATGGAACAACCAAACAAATACAATCGGGCTGATTTTATTCTACTTCACGTTTTTTTATCTCGACAATCTTTGGCACTAAACTTATGCCATCCTTTTCTTTAGAATAAATAGGAAAAGACGCGTTTGTAGTTGTAGGGCTTTTTTATAAAGCCTACCTGGAAAACTACCACTGTTGCTTTATAATGTATAGAAAAGTTTATTTTATTTCTTTGCTCAATACTTACGCGTGAAATGTTTCTATTGAGATTTTAGAGGGAAAACTGTATTAAAACACGTTGTTTAACAACATTTATTTTGTTCATTTTTAGGGTTCCGTACCCAAAGGGCAACCATACAGTACGGAACCCTAAAAATGAACAAAATAAATGAATTGTAAATATTGCACTGATCACTCATAGATGAAGTATGGCTCGGGAAATTATGACAACACGTACATTTAAGATCTGCAACGTTTTAACTCTATAACTAAAACTAATCCTATTTATGAGCAGTTGCATTTTATTAATATTACTACTAGCGACCCGCTCCGGCTTCGCACAGGTGTATTATACATAAAATAAACCTTTCCCTTGAATCACTCTATCTATTAAAAATCGTATCAAAATCCGTTGCGTAGTTTTAAAGATATAATCATACATAGGGACAGACAGGGAAGCGACTTTGTTTTATACTATGTAGTTATACGAGTAAGGCACGGACACAAGTAGCCTGTAGTTCACAAATGTCAAAAAAAAACAAAAGTCACGATCTAAAACTGTTTCATTCCTAAGCTAGTTACATTAAAGTCAGTGGAAAATTTAGCTTTTAACTTTGCACAAAATTCAAAGTGCTTCGAGGACCGCTCCATCTACATTTTGCAAGAAGTAGCCAGTGCGCAGTGTGTAAAGATCTGAAACCGGTTGTGTTAGAGTCTCGTATATCACAACGGTGGCCTTGCGTTGTAATATGACTCGCTTACAAATCGGTAAGGGCTCTTACATCACTATTACAGATGTTAGGTGAGACGGGTGTGCAATTTATCGATCATACTAGTAACTAGAGGTGTAAGTACTATCCCGGGAGATAAGCGCAAAAAATGCAACTACTCTCTAAAAGCTGATTTTTTGGTATTACGTTGTCATGGTGGTCTACAATAATACCCCGTATTCAGTCAGCTGGGATGCTTAGCGTTTAGTGGGGATACCCGTTTGATTTTTTTTAAAATAAATGAGTATCTTGCAACTACTTTTAAAAGCTGAAAATTGGCGTGCGGGTAGTATCATAACTAAAAAAAAGTTTCACCGCAGCAAATTACCTGAAACAAGTAACAAGGCCTGTCAGTCAGGTTTAAAGCAGCGCCGCTCTAAAGCCTGACTGAAAAACTCTGTCACATGTTTTAGGTGATTGGCTGTGGTTAAACTCTTTTTAACTTACTTATCTACCCGTTCACTAATTTTTAGCTTATAGTTTCAAATACTCATTTATTTAAAAAAAAATTGAAACGCGTATCCCCACCAAACGCTAAGCATCCCAGCTGACTGATTTCGGCGTATTGTTGTACACCACCACGACGCTACCCAACATCCCGGACTATACGGTGTACTTGAGATAGACAAATGAATAACTCAATACAAAATAATTGACATGGTTTTGAACATTTGAATAGGGTATTTTACTATGACCGAGAAAATATCTGTAAATGTATTTTTAAGATAGCTTAGGCAAAAAGCAATCGGAAAATGTTTGTTTTAGATCGTTAATTAACAAAATGAATTTTAAAAATCAATACAAAATATTCCGTTTTTTTAATCTGTGCATAAAATAGTCGCCGCTTTGCTATGACGTCATACGGCTATGTAAACATTGAATAGTTTGTCCGGTGTAGTATTCCAGGAACAGCACACCAACGATAACTCATTATTAACCATTTATATTATCTCATTTTAAACTTTAATCTCAAACTTACACACAAAAACACCATCGTGAAAATATATACGCGCATTGTTTACATAGCCTAGTGACGTCATTCACGAACACGGAGTAAAATAATGACATCTATCGGTTTCGTAAATTACGCGCGAAATTTTGAAACTGTAAAATTAAAATGCATTTTCAAAGCACTTAATGATTGAATTTTATTTTTTCGTATTTTTTTAGTGGTTTATTAGACCAACAGAATCTGACTGAGATACTTTTCAAAAATAAGTGTTATACCCTATTGTCTCGTTAGGTTTAAGTAAATTGTACAAGTACTACAACAGTTACGGATTTGTACTTACCTACTACTTGTCTGTAAAATATCATGTACCTACTTATAGATGACGCGACTTGCAATACTCATAATTTTTGAGCAGTTCAAATTTCAGCATAGAAAATTACTGCTCTCGTCCCTCTGACAGCTTTGCAGCATCTCAAAAAAATATTATTGATTTTGAAATCTGATGATTACACACTAGTATCTAGAGGTTGAACAATTGCCCAAATTGATTACTTTTCCAAGCATGCTCTGCAAAATACTGTCATTACAAGTGATTGAAGTTATTACATAGTGTGTACTGTATAATATGTAATAGTACATTGTTCACCGAGAGGAGAAAGTGACCGATTACCGTCGAGGGTGTCGTTTGAAGCCCGAGCCGTAGCGTAGGCGAGGGCTTTAAAACACCCGAGATCGGGAATCGCACTTTCTCTCGAGTGATACATAGTGCTTTATACTACACCTACGAGGAAAATAAAAAACTAAATTTTTACCAATTGAAATTTACATTGAAATTGTTGCAGTTAGTGAAGCTTAATGTAACACTTGAAAATGGCGCCAATGGCGTCTGCAATTATCACATGTTTCATTTTTCAAATTGTTTGACACCATCCAACACACAGCTAGTGGCCAGTGTCATTTTGCGAACTTGGAGATAAAAACTCACTGTAAAAACTTTTTGGCTTTTGATATTTAGGTTACCAGCGCATAGTCTTACCCAAAATTAAAAAAGAAAAACCACGTAAGAAATGGATTTTCATACACTTTTCTCTCCCGCTCAGATGCGTTTTCTCCCCGCATATTTGTTCGATATGCAATGACGTACTTTCTACCGTAAATTTGATAAAGTATCAAGGTACTTTCCGAGCAGGTGTAGTATAAAACTAATTTATGTTCATTTTTAGGATTTCGTAGTAAAAAACGAGGAACCTTTAAACCTCTTTGTGTCCGTCTGTCCGTCCTAATATTACAAAGCCTTATAACAGTTATAGCTACCACATTTATGAACCAAATTGCATGAAATTTGAGGTTATTAGTTCATATCTCCTTTTCAAATACGTAATTTTTGTCAAATAGTCTAGGTATTTAAGGGGTAGCTCCCATACATGTAAAGTGGGGTTGATTTTTTTAATCTATTCATTATTATTATTTTGAGCACTGTGAAATCATATCTTTTTGAGTTATTAAGGAAAATCTAAATTTCTAAACTTGAACATTTATGTAGCTCAAAGGTCATTGACTTCACAAACATACTTTTCAGCCAATTATGTTTCTATATCAGTCAGCCATCAAATGACATAATGAAAATTGGTTTTTAACATTATCATTATCAGCGTCACCATCAACGGAAGCCTTATCATACGCCTGATCTCGACACGCGCTTGACAAACTATTGATCACATTGTCGTCTACCATCACGACTTTGTTCGCAATAATTCTGACCTTTAAAAGTCCAAGGTCACGTCAACAAAAACAACAATCAACAAATCTCTGGGACAGCAGATAAACCGGTGCTTTTGTTATTTTATGTAAAACAATAAATAAATCTTGGCGTAAAACGGGTTACGCTAGGTTTTTATCGGAATGATTTTAGTGACATTTAATGTTTGAAATCTTCTGTTCGAGTACAATTAATCAAAGTATGTAAGTACTAGACTAGGTAATTTTTAAATTGATTAATTCAAACATGTATTATTTACTTTTATTCATGTAAGTACTTTTCAGGTTTACTTAGTCATATCTGTGCTATATTTCTACCTAGCAGTACCTAATTTAAGGAAAGAGTATTAAATTAAAACTATAAAATTTAATTATTAGCCTTTAGTTATGGCATTACAAGAGGACACTAAAATAAATCTAAAGCAAAGCCATATTGTTCAAATGTCTAAAATGTTTAAAAAAAATTCAAATGTTTAAAAAAAAATTGTAAATCTTAAAAAGCACAGACCCTGGAGTCTGTGGAGTGTAACAATTCTAAAAAAAAAAAAAAAAAGTTAAAACTAGAACAAATCCACTGACATTTTATTTTCATTTGTCACAGTTAAAACGCTTTGAATATTAAAACAAATTTCCCAATTAATAAAATATTTATAAAATATGAGAATAATTAACAATAGGTAAATTATAAAGCCAGACCAACTTACCCAGACCTTAATTAAACCCTAAACTTAGTAGGTAACTAAAGCAAAATTAATAAATTAAATGTTACTTACCTCAAGTCAAATTTTAATTTCTACCTACACTGTCGTTTACATATCAAGCAGGTAGCTTGATATCTTTATTCAAGGCAAATAGGTAAAATTCAAGCGACAGAATTCTCAGGCTTTCAGCCTTCGGTAGGCACGATAATATATTTTTACAAATTTTATTCGGTATTTACCGTCCTACCGCAAACATTTGAGCTATTTTTGTAAAAGGTTTACCAATAAAGATCTAGGCTGAAGCTTTCTCTTTACCGGGCGAAACACTTATAATATGTATCAGATACTCTTATACTCATGTAGCGCTTATAGCGCAGCGTAGTTTGATTAGATGTTCGTTAGCGATCATCAAAGTTAAGCAACGTTCAGCACGGTCGGTTTTCGGGTGGGTGACCGTGGGTGGTGGTCTAGTGGTAGTGTTACCTGCCTTACAATCGTAAAGTCGTGGGTTCAAATCCCGGTCCCGTACCAATGAGTTCCTTGGAATTTATGAACGGAATTTAACACCACTGGACGAACCGGCTTTTCGGTGAAGGAAAACATCGTGAGGCAACCTGCATACGTCCGTAGAAGAAATTCGATGGCGTATGTGAATTCACCAACCCGCACTGGGCCAGCGTGGTGGATATGGCCCAATCACCCTTCGTGGGTAGGCCTACGTCCTGCAGTGGACTATTAAAAGACTGTTACAGTTCAGACCGCGGGTGGAATTTATAACTGAGCGTTACCGTGGCTCGGATGACACGTTAAATAGGTAGGTAGGTCCCGGTTGTTTTAGCCGTTTTACCATGTCAGAGGCCTTCAAGCGGCTTAAAAAGCAGAGTTAGCTACCAGGCCTATACAAACTTATACTTATACTCGTACACAGCTGAATGCAAGTTTACAAAGCCTATTTCAAAATGCAACAATGTGTGAGTGCATATGAATAAGTAGCGCTCAGTTAGTAGTTTGAGTAGGTGTTTTTTTAGCAATTACTAAAGTTAAGCAACATTCAACACTGTCAGTATTCGGATGGGTGACCGCGGATAGCATTCACGACTATCGTAGCTCAGATAACACGCGAAATTGTGAGTTCCAGATAATGTTTACTCAAGTTAGAGGTTTTTAGGGGGCTCAAAAACTTTGACACCATGACTCGCTACCTGCCCTATACGAAATTGTTTACTTATTTGTTAAGTTATTTTTTCTCTTTGAGTAGGTAATTGTGTAATTATTATTAAGTATTATTATTTTGAGCGAGAGAAGGTCTTATCTAGATCGAGACGATATTTTACGAGATCTGTGAGTTATACCTACGACTGATGCTGAGTCTGCGATAGTACATAATAGGTATATTTTATCACCTACTGTACAGAAGCGCGTGTAGTACCTAGTAGAGCAAAAAATACTCGTGTGATAGGTATGTTGTTAGATTTACCTAGTGAGACATCTTGACAGGTTATCTCGAAAACAGGTAAATTATTATTATGAACAAATGTAGTGTTAATAGCGATAATGCTTTGTCATGATATTTCTCTCGTACAATAGTGAATAAATTAAGTAAATCTTCTTACAAAAAATCTCCTGAAAAATTAAACTTAGTCTTAGGTACAAAAATACTGATAAATAATTGTTTTAGAAAACTTTTGAAAAACAAATTCAATCACTATAAATAGGAAATATCTAAAAATGCTATTCCATAGTTTAAACAAATCATTGATTTGTTGATTACCTACGTGACGACCGGAATTTGAACCCTTGACCTCACGATTCTAAGACAAGCTTTCTCCCACTGAGTTACTACAGATTGGCTAGATACACGAGTGTAGCGCATGAAAAAAGATTGATGGACTTCACCTTATAATTATTTTTCGCCAAAAATGCCATATAAACGTCTTCAACCGTGTACTAAATTCTAATCCATGTGTCACATCCATGTAGTATTTTTTACATGATTATTGATTTTTTTAAAACGGTGCAGCCCGATTTCGGTAAAATCTAAATAAAAAGGTCAATATAAAAAAAAAGGTTCTTTTTAATCGGTTTACAATTGGCAAAAATTACATACAAACGAACGTAGTAGGTAGGTGTGTTTTTGTCGTGTTTTTTAAAAGGCGGTAAAAATTGTTGGATGTTACTTTAAAACCAAACAAACTGCGTATCGACATTTGTAACACCAAACAAGATTATTGTCTCAATTAACCTGTTTTATATCTTGTTATCATATTGAACTTGTGAACACTTGCTTCAAACGTGATAATAATCTTATTTCCGCCTCCTCTCAATCGATTTAGTATAAGAACAACCTTTCAAAGAAAGTACATTTCTGGAATCGGTAAGTGAATTGTCTTAAAAGCTTATTTCGAGGAAAAACAACACTAAGTATACGCATCCCGGTTTAGACCAAATATAACTAAATGAGCAATGAACATCATGCAAAAATAGGCCAAAAAATAGGTACGAGTATGATTTAAAAAAAAACTACGGCACTTTTCCGATATATGAAACAAAATGAATTAAAATTAGTTAGGGACCGACACTTATTCTCATAAATATTAATCAAATGCTAATGAATAAAAATTAATGATTCTCATATAAGTATATCAATGATTTTGTTTTGTTATAAGATGTAACTTGGATTGAAAAGTAACTAACATTTTCAGGTATTCACCTACGAATCAATGTTATAATGTTAGCTTTGGCTTATGTCGCGATTTTTTACCTCTTTTTGCAAGAGTGTTTTTGTCACCTTGTCCACTTGTAGAGATTAGCAATGTTTTGCTAATTAATTCGAAAGCCATTTTCTGATTATAATAAGCTATTATAAGTATGCAGACAAAAAAAAAGGCTCAAGTCGAAATAGAAGGTGTTTTTAAAATGTGTCCATGGCAACAAGATGGCAACCGATAGCTTTGCGTCATACAAGTAACTATTCTTAGCATATACTAATAGGTGAAGCTTGTTATAACTTTTTACATTCTTATTTACGACAAATTTAGAAAATAATAGAATGTTTGAAGAATAAGGTCGAGTAAAGTTCAAAGTAGAATAAAAAGTTGCCTACTGAAATACGGCACATTTGTATGCATATCAATAGATGAAACGAGATTGCCACAGGTGGGAATAGTAGAGATAAGTCAGGTGTAAAGCATAGTCTTTTAAGTCACAGAACTAATGGGGGAAAAATCCCAGTAGTTCTGTCAACAGAACTACTCAACAGAACAGGTGGGAGTAAACGGTCTTGCAATGGGTACAATCAATGTACCTACTGTGTCGGCGTTTCAGTAGTCCACTGCTGAGCGTAGGCTTACTAGCGAAGAAGCTATACGCATCACGCTGGTATTGCAATCTGTCAGAACGTACTCGTAAGTCATGGTACGGAGCTGGAATTTGAACCCACAACCTCACGCACGGAATAGATACGACTCTCTGCCGAATTTATGTACGAAATGCCTTGAAATTGCTGTTATTTTTTGTTGCATTTCGGAACGGGTGGCAGGAAGAGACGATAGAATGCATCACTTCAGACCTTACAAATTAGAGAAAAAAAGTTTCTTTGAAGCTACAAATAACATTTACTTCAAATGGACTTACGTTTACCTAATTGTCTTAACCGACTGTGCATGTAAATAGACAAATAATTTGATAAGCTAATGCTATCAAGATAGAGAAATAACTACTTCAAAAGATTAAAATTAAAACTAAGTAGCGGTTCTATAGTCAAAAGCAAAATGTAGGCTGTAGTTAATTCGCAAAATGGACAGGACTTTGTATGTTTTCTTTTATTTTTTTCATTAATTAGTAGATGTTTTTACTATGGGTATATTTGGTAATACAATTTTGGTATAAGGCGGTTGATTTTGCTAACGACGTCTCCTTTTCAATCAGGGATATTTAAGCCTACATTTCATGTTTTAGGCTTTATCTTATTTTTATATCAAATCCTTTTCTTCATGAAAAATCCGATGTCCCAATTTTCAACGTTATTTCATTAAAATAAATAAGAAAAAAGTTTGAAGAGGGTTACCAATTATCTACTGGGGAATCTTGACAGTTCTAATTGTTATAGGAAGGCATCAACTTGGCATTTTTTCTGTTTTATAGGAAGGAAAGCAGGAAATATTTATTCGCAGAAATCAATGTAACAATAATTTAAATTTTCTCGAGCTTGTAAAACAATTCAGTGGATATTATTTTAATATAATTTCATTGGACGCCAAAAACAATGCAATTTTAAACATAATAGCAATAGTTGAAATGCGGAATAGAAATCGTAATCACACCGGCAATTATAAAAACTTTTGGTCTCGTAATCATTTCTACCTACTTATCATCATTTCAGCTATGAGACGTTCATTGCTGGACATAGACTTCTCCTTTAAATCACTACATAGTATAAAACAAAGTCGCTTCGCGCTGTCTGTCTCCATGTATGCTTATATCTTTAAATTACGCAACGGATTTTGATGCGGTTTTTTTTAAACAGAGTGATTCAAGGGGAAGTTTTATATATTATTATTATCACCTGTGCGACGCCGGGGCGGGTTGCTAGTCTCTAATAAATGCAGTGGGAAGCGGCTTGTATCCAGCGCGGTCCTGCGGTGTTGAGTTCGTCAGTCCACCTTGTGGATGGATGTCTTACCTACGCTTGCCGGCAAGTCTCTACGCGAGAACATTTCGACCCCATATGTCATCAATCAAGCGTGCTTTATGTCCTGTCCACTGCCATTCCAACTTTCCAATCTGCTAAGCTTGTCGGTTATTTTAGTTCTTCTACAGATCTTTTCAGTTATGATTCGTTTTCGGTAATCGGAACATAACCTTTTTCATCTATCGCACGATCGTTGGGCTACTTTAGACCTTGAGTTTACTAACAGGTTTCAAGCTTAACCACGTTTCAAGGTTTCACTTGTAACGCACTCCGGTCGACATTTTTCGGGTTGAGGCACTGAGGTATATACATCAATATGGAATGTAAATATTTTTTTCTTTACATTTCTACGTCGATGGGTATATATTGTATCCATCAATACAAAAAGCCAAAAAGAAAATTTTCTGTAAAATTTAAACGGGACCACCTCGGGAGTATACCCTTTCTAGCTAAAAATAATTATTCGATTCGGTTCACAATTGGCGGAATTATCTATGAACATATACAAAAAAATACATACAGACGAACATAGAACCTCCTCCTATTTGGAAGTCGGTTAAAAAGTCGTTGGTACTGAAAAAAATCCGAATGCTCCAGCGTATCCAGTCGACATAAATGAAATTATTATTATTGGTATCTTTCTTGAAAAGTTATTCATTCAAAGGCTTATTACCTACATATTATTATTATGTTAAAATTTTAGTAAACACAACCATAATACAGTCTCTTGAGAATATATTTCCTGTAGATTTGGATACAAACGTTACCGGCAGCGGCGTAACATATTTACAGCGGAACAGAGAGAAATAAATCTAATGTTATAAAACATGCAAAAGTACCCTTTACTGGAAATCTTTTTATTTATTCATAAAAGACACTCCAATCTTGCAGATATATAATAAAAATTGGTCAAGTGCGAGTCGGACTGGCGCACGAATGGTTCCGTACCGTATGGGAGCCCTATTCCTCTTGCCGTTATTAATAGCGAATAAAAACTCTCAAAAATCGCGTTTGTTGTATGGGAGCCCCCCGTTAAACATTTATTTTATTCTGTTTTTAGTACTTGTTGTTATAGCGGCAACAGAAATACATCATCTGTGAAAATTTCAGCTGCCTGGCTATCATGGTTAATGAGATACAGCCCGGTGACAGACAGACAGACAGACAGACGGACATTCAAAGTCTTAGTAATTCAAAAAAAAAATTCAAAATTACTTTATTTCAGGCAATTACCCATATAAAACAATAATAATAATTAAAGTCAATGGTTGTTAAAAATAACATAACATGTACAGTACATACAGTCAAAAATTAAATCAAAAAAGAGTTAAATAATAATTGTAAAAATAAAAAGAACATCTAAATTATATAAGTAATAGGGTCCCGTTTTTACCCTTTGGGTACGGAACCCTAAAAACGAGTTTACGAAGAAAAACAAATAAAAAAGTTTAATTTTCACTATCATATCATTGACACATCTATTGCTCGACATAAGCCTATTCTATTAGGTTATTGCTAAAGCTTGTGCGAAATCTGCACAGTACTAAGTCAAATCTGGTCCCCTAGTAGTACCTACTTACTCGTATATGTAGTTATAAACATCTTCTGATACATAACCAACTCCGAAGTAACGATAAAATTACGAAGCAATTACACTCATATTAAGTTCGTTGACCTTTGAGAATATTCTCTGAGGTCAATGAACTTTTGAAAAGAATTAATTCTTTTTCGGGGCTTTATTAAAACTCTGGCTATGTTGAGTTTTGCGTGATTTAGTTCATCGCCTTTCGTGAATAAATTTATGCTAAACAGTGGACTACTGCAATAAAGGATCGAATTTGATTGAATTGAATTGAAAGGCCAGTACAAGTAGGTATAGCTCTTAGTACGATAACGCAGCATAACTCATAAATTGTAAACACAAAGAAATGAATATTGAAAATGTCCTACTAATATTATAAACGTGAAAGTTTGTAAGGATAGATGGATGGATGTATGGATGGATGGATGGATGGATGTATGGATGTTTGTTACTCTTTCACGCAAAAACTACTGAACGGATTAAGATGAAACGTTGCAATAATATAGCTTATATATCAGAATAACACATAAGCTATAAATTATAATGATGTTGAGTAAATTTTCCATGGTTTAATGATAAGTGTTAAAAAGGAAAAAATCTGCTATCTGCAAGCTATTCATAAGTGCGCTTCAAGAAATGTCAAAAAAAAAAACAACTGTCGAATCGAACAACCGTCAAATCATTTTTTATTTTATTTTCCACCTCCTTTATTAAGGGTGGTAAAGTAGAGCCTCGGGTTCGAAAAACGGAAAGTGACATAGTCTACTTTTTATCCCGGATAAATAAAGGGTTCCCATGGGATAGCACAAAAATCAAAATATCATGCGGGCGAAGCCGCAGGTAATAGCTAGTTATTTTATAATTCCTTGCTGTAGCGCTGAGAGGAGCTCCTATATTATGTCTCAGCCAATTATCTCAGAAGCTACAATAGTGCCAACTCGAGGCTGCAATCAAAACGTTTGTTTGAAAGATCCTTTCTCTCCGAGGTCTGCAACTCTCCAAGGATACGCTCTACAAAGCATACCTTTGAAGCGTCTCACTTTAGAGAAATCATTATTTTTGTTGAACAAGACTTGAAATAATATTTTAAAATCGAATTTACAATAATGTCACGTCTATAAAGACTATAGCAGTATAGGATTGTACTCGTAGGCGACGCGACATTATAGAAATTATAGTAATAATTCAGGTTTGAAATATCTTTATACCTCTATTATTATTATAAAAGATTGATAATTATTGTACCCAGTTTGGGGAATAGTGACTCCGTAACCATTGCATAATTTGTAACTTATGAAAATAATAATTTTTTTTTTTTTTAAATTTGAATTACTACATTTATTCCAAAAAAAATCGTTGTGAATGGAAACGTTCAACAAAAATACATATTGTGTTTTTGCCGTTTTTAGGGTTCCGTAGTGAACCAGGAACCCTAAAATCGTAAATTTCACGATTGCTAGTCACAAATCTTCATGTTCGTTCGTCTGTACGGCGCGCCGCGACTGACTAGCGTACTGAGAGTATATTGAACTCCGAGGCGCGTAGGTATGATTCGCGTTCCGACCGTTTGTATGAAGACGGAATACTGTTAGATATCATTATCGTGCCTCTGTTATCTCTGTAGAAATAACAAAAATAATGGATAGAGTTTCATGGGATCATGATATGACGTCACTCAGTGGCTTTATCGTCAACCCAAGTCTTCCTGCGTGTTCATCTGACTAGTGGAAGTGGAATAAAATACTTGTAGAGTTTCTTGGTGATCACCATTATATTTGTACAATGGTGATCACCAAGAAACTCTACCACTCCACTCTCCACTTAGATAAATTAATGTAACATTTTGGTAGACAAGTTATTACTAGTGCGGCTAGGGGACCACTGCCTAGCGACATGTACTCGTACTCATCATAAAACATTATTAGCATTTTGTATCACATACCACCATAGAGTATTACTTGAGCTTGATAAAATTATATTCTCTTTCTCGCGTCAGACTCGTGGTCATAACATTTTGCTTTAACTACTTTTTTTCTATCACGAATAAGTCCGCGCTTGACCACCAGCTCGCCTGATGGTAAGCGACGTTGTGGTCGAAGATGAAGTACACAGACCTGGAAGATACCTATTCACTCTGACCTTGAAAAGCTTTTGATTATATCTCTTAGGAAACAGGAAAGCAGGAAGACTGTTCCATTCCCTGGCGGTACGAATCAGAAATGTTGAGTCAAATCGCTTCGTACGTATCGATGGAAAATCAACAGTGTAGGGGTGGTAATGTGGCGTCCTACTACTTTGACCACGAGTAATTTTTCTTATTCCCGGTTATTTAGATTGATCTGGCAATGTTCGTTCTATCTCATGAATCTCACGCATAAAGCAAGAAATGCTACACACATATATGAATATGAATAGTAACGGAAAATTTCACAAATGGTCAGTGAGCGTTTCCTCCATTCGAGTGCGGTTGCGCAGTGCACTGGAAGGTTCGCGGCGACCTCCGAGCTCGCTCACCGTGACGGGACTGGACTTCACGGACACGTGCGTATGTGTGTGTGTGTGTGTGTGCTCTACTGACTGACTGTTGCACTGGTCGAAATATTCGAGAATGTTATTGTACACCAGCTTTTGCCCGCGGTTTCATACGCGTAGTATTTAAATTATTCCCAAGTAACATAAGCTTCTATAACCAAGGCGTTTTAATAGTAGGCTTATATTACTGTTTTAATAAGTGGTAACAGTGGTAACCATTATCACTGCTTGTACTATAAAGGTTTTCAACAGAGCGGTTCGGTTCTATAAGATAAAAGAGCATTTAAGTTCTATAAATTAGCTCTTAAAACGCCTACAGGACCATACAAAAGAATATTTAAAGTGTTACTTTATAATGGGTGTGAAATTTGCTATTATAGCGCTATTAAATACGTACCTACTGTTAAAAACATTGATATAAAAAAACATATGTTTTCCAATAAATAAATTAAAATTTATTGAATTTCAAATACTTGCGGCCAAATTTCGCTAAGCAACCCTATTTTAATAAATCCTCCCATTCATACAATTACGTAAAAAAATGGTTTGAACCGTGTACGCTATGAGCGGGATGTTCTTGCGGTGGGATCTCGGACTATAAGGATTTTACGCGGAAAATAGAAATCAACAAGAACAAAAATCACTATACCTGAGCCTTCTAATACATAAAAAAAACATTCAGATTATAATCTATAGGGCACTGAAAATCTACAAATTCAAATTTGAAATGGGCTTCGTGTATTCCGTTTTTGCATTAAAATCGTCATCATCAGCTTATTTCGACCCACTGCAGGGCATAAGCCTCCTCCCTCTTACGACGATTATTCCAGTCCTATGCTAGATGGTTGCAATATGAATAAAAAATAATAATTCTAGCGATACTTAAGTGTTTAAGTTTACTGCCAGTTAGTAGCGTTCCCAGCATGCTAACAGCACTACCACACTGTGTGACATTTCTCATCATTGTAGGTACCTACTTTTGTGTATAATCCAAAAAGAGGGTTTTTTTCTCATAAGCTTATAAAAACCCAATATACTGTACTATTGTGAATAGCTTGCAAGCGTGTGAAAGTAAAAGGATACAAAAATCCACAAATCTACAGCTAGACTCAGTGCTAAAACTCTAACTGTACTGTGCAAACACTTCTAAAGTATTCATTGAAATGGGAATCTGTAATATTTTTCGTCACGTCATTTATAATAACGGATTTTGATCCGCCTGGAGAAATACCCGAGAACAGCTAGTTAAAAACAATTAAAACAGTACTTTGTAACAAGGGTGTTATCACATAAAATACCCACATAAATGCTATCTATAAAATTATTCTCTCTTTGAAAATCGGTTAAATCAAATCTATAAGAGCACCGCTGACAAAAATTTTGTCTGTAAGTAATAAAATAGATTATGTATTTCAAAGAAGATCTGTTAAATAGTTAAGTGGGACGACTATAGTGGAGCAAATGATTTGTTCGTCTCATTGTACACTTTCATAAACATGAAGGTACATTTTCTATCAGTATCTTCTGGATACTGTATCTGAAGTATTCTCGAACATGTAGAGCATGAAATTCGTGTCAAAATACCCTTGTACTTGTACTTGCCTAAGTAAGCAACATAAATCTTGTTCCGATAGTATCCTGAAATTCCTGAACCATTGTATGCCCGTACAATAACATCACTTTGATTTGTTTCCTGCTATATTTGTGTCCATTTTATCCCGTGATAATATTTTCCTAGTAAATTTACCGCATACCATTTAGAGACATTTTGCCTCTTTGCTACAAATATCAGATCGAGGAACAATTTAAGATTTTTCTGCTCGATAATTTTCTAAGAAAAAGAAATTCGGTAATGCGATTGTGTCGATGTTTGAACAGTTGTCTGAGGGTCTGGCCGTCAGACGCATGACTTAAGTATTAGGAGTTTTCTGCCTAGCAACAGAACAATTTTCTTTTTTTTTTTTGGAAAACCTATTTTTCTCACAGCTCATTCCTCATACGAACAGCAAGAATGTGGAACGCTTTGCCTGAGTCTTTGTTTTCCCGTTAAAGTACAACGTGGGTGTCTTCAAAATCCGAGTAAATAGGTATCTTCTAGGTGAGTGTGCTACACCCTAGACCGCATATCTGCTCAACATGAGGCAGTATGTAGTCAAATACAAACCTATACGGAATAAAAAAGCAGGATAAAATCGATCACGACAAAATTTTGAATTATTTATCACACAAAGATCTCTTTGAGGTAAACCTACCGCGAAAACACTATATTTAAAGTTCCGAGACATACGTATAAGTATTTAATAAACACTACGACTATTTGGCCAACATTTTGTCAAGAATAAAGCAATTTTTTCCCCTCAAAATTACAGTTTCGTCGTATTTTATCAAGCTGCATTATAAATCTTGCCGTAGATCAATGTAGATCGATTAATAGCAGAGCTGTATAATATAAACAATAAAAAGAAGAAACACATTCCACTATAATTATTATGTGTCATCAATAAAAGTTTTTATTTCTAATTAAAAAATCGTCTCATAATTATTTTTCTTTTGTTACAGAGTCGTCAATCAGCACCTGGACTGCAACATCCAATTAAACCTAAGATCTAATTATGTTAATTATAGTAAAACATTAAATCTAGATAAATAAATGATACGCTAATTACAATGATTGACATCCATTAATCAGAAACGATTGTCAGATGTTAACAATGGTCATTTTAGCAATTAGTATAAACAATTCTTGTAAACAATTTAATTAAATACCTAGTTATGAACATGTGTAGGTATTATGGGGAATATGCATATTATTTAAAGCGATACCATTTTTACAGCTTATTTGTGGTTGGATTATGTATGTAATGATATATTTTTATTTATTTGTGACGTTGAAAATGATTATCGATAAGTCTGAAAAACTTCCAGGTATTTAACTACATCTAACACTAGGTACAATAAATCTGAATAGAGTCGCGATTAATGACATTAAAATACGCCATTAAAGACGTGACAGCCTAAAGCCATAGCTTACTGTGCCACATATTAGATTTTAGTTGCTACATAATGCTGCATATTAGCGTCATACGAGTACATGCTGCGTTCAAATCGCCAAGATTTATTGTCATTTCAAAAAATGTTATCTCTGTATTCAATAACTTTTCAAGACCTAAATTTTTTATCATTATTTGACAATGTCAACATTTAAAAATGTTAAATAATCGTGCATATTCCCCATTGTTTATATAAGTCTGTTATTTTTATATCTAAGTCAATTCGTTAATGTCAAATCATACCTGCACCTAACCTCTCACTTTTTCACTAAGATGTTCGCGGGTAAAATTGTTAGTAAATAAATTTTAGTAAAAATATGTTGTTAGTTTGAATTCACGAAGTTCCTAAAGTCCCGCCAGTACATTAATTGAATATTTCCCTACAATCAAACAAAATTAGGCTAATTCCAGGATTTTTTAAATGCTTTTAATGTTTTTCAGCTC
The DNA here is from genome assembly GCA_964007245.1 of Hypomecis atomaria. Taxonomy (NCBI): domain Eukaryota; kingdom Metazoa; phylum Arthropoda; class Insecta; order Lepidoptera; family Geometridae; genus Hypomecis; species Hypomecis atomaria. Next base: position 23,561,417 of record OZ023288.1, read on the forward strand.
AATCCAAAACCGGAAAATTGGGCAAATTTGGCTTGCAAGATTTCTTCCGACCTTACATAGGTAAATCTATTGCAAGTTAAATAAAAGCTTGTAAAATTGAATTCCGGTAAAAGGACTATCTATACAGTCGCAGCCTGTTTATTATATAGGCATGTGACAGAAACAAAATATTCCATTAAGATAAAAACCTTCAGTTATTTTGGTTTGAGTCAATATTATGACTCTTAATGCCTAATTAATGTTTTTGATAATTACAATGTATTACATTTAAATTGACCCAGATTTAGGGAATGAAATAATCTATTAAACTTGACATTTCTACCACATTGTGAGATAATATTTAAATACAGGGTCGAAAAACATCGAAACTAGAATAAAATAGAAAACACTTTATTGTACACAAAAAATAAATAAAACGATCAGTCATACAACAAATACTTAAGCTTGTGTAACAGAAGGCGGCCTCTTTAGAAAAACAAAATAATTCATCATCTATCTATTAGGCATAAGATATACACTGCTGGGCACGGGCCTACCCATAACGGATGGCAATAATATCCACCATGCTGGCCGAGATTGATGGATTTCATAAAAAAAAAAACTACAGACGTATGCATGTTATGTACCTCTCCTCATAAACATGGAAAAGTCAGAGGAGTTAAAATCCGTACATTGATTCCAAGGAAGTAATTGGTACACAGCCTCACAATTATAAGGCGATTGTTACAGCTAGCCCACCACGGCTTATTTTCTATAAAAATAAAATAAAATAAAATAAAAAAGCCTTTAATTTCTCATCTCATCATTAAATACATTGGTTTGTCATTATTGATGTCATTGTTAGAATAATATGTACAGTAAATGTTAAAAAATAGTCATCATTTAAAGTTTAAATTAGATAGGTACATTGCAGAATCGAATTTCATTGTCATTAATTATAATATTTAATTTAAAACAGTCATTAATAATATGTCGTTTAAAACAGTCATTAGTAAAATAGTTACTTACATTCTCTATTACAATACAGTAAAATTGTTTGCATATAAATTCATTGAAGTAAAAATGTCAATTAAAATTACAATTTTAATGCATTTAATTTGTTAGGTACCTACTATGATTTTTGTTCATTGTTAATAGATTATAATATTATTTATATAAGTTAGTTAGTTTGTGATGAGAACCCCTGGTGGGTATAGGCCTCCTCTAGAGCTTTCCATTCATCCCTATCTGTTGCTGTATTCATCCAAGTTGTTCCTGCCAGTTTGCTGATGCCATCCGCCCATCGTGCCACCGGTCTGCCTCTTTTTCTTTTTCCGCTTGGTCCGCGCCATTTGGTTATGGTATAGGTCCATCTGTGATCTTGCAGTCTGGCTAAGTGGCCTGCCCACTGCCATTTTAACCTTAGTGCGTGCTGTAAGAAGTCAATAACTTTCGTCTCTTCTCTTATATCTGTGGCACGGATTCTATTGTGTAGTTTCAGTCTCATCATGCTTCTCTCCATGGCTCGCTGGCATGTCCTTATTTTTTGTTGTATATTTTCGGTAAATACCCAGGTTTGCGCCCCATATGTGAGACATGGTAGTAGACAGGAATCCATAGCTACTTTTTTTAGTCTTATTGGAATATTGCTTTTGAAAACTTCTTTTAAGGACCAGTATCGATTCCACGTTCTACTTATGCGTCTGTCAACTTCTTGTTTGTTATTATCTTGGTTGAAGGATATTTGTTTGCCTAGGTGTATGTATGATTCGACATACTCTAAGGCTATACCGTCTAGGTATATTGGCTGTGGGTTAGGTAGATTTGACATCAGTTTATTTTTTTCGAGATTCATTTCTAGTCCTACTTGTTTACTAGCAGCATTAAGAGCATTTCTTGCATTTTTTGTTGGTTGTCAGAGAACAAAATTATGTCATCTGCAAATCTTAGATGAGTGAGCTTGTTATTGTCTATTTTAATGCCATAATCAATCCATTTCAAACTCTTGAAGATAAGCTCAAGTATAGCTATAAAAAGTTTCGCTGAGAGGGGATCGCCTTGTCTTAGGCCAGTATTAATTTTTATCATCGGCCCTAGTGTCTCAAGTTTTAATCTACTTGTGCTTCTCTCATAAATGTTTTTCAGTATCTCAATGTATGTCTTGTGTAAATTGTTTTCTTGGAGTGCTTTCCATAATGACCTGTGCGACACAGTGTCGAAAGCTTTTTTGTAATCAATAAATGCTATATAGAGTTTACCTCCAAACTCTTTATACTTTTCTATTATTTGTTCGACTGTTTGGATGTGATCTACTGTGGAGAAGCTTCTACGAAAGCCAGCTTGTTCTTTAGGTTGGTTTGAATCTATTTGATCTGATATTCTGGTCAGGAGGCATGATGAGAAAAGTTTGTAGAGGTTACTGAGTAAGCTTATTGGTCTATAATTTTTAATATCTTGAGGGTTGCCTTTTTTATACAATAAGGTAATATGGGATTCTGTCCACTGTTGTGGGATGGTTCTTGAGGCGAGTATTTGATTGAACAAGTAGCATAGAGGGGCAGCTACTGATTGTTTTACCATCTCTATTGCTTCGTTAGGGATGTTGTCTGGTCCAGAGCTTTTCTCTAATTTGATTTTCTCTATGTGTTTAATAATATCACTTATCTTCCATTGTTCTACTGGTTCATTTTCATAGTTGTTATGACCAGCTGTCTCACTGAGGTTTTCAACGCCAGATGTTTTCTATAAAGTGTCATAAAAATCATAGTGGTACACTTCAATACTGTGCTGGAGGAAGATGCTTAGAATACCATGGACAGCTCATCGGACCAACGTATCAATTCTTAAACCGCTCAGGGTCACGGATAGACTCTCGACCATCTGCCTTAGACGTGTCCTTAAGTATGTTGGTCGTATAGCTAGGAAGGACGGAGACAACTTAGAAAAGCTCATGGTCACGGGGAAAGTCGACGGCAATCAAAGTAATTTAAGCATGCATGTCACTTGTATTCTTGCAAACTATTCGAATTCTGTACATACAAGGTGAAAGTCGGTGGTGCCATTTTATGCGAAAAGTCTGATTTGTTGTAGGTAACATTTTTGATCGTTATTTCTTTAATATAATTCGTGAGAAATAGGTACTCTACATTATTAAACGAGTACAATAATTAATTAACATGATAAGTATCTAGAAGTAAACAAATGAGTAATTAACAATCATAATTCGTGATAATTCAGGTATTATAATATTAATATAATTACTGATACATAACACATAATATAGGTACATAATTCCATGAATATAATTTTAAGTACCACAATATAAATCTATATAGACCTATCATCACGACTGATCGACGCAACACGTGACCAAAATGCTGGCCTCTACTTTGCCCAGAGTATTAGCATCGCCATCCAACTTGGCGATGGGGCCAGCATCTTGAGAACTGTGCCCACTGGCAGTGGGATTTTAGATTAAACTTAGGCTTTCATTTCATTTAAAAATTAAAACATTAAATTACAAGAGTCAAAAATAATAACAGAATATGGTCAAACTTAAAACTAACACAACCCATCTCTGACCGTACCCGGCGCAAAAGATCCCAAAATGCTGGCACTACCTCGCTGGATGGCGATGGCTAACGTTTGCGCCAAGTACGAGCCGGAGCGGGAGTAATTTGCCTTCACCTTTAGCCTGCGCCCAATTTCTCCAATTAAAGCTTTGGCCTCACTACCCTAACAGCCCATTGTCTCCACAGCAATAGGCACGAACTAATAACTTGCCTACAAAGGGGTATACTTTTGCCGCTTCTTTTCAGCAGCGTCCTAGCCGCAGCCGCCGGCGAGTGGACGGTGCGACTCAAGTAACTCGGGGCGACAGTGCTGACACAAGTTGCGTCCCAAACCAGGCCCTTACCATCCGCGGCACCATGGTCAGCCCGTCCGGTCTCTTACTTCCGACCTCGACAGCCCAGGCGGTTACAGCACGCAAGAAACGTTTGCCGCTACCAAAGCTCTCCGGACTATATCGTTCAGGGCACGATGACGCAGATACCTCCCTGTTCAGCGACGACAACTCAATGCATGATGGCCGTCAGCTTCCACCATGGAACCGCAGGTGCATACATGAGGCTCACATACCTTGCTTCCCAGGCGGAGCGCCACCGCCACACGCAAAGAGTCATCATGCAGCAATGAACCCAGGTGTTTTAAGTAAGTTACGTTTTTTGTTAATATGTTTGTTAGTACCACAGCAGATAAAAACCCAAGTGGTGTAAACTAATGAAGAAACATATGTTTGTCATCAGGGTCGCCCTTTGAAGGCACTCCAAAACGCACGCTCACCTTTAGTGACGCTTTGGCGGAGTCTTGGTGGCGATGCTGACGAGAGCAGTCGCTCACGCATCAATGAACTGTCTCACGTTTTCGGAGTGACCCTTTAAAGTAATCCAAGTTACCTAATTGAATCCTCAACCAATGGATAATACCTAATTAATTTACGTGCGAATTAAAAGATAATAAAATTATGTGACAGACAATGAACAATAAGTGATTAGTTATACTTCCCACCCACTGTATAAAATGATGTCGAATAAGGATAATAATTATAATTGGCTTCTTCCGACGACATATACAATTATACCCTTTCACTGTAGGCCTTATAAGTAAGCTCAAAGTAACCCAATAAGAATCTGGCTACGCTCGAAATCGGAATCTACGAGATCGAATCAGTTTTCAAACAATCAATTTAAATCTAAATTCATTTATTTCAAGCATTTGCACCCACATTCACAAACAATAAAATTATAAATTATATCACCAGTCACAAATTCATTTCAAATACTATTGTACCTTCACAACAAACGTACAGAAAACACGAAATTATAGCCATAGTAATGAAGAGATTCGTAGACAAACCAAAGTTATCGACATGGCCCAGTAGAAAAGCAAGTTGAAATGGCAGTGGGCAGGGCGCATAGTTCGTAAAATAGATAACCGATGGGACCGTAAAGTTTTTGAATGGAGAATACCGAAAAACGCGTGGGATGTCCACCGACAACGTAGACTGATTATGACTGTAAGGTCAAGTTCGATGCAAGCCTCTTTCAAACTGTCGATTTCGAAAAATTCGAAATCCATGATCTATGTCTAGCAATAATTAATGTTCTACATCTGATTTGATGGTACTGAATTATCTTCACTACCTCATACATTATCATATTACAGCAAATACTCATATTCCTGCAGTAAAGGTGCAAACAGGCACGCGTGATTCTCCCAAGGCAAGGGTCGGATTGTGGTAAATGATGACCTGGCCCCCACTAATAACGTAAATTGTGACGCACAAGGGGTTGGAATCCGCAGTGATTCACCGCCAGGGCCCTGAAACCAACTAACAATGACAAACTGGTTCAAATGTGACCGCAAAAATGTACTCACCCGGTGCATAGACTTACGTGGTGTCATACTTTGTAAGGACATTGCGAATGAACAAATGACAGTGACTATAGTGGGCATCGACTTGAATTTTTTTTTTGTTTTAAAATTGTGGGCTACGGCGGACAAATCAAGTGAACAAGAACCGCTAACTTAACTATAAATTTATTCTAATGTTTAATGTAGTTCTTATGGTATCTCCATGATGTATTTGTCTAAAAATTAGCTTATCCTTAGCCATTTCATAGCGATAACCAACGCAACTACTAAGTGATTAAATTCTATTTAATCTTCAATGAGTTAGTAGGAATACCCACTCGATTGCATTTTTATTGAGTTTAAGCATGATTATTCATTTATGACGTTCTAAACCAAAAAGAGTTGATTTAACCCGTCATTTAAAACATTTTTTTACTATGGGGCTAGCCCGAAATAAGAAAAATACAATAATGAAAATACAATAACAATAATGCATGGGATTCAGTAGATTATTTTACTCGAAATTCAGGTTTGTGCTATAGTAAAAGTTATTCGTTATGATGGTTTAAATCACTCCATTCGGTTTAAACCTAACATTTATTTAGAACTAGCGACCCGCCCCGGCTTCGCACAGGTGTATTATACATATAAACCATCCTCTTTAATCACTCTATCTGTTAAAAAAACCGCATCAAAATTCGTTGCGTAGTTTTAAAGATAAAAGCATGCGAGTACATGGGAACAGACAGCGGGAAGCGACTTTGTTTTGTACTATGTAGTGATAGAGATATTAACAAAAACAAATTTCAATAAATGAGTTAGCAACTTTCCATGCGGAGCGTTAAGTAGATATTAAAGTGAAAAGTGCCTGACACAACAGTTTGAAAATTTTGCTAAGTTACAATACTTTTAGAGATATAAGTCAATGAGTAGGTAAGTGACAAGTTGAGCCGACGACATCAGTCTTCGGGAGCCGACAACGACATCATTTATCTAATTTGATGGCTGCGTTTGTTCAGCAAATAGACTATTTTTAGATCTTATCGTCTACTACTATCGTTACTGTGTAAATACTCGCAAGAATATAAATGTTTAACTACGTTTATATTAACACTGCTAAGATATTGTCTTCTACAAAGGTAGCGTTTGACCACCTATCGCGCCAATCCGTATAGGCCGGGTGGCAAGCCCAGTTGTCAGACTTTTAAGCCACCTGAAAGCCTCTGATATGGCTAAGCGGTTAAAATAAGCGGCACCTACAAATTAACATGTCATCCAAGCCACAACAGCGCTTAGTAATTGGAACTGCCATGGAAATGTAATTTCCGTTTGTCCTTTCGGTAAGTACTTCGGAATGGACCTTCATCGTTGCAAAAATATATATATTATGTAAGTGATCAATTTCTCAGGGAATAAAAAGTTAAGTTCGCATCTGAAACCCGATGACTCCGCAATGAGGAGAATGCCGATGAATCTGCGCCGAGGAGGTAGAATCCGCATAATTGTCGTCATCCATCATGCCCCAGATGGCGTTTCTTTGACCCAACCATTTTACAACTTTCCTTTGTACAGACCTAATTTCAAAGGTCGACTCGATCTAATTCAGTTCAGAAGTCGTGATCGATTTGCTGCACGATACTAAAATAGAATTAACTTATTTGACACAGTTTTATAAAAAAAAGCTGTCAACAACATAATACGATTAACTTTTACCGACTTCCAAAAAGAAGGTGGTACTATGATCGTCTGTTTGTATTTTTTGTGTGTATTTTCACCGAATATTCGCCAATTGTGAACCGAATTAAAAAAATAATTTTATTTCTGAAGGGTATACCTACCTGCTCCCGAGGTGGCCCCATTAAAGTTTTATTGAAATCGGCTCAGCCATTTTTTAAAAATTAACAATAATGTACAATGTACATGGATGTCACAATGAATGCAAACTATTCGATTTTTTTTCGAATTTTGGGTTAGCCGAAGAGTAAGAGTGCTTTATAATGCTGGTCTGGATCACTGCCTTTCGGCATAAGTCGCAAGTTCACGATAACCCTGAATATCACGCAGCACGAAGGTAGTGTCTGTGGTGAGTTGCATTAGCTATTTGTAAGAGTGTACTTTGTTTTGCATTTGTAAATTAGGTCAATCTCACCCGTAAATGAAATTATAAAGTTTAAATGCGTTTGCTCATGCTCTCAACAAAAAATAAAATTATCTCTCTTCCCACTTGGCCTAGTTAAGTTTAAATTACAGTCACTGCACCAACTTTGCTCATAATTTGAACTTAAAAACTTCTTTTTCCTGCATATTTGATAATATGCATACATTTCACGAAGGCCATATACAAAGTAGGCGCAAGTGTAACGACCTACATTCACCTTGAGCGGAAACATTGTGAAAGAGTTGTCGCTTAGTATAAATAAAACTCAGTTTTGCATTTGTAATAAGTGCGCCATATTGAGGAAAAAATATTTTTTTTTATTGGAATGTGTGTGAACTTATTTAGATTTACTTTTGTTCATCTCTGAGCGGTTTCGAAGCGGAAATTAATTAGCTTGTGATTAGTTTAGGTTTAATTTTGTTTTTGTCTCAATAAATAACTATTTTCCTATTGTTATAGTAAAATCGTGCGTACTTACGCCAGGAAATCAGCGTAAAGGTACCTATATCTTCTTCAATGATTGAAAAGATTGTTTTAAGCGAGATAGCCGCCAATTATGACTCTATTTGAGTTTTGATTTGTATTGTTAATTATTAACCTTGGTGTACCTAACAGTAATGCTCGTGCAAGCTGGGTGGCTGGCCCTCGCGTCAGAGAATTTTTTAAGCCGCCTGAAGGCCTTTGACTTAGCTAAATGGCTAAAACCAACCAGTAACTACAATTTTACGTGTCATATGAGCTACGGAAGGTATCACTTGTAAGTAATACCACCAGCGTGTACCCATCAGAAGACTGACCGTGCTGAAAGTTGCTTAACTTTGGTGGTCGCTGACAAATACTTAGACACCTAGTAAAACTACCTACGAGCCCTAAAAATACAGTTGAAAATACTTAGATACTGAAACAATTAGGTACAATATTTCGCTCTGATTCCTCTGGGAGGAAACAGGTGCAGAGCGTACCATATCTGCGTTCCACACGTGCATCCGCTTCCGTTTGAATAATAAATATAATTGTACAATTTAAATGTATTAATTGATAGTTAATATATACTCATGACGTGATCTAGATACATATTAGTACCATCACTCAGTTCAAGGTTCCGTAAACAAGAACATCTAAAAATGCAGACGATCTAGCTAGAGGGTTATTCAGGAGTAGCGTACTAAGTTGAATAATCGGCCAAGTAAGAGTCGGACTGGCGCACGAAGGGTTCCGTACTGTATGGGAGCCCCCCTTAATATTTATTTTATTTTAATTTTATTATTTATTATTGAAGTGAATGTAAAACTAAATATTCTGTGAAAATTTCAAGCATGTACCTGTTACCATTATTAATATAGATCGAAAAACGTGTCTAAAAATCAGGTTTTTTGTATGGGAGCCCCCCTTAATATTTATTTTATTCTATTTTTAGTATTTGTTGTTATAGCGGCAAAAGAAATACATCATCTGTGAAAATTTCAGCTGCCTAGCTTTCATGGTTCATGAGATACAGCCCGGTGACAGACAGACATACAGACAGACAGACGGACGGACATCGAAGTCTTAGTAATAGGGTCCCGTTTTTCCCTTTGGGTACCGAACCCTAAAAAGGCTAATCTAGACCATAATTTTGAATATTTTGTACCATGGGATCAACCTGGAATCCGGGAAAAATAAATCAGCTTTTATAACATACTAGCTGCCCCGGTGAACTTCATGTCACCATCTGTCAACTGTCAATGACAACTTTTACAATGACAACTTTTACATGCAGGAACATTTTGTATGGGAAAATTCAATGAATGTCTTTATTATTTTACTCACTTTATTTTTATATTTTCTCACCGTTTAAACCTTCCCTTAGCTTCCACGGATATTTCAAGACCAAAATTAGCCCAATCGATCCAGCCGTTCTCGAGTTTTAGCGAGACTAACAATTTAGTATTAAGCAGCTGATTCTTTCTCGAATTCCTGGCGTGCGCCATGATAAAAGTTGTTCAAACTGATGGCAATAATTGACCGATTTCATCTATGTAAACCCTTTTTGAAAATCGAAATGTATTTTTATCTTTAAATCAGGTTTTCTTTACGTGTAAAAATTAAAGCTCATCAAGTACTACGTAGAATTGAAGTTGGTAAAATTATAATTTTATTATTTGTAGAATGTAAAAAGATCCGTTTCATAAATTACTGATTGTTATATTCGAAAACATTTTTAGGGAAAAGGGAATGTTCCATTACCCAGAAATCCAAAACTGCAAAATTAATAAAGATGTATAAAAACGTATAATAAAACTAGCTAACTAAAAATTATTTACGTTGGATTTTATGTGAATTCTAGATGAGATTTCAATTTCTGGCTTCCATCAAAAGTTACCACGAATTTTGCTCTAGAAATTAATTTCTGCTAAAGTAGACTTTTTGTATTAAAATAAATGAGTGTAGGTAAGCCAAATTTTCACTGTAATAAAAAGTACTTAGCAAACGAAATCAACCAACAAAATAATTCAGTCAAATTATTTTACATAGAAAAGGTAATGCTTATTTAGATGGGCCCTAATATCAGCTATTCCATAATTCGACAAAATGTATAGAACAGCCGATATTTTTTGTCAATTCAAAGCTAGTCTCACTCTATATGATGAGTTAAATGATATCGTGATAATATCTATCTCCATTATTAGATATCATTGAAGTTATCACCTCATTAAGACCGCAGGATCGCGCTGGATGCAAGCCGCTTCCAACCGGTCTTATTGGAGATCCATAAGGGAGGCCTATGTCCAGCAGTGGACTTCTTATGGCTGATGGCTGGATGGATCTATGTCCATCGCCGTCCAGAAAAACAGCCTGTATACGTATATACAACAGTGGACGTCATATAGTTAAAATGATAATATGGCGAATTTTCCATTCAAATTCATTAAAATTTTCAATTGCAAGGATTAATGTGTTGGTATATTTTGTAATTAGCACACTGATTCAGGCAATTAAAATAAATTCGTGTTTGCTTTAATAACCTCTCAATTAATCAATTATGCTCCATTCATAAGGATTTTCGATTCATTGCCTTGTATCCATTCAATATAATGTGTTAAATTATACATAAGAGCGTTTTTCCGCATTACACAACTATGCACGTTATTTACTACAACGAGTTATCTTCGTCGTCCTGTCAGTTATAACTTAATTGACGACGTGTGAATGCATGAATTTGAATTTAAAATTTTACTAAAATTATCTAACAAGGAGACTGAGAGCCTCATTCATAGCGTTTATAGTGAGAGGCGGACTTTGAATAGTTGTTTTTCTTCAAGCGCAAACTTGCCAATGTATATTTCAATTTTTACGGTACAAAAAGCTTAGCATTTTTCTATGGATAAACATTTACCTACATTAATTTTATAATTTGTTTCTTGTATGTTAAATTTTTGTCGCACAAACTTTTTAAAAATTTTGCACTCGATATCCAAAACACAAGCATTCAGCTTAATTTGGGGCTCACTGCAATATTTTTATCATCTAGAATACAAAATCCAGGTAACTAAGGTATATAATTAATTGTTAGATGTAATTTATGTATTCTAGAGTTGTAACTTAATTAAGTATCATGAAATACATCTTAGAGTCTTTGAATGTCCAGCAATCTTGATATTGGCTATAGATCTCTTAAAAAGCGGACTTGTTCCGTCCCACTGCTGGGCAAAGGCCTCCCTATTCTCCTTCCACTCTTCACGTTCCAAAGCTATGTGGGTCCAATTGTTACAAAAGGAGTCCAGTTCGTCCCGCCATCTCCGCCTGGGCCTGCCAACTGGTCTGACAACCTGGGGAACCCACTGTGTAGTGAGTTTGGCCCACAGATCGTCTGACATGCGGCAGATATGTCCAGCCCAATTCCATTTCAGTTCGGCGGCCTTCTGACCAACGTCAACGATTTGTGTCTTGGAGCGCAGCATGCTATTTCTTATGCGGTCTGAAAGTTTGACTCCTAGGATACTGCGCTCCATGTGCCTACTGTTAACTCTAATTCCAATACGCTGGTTCATGTGTTGTTGTCTTTTTCAAGCTTTTATTTAGTTTACTTATCCCGTTGTATGTCGTTATGTAATCAAATCTTGCAAGTTAAATTTGATCCGCTTTCCGGTTACCGATTGAGCTGAAATTTTTCGTACATAAGTAAATCGCATGACAATGCAATATTACGATAAGATGGTGCTGATCTGATGATGGAGATGGAAGGTGGCCAAATGAACTTAGCAATGAAACGACACAACGTCATTTGGGTTCATTTGAATGGCCTTGGCGAGTAGTTTGTCTTTCAATTTTCAATGGTAACCAGAGTCTGATGATGGAGCTCGAAGGTGGTCATATGAACTCTGTAATGAAACGATGCAACCCTATCGAGTTTCGGCTCGTTTGATTCGTCTTGGCGAGTACTTGTTCAGCACGGGTAGCACGGCAAAGAGAAAAACCATTTCATTCACTTTAAATGTCAGTTATCATGGTCAATCCGTACTTTATTTCCTCTTTGAGAGGATATAATGGTGGAAAGACAATTTGTCCCATCGCTATGCTACCGGCGCTGTAATAGCTTGTTTTCTAAAAAATTAAAAAGGGTATTTTAAAATTATACTTTAAAACAACAATAATTTATATCTCAGTATTTTACAACGTAAAAACTACATAAATTACAAAAATAACAATAAAAATTAATTCTCAAAAACACATAAATCCAAAATGGCGCAATATAGTTTCCTCCTCTTACCTACCGGGCTATTAATAACACATGCAAGTCTCATGAATAATGTGCGAATACGTTATCTGCGTCAATCCGAGCTTGTTTAGGTCAGTATCGCTAAAAACCTTGTTTATTTTCCAATGAAATATTCCATGAGGCTGTATATAAGCGGACGCTGGGAAATCCCTGCGTTACTAAGCATTCTAGCAAACAATACAATTAGCTTAGACGTCTCTGACCACAACATTGCTTAACATCGGATTGCTATTATCCGTGGACAAATATTTATCATGCTAATTATAAAAAGATACCTGTATCTCAGCATGCTACCACACGTGAGTTTCTTGGTAGGCAAGTGTGTCATGACACCACTTTGATAAATTATGCTTTACTGTACGCATATTGTTAACGGCTTTTCAACTGGCTACAATATTTGTATGATGACTAGGTAAAAAAAACATTATTATAGTCCGTGAGTTAGATTATTGAAAAATATTGGACACATATTTTTACTAGAGGTAATAAATGTCATTAAAACAACAATTGGCAAAGATAAACCTTATCAAACTTTGGGAGTGGAATTTGTGACGTCACGTCTCTCACGAATTCTATACAAGACACGAGTGACGTCACGCGGTACTTTAACGGGTTATATTTTCATCAATTTTTGTTTGATTGACAACAGATAAAATACGTGTCTAACATTTTTTAAATAATCTATCTGATGGACTTATTGTATTTTTTAGTCATCATGCCTCTTGTCTTACTAGCACATAAGCATAATGTGCGGAAACGTTATAATACATAGCTTGAATACATAGACATAATATTATAATATAATACATATTAATAGTCTATAATTACTATGAAGCATTAGTAAATCATAGCACGTTTAGTATCTTTTAATTTAACATAAGAGATCAAAATAGACTGATATACTCGCATTCCGTCCAGTTAGGTAAGAAAATAAAATGAAAAATACTACTAAGCGTGTGAATTTTCTGAATAACATAATGTGTTTCTAACAGTTTTTGAAAATTCTCATGTGATTTATTAAAAAGAAAACTTACGTTGAAACTCCCTTAACATCAAATGACCCATGGTCAAATATTTAACTTTTTACTGAGAAACGATACTATTTATTATGGCCGTGGGGTGCCGGCAGAGTAGAATAGCACCCCCCTCTAGTACCAGGTGTCGTAAGAGCCGACTGAGGTACAGCGGAACCGACCAATGGCGGTATAACCATTCAAATAAAACGTAGCTAAAATGGCACAGGCAGGGATGGGGAGCAGCATCCCTGTCGCGAAGCTACGTTTCTGCGATCGCCACCACGCCTGCCCAGCGCGGCGATTATGGGCAAAAACCCCAATATGGAAAGTACAAATAGACCAGGCCCCCAGTCCCCAGCAGCTCCGCTAGCCCGGGGCTACGGTAGCGGCCCCGGTAACGGCGGAGAAGGGGGTGCTAAGAATCGCTGGCAGACGCCCGGCTACCACTCCTGCAAACGACGACTGGCCCTGGTAACACACAACGTGCGCACGTTGAGGACTGACGAGAAGATTGCTGAGTTGGAAGAAGAGTTGAGTAGATTGCGTTGGGATATTGTGGGGTTGTCTGAAGTCCGTAGAGAGGGGGAGGACACGATAACCTTGAAATCCGGCAACCTGCTTTACTACCGGGAAGGTGACCAACGGTCCCAAGGTGGTGTTGGCTTTCTCGTTCACAAGTCCCTCACCAACAACATTATTACCATCGAAAGTGTGTCGAACAGGGTGGTATACCTAATACTCAGAATATCCAAGAGGTATTCGCTGAAGGTCATTCAGGTATACGCACCGACATCGTCACACCCAGATGATGAAGTGGAGACTATGTATGAGGACGTGAGTCGGGCCATTCATATGTCTAAGACCCACTTCACTGTTGTTATGGGGGACTTCAACGCAAAGTTGGGCAGAAAAAACGATGATGAGCTGAGGGTGGGGCAATTTGGATATGGGCAACGGAACCCTAGGGGCCAGAGGCTGGCTGATTTTCTGGAGAGAGAGGAACTCTTTATGATGAACTCTTTCTTCCAGAAGCTGCCTCATAGGAAATGGACCTGGATGAGCCCTGATGGTTCCACGAGAAACGAGATAGACTTCATCATGACCACCGAGAGACGAATATTTAATGATGTCTCCGTGATCCACAGGGTGAAAACCGGCAGCGATCACAGAATTGTACGAGGCACATTAGATATTAATGTTAAGCTCGAAAGGTCCCGCTTGATGAAGTCCACGCTCCGACCTACTCGTGAACATATCCAAAACACCGATGACTTCCAGCTCGAGCTCTCGAATCGTTTTGCTTGCCTAGAGAACCTTGCGTCGGTGGACGAGATCAACAACGGGCTCGTGGAAACTGTCCAAACGGTGGGTGCTAAGTTCTTTAGACCCCGCCGTTCAAATAAACCGCAGAAATTCTCCGATCACACTGTAAATCTCATGGCCGAACGACGCTCGCTAAGATTGCAGTCTTCCGATGATGCAAAGTCATATAGGCGGCTCAATAGACAAATTTCGAAATCCTTGCGGCACGACATCCGTCTTTTTAATACTAATCATATTAAAAAGACAATAGAGCGGAACAAAGGCTCCAAAGTGTTCGCAAGAGATTTGTCTATTGGGCAAAGCCAATTGTCAAAGCTGAAGAGAGAAGATGGAAGTATAGCGTCGACCAAGGCAGAGGTATTGGAGGAGATCGAAAGGTTCTATGGACAGCTGTACGCTTCGGTCGCTAAGCCTGTTAGCAGCGCGGCCAAAGATCCAAGAGCCAAGTTGACCCGACACTTCACCGAAGATATCCCGGACATCAGCCTGTACGAGATTAGAATGGCCCTGAATCAGCTTAAGAACAACAAGGCGCCGGGTGATGACGGTATCACATCAGAGCTTCTGAGAGCGGGTGGAACACCGGTACTAAAAGTCCTCCAGAAGCTTTTCAACACCGTCGTCCTCGAGGGCATCACGCCAGAAGCATGGAACAGAAGCGTGGTGGTGTTGTTTTTCAAGAAAGGTGACAACACCTTATTGAAGAACTACAGACCCATCTCGCTTCTGAGCCATGTTTATAAGCTGTTTTCAAGGGTCATTACGAACCGTCTCGAGCGCAGGCTTGATGACTTCCAGCCTTCCGAACAAGCCGGTTTCCGAAAGGGCTTTAGCACCATGGACCACATTCATACGCTGCGGCAGGTTATACAGAAGACCGAAGAGTATAACTTGCCTCTTTGCTTAGCGTTTGTGGACTATGAGAAAGCCTTTGATTCGGTCGAGACTTGGGCTGTGCTCGAGTCTCTCCAACGATGCCGTATTGACTATCGGTACATCGAAGTGTTGAAGTGCTTGTATAATAACGCCACTATGTCGGTCCGAGTACAGGAAGAGAGCTCCAAGGCGATCCCTTTAAAAAGAGGCGTAAGACAGGGAGACGTAATTTCTCCGAAACTGTTTACGGCTACTTTGGAGAACGCCTTCAAGCTCCTGGAATGGAAAGGATTCGGCATCAATGTCAATGGCGAATACCTCACTCACCTTCGGTTTGCCGACGATATAGTAGTCATGGCAAAATCGATGGAAGAGCTCAGCACGATGCTCGAAGGCCTCAATCGGGTTTCTCAACAGGTGGGTCTTAAGATGAACATGGACAAGACGAAAGTCATGTGTAATTCCCATGTTGTACCCACCCCGATCTCTGTTGGGAACTCGGTTCTTGAAGTCGTTGACTCGTACGTCTACCTAGGACAAGTAGTCCAGTTAGGTAGGTCCGACTTCAAGAAAGAGGCCAATCGCCGAATCCAACTCGGCTGGGCAGCGTTCGGAAAATTGCGTAGCGTCTTCTCGTCCGACATACCTCAGTGCCTCAAGTCGAAAGTTTTCGACCAGTGTGTGTTGCCAGTGATGACTTATGGCACAGAAACGTGGTCTCTCACTATGGGCCTTATTAGTAAGCTCCAAGTAGCCCAACGAGCTATGGAGAGGGCTATGCTCGGAGTCTCTCTGCGAGATCGAATCAGAAATGAGGAGATCCGTAGAAGAACCAAAGTTACCGACATAGCCCAACGGATTGGCAAGTTGAAATGGCAATGGGCAGGGCACATAGCGCGGAGGACTGATGACCGATGGGGTCGGAAAGTTCTCGAGTGGAGACCACGTATCGGCAAGCACAGCGTAGGACGTCCACCCACAAGGTGGACGGATGACCTCATTAAGACCGCAGGATCACGCTGGATGCAAGCCGCTTCCAACCGGTCTTATTGGAGATCCATAGGGGAGGCCTATGTCCAGCAGTGGACTTCTTATGGCTGATGGATGGATGGATGGATACTATTTAACCTCAACAGGCTAACACACGTGCGTTTCTCAGTTCTCTGTAGTCAGGAATAACATGACTTTGGTAAAATATTCCTTATTATATACGCATTTTGCGGCTAACGCAGTGTAGGACATCTCACCACGAGGTGAAATCGCGCTGGAGCCTTCTAGCAAAGATCTATAGAGTCACAATCGTGCAAAAAAAGTGTCCAAGCCAAAACCCTGCCCAAACTACGTAGTGGGCAGGCTTTTCAGTTAGTCGTAAGACAATTGCAAGCATAATACAAAGCCGCGCGATGCCCAAAGTGCTCGGTTACAAGTACCAATTAGGTGATATAATGAAATAAATATTAAATATAAGTAAATAAATATTAGGAGACATCTTACACACGGTCTCTGACCCCAAACTAAGCGAAGCTTGTGATATGTCTGCCAGAGACTGATATACTACATAGAAATATTTTAAATACATACTTATATAGATAGTACCTAAATAACACCCAGACACAGAGCATACATCTATGTTCATCACACATACGAGTATGTTTGTCCTAGGTGGGGATCGAACCCACGCCTCTTTGACCCAGAAGTCAGGGTCACTAACCACTGAGCCACTGAGGCAGTCGAAAATGCGAAAATGCTTTATAACGAAGCTATGGGTTGCTCGTTTTACTACGCTGAAAAGCAGGGTCACCACGTACATACTCATACTCATTTATTTATAACAATAAGTTACACGTCATCATAGTTTGTTAAATGAAGGTAAATTTGATGACCTAGTAAATAATAAATTATACTAAGACTAATATAATAAAAAAAAGAAGACTGGACTTCATTAAATACAAAAAGGGCAAATATCATTATACAGATAATAAAGCAAATTGTAAGCTTGTTATATAATACAACAACATTACAAGCTATCTTATCGTTCACTACTGGAATCATCTATATCATCCGTAGCACGTCCTCTACTGGACATAAACTTCCCCTATAGATTTCCAAAAAGTCGGGTTGGAAGCAGCTTGCATCCAACGCGTCCCTGCGGTCTTAAACTGATCATCCGTCCACTAGTGTGGGTGGGCGTGTTTTACTTGAATAGGAATGTTTACTAGGTATAAAAATCATTTTTATAATTAGTTCGTCAGTTAGATTCTTAAAAAATATTGGACACATATTTTTTCTTTTGTCAATCAAACAATTAGTGACAAAGATAAACCTTGCCAAAATTTGAGAGTGGAGGCTCGTGACGGCGGTTAGTGACGTCACGCGGAACTTTGACGGGCTATATCTTTATCCATTTTTGTTAAATTTACAAAAGAAAAAATATGTGTCTAATATTTTTTGACAATATATTTGACGGACTAATTATATTTTTTTAGTTAACAAGCCTATTATATCAATGTTTAAGTCAATTTATTGAAACTTTTCAGCTATATTCTACGACCAAAACTTTGCTAAGACATTGGAAATATCTGTACAGGAAAAGCTTATTTACTCTGGACCGATAGAATAAATCAGTCTCTCGACGTTACGGCCAGTATTATCATAATTTACGGCGACAGTTGACTGCCTCTAGGCAAAGAATATATAATAATACTACCTCTAGGTTACGGCCCGCGACGTCGAAATTTCAGCCCTCTAGCCTCAACGCTCTATAATCTCTACTAACTAGAACTTACAATGACCATAAATCTTACTTACGAGTATATTAGAAACGTAAAAGTTTGTAAGGATGGATGGATGGATGGATGGATGTTAGTTACTCTTTCACGCAAAAACTACTGAACAGATTGAGATGAAACTTTACAATTATATAGCTTATATATCAGAATACACATAGGCTATAAATTATAATGATATTGCATAAATTTTCTATATTATAACAATAAGTGTTAAGTAAGAAAAATTCTGCCATCTGCGAGCTACGAGTGTTATAGCGTGCGCTCTAAGAAATGTCAAAAAAGAACTTTCGAATCGAACATTTAGGGTGGTAAGGTAGGGCCTCGAAATATCATGCGGGCGAAGCCGCGGGCAAAAACTAGTAATGCATAATGTTTCGGGAAATCGATCGGAACTTTCTCGCATTATTTAATAATTTTATCACCTGCTATTTCGTTGTGTTGTTAAAACTTTTGTATCTACAATTGTATCCACGATTTTACTGTGATAATAATATTGTGAAGTTGTAGTGTAATTTTAATAAATCTTGGGAACTGAGTATTTCGTGGAATATTTATTACTGAAGCAAACTGTACCTACTGCCTGTCCTCCATACACCCAAAGATTCACATACGCCATTGAATTTCTTCTACGGACGTATGCAGGTTGCTTCATGATGTTTTCCTTAACTCACCGAAAAATGAGTGGAGTGAAATAACCTAATTATGTTAAATAAATTGATGCCAAATACGTCCTCCACTTATGACCACTCCATTCACAATCACGTCACAAATGACGCGACATAAGGTCCAAAGAACTAACGCGAAATTACACGAATTAAATGTATCGACGCTAAATACATGCGTCACTCAAAATTTAATAGGTCAAAGTCAAAGAGTAATTATTAATAACACCGCTGCTACAGATCAATAACAATATAATTATGCGAATATGGTATCTGACGGCGTCAAACCATAATTGATTTAGATACTAATGTAAATCCACCGTCTTACCACAAAAGTTTTACGCACGCTTTAGACAATGTTTACCAGTACAAATTGCAAGGTTAAACAGGCCAGAGTTTTACACCGTATTAAGAAAGTAACTAGTAGGTACCTAGTTCTTCGAACAATCGACCTCGCGGCACTTATTATTTAGCTGAACTTTCATAAGCATAATCATAAAAAATATTTAGCAAAAATAATTTGATTCATACTTGTAAATATTGTTAGGATTTAAATACTAAACAATTTTGCTAAATATTATCGAAATCGGCTGATAAATAGCGTCACAGTAAATTTCCACCCCTGTTTTAGGGAAACACCGACAGTGCGAGCTGAGGTAAAGCAAAATAATTGAATTAAAACGGAGACTTCTTTCACTTCGTTCGCTTTGGTCAATAAAAACCTCAATATCAAAATTTTGTATACCTTCTGGCACGATGGTATGACCGTGAACTTCATCCCTTTCAGACTTCTAGAGTAGGCTAACTTTATAATTACATTATACTACTCGTACCTTAGTACCAGCCTTTTTTAATAGTCCACTGCAGGACGTAGGCCTACCCAAGAAGGGTGATTGGGCCATATCCACCACGCTGGCCCAGTGCGGGTTGGTGGATTCACATACGCCATCGAATTTCTTCTACGGACGTATGCAGGTTGCCGCACGATGTTTTCCGAAAAACCAGTGGTGTGAAATTCCGTACATAAGTTCCAAAGAAACTGATTGGTACGGGACCGGGATTGAACCCACGACCTCAAGAATAATAGGCCAGCGTTACAACCACTAGACTACCATGGCTTAGTAACTACCTTAGTAATTCCAATTAATCAAAGACGTTTCTGAACAGAATGTAATGTTTTTCGCAAAAAAGGCACGACCGACTTCAACCGTGTACATAATTCGCGAAGAGTTCGCACGGATCCATGTAACATATTTCACATTATTGTAGATTTATCAAAAATGACGCAGCCGATTTTGATAAAATTTAAATGGGACCAATTTCGAAGTATACTCTTTCCAATAAAAAAAAGAATTATTTAAATCGGACTACTATGAAAAATATGCGTGGTTGTACATAAAAAAAAATATATACGAGTAGAATTGAGTACCTCCTCCGGTTCGTCGGTCAAAAAATATAATAATTTAATTTAATTTAATAATGCCATGGCGTGGTACTAGTAACGCTTGCCTTACAATCGTGAGGTCGTACGCTTAAATCCTATTCCTGTAGGTACCGATAAAATTTTGGAACCTACGAGTATGTACTCGTAGGTATCGATTTTCACAACTGTGGCTTTTCGGTGAAAGAAATAATCGTGGGAAGACCGATGGCATATATTACTTGTATTATGAGATTCCACCGACTTATACTGAGAGTGCGTGGTAAATATACGTGTGTTTTGGACCAATCGCCCTTTATTGGAAGCCTAGTTGAGCAGTAGACTAATAATGGACGATTTAGTAAGTACAGTACATCAAAAAGATAGTGCAATATAATTTTATTTCCACGATTCACAAAAAAATATGTCAAAATATGAATAATAATAAAACTGTGTCTGCCTACGAATTGTAACAAAACTATGAATATAGTTCCAAGTTATACAATAGACTAGGTTTTGCCCGCGGGTTCCGCCTGTATGATAATTTGATTTATGTGCCTCATGGAAACCTTTTATTTTTTTGGGATGTAAATTAGCCTACGTCACTTTCAGTCTTTCAAACTATGTCCATGCCAAAAAACAAGTCCGTTGCTGCGTGATAAAGGAACACACCAATAAACCAATAAACAGTAGCGCTCGTAGCGTAGTTTGACTAGGTGTTAGTAAGCGATCACCGAAATTAAGCAACGTTCCGCACGGTCACTATATGGATGGGTGACCGCGGGTGGCATTTTCCAACTGAGCGCTACCGCGGCTCGGATGACACGTTAAATTGTAGGTCCCGATTGTTTTAACCGTTTAGCCATGTCAGAGGCCTTCAGGCTGCCTAGAAACTCTGACACCAGAGCTAGCCACCCGGCCTATACGAACTTACTTACTTACCAATAAACACACTTTCGGTTTTTTATTGTTAAGTAGATGAAATCTAAAAATAAATGCACTTATAAACAGTCACTGATTTTAACTTTTCGCATTACCCTTGTTGACGGAACATTCCGTCAAGCCATTTCCGGAAGAGAACTCCGGACCCGAATCGGAAATATCAAGCCGCAAATACCTATCAAATTAAATTATTTTAATCGATCGAAACCTCCGAAGTTTTACTGGTGATCGTTGGAAAAAAACTGCACTGACTCATAACAGTTATTTTACGGAATTCCCATACAGGATGTTAGGTTAAAATCTGACGTATTAAAAAATAATTGAAAACAAAATCAATTTTAATTCATTATCCTTATGACAACAACGACACTAACCACTTGAGTTTAATTACTTCCTGTCTGGTGTTCTCATTTACAACATTTCAGAGTTCAGAATGTTTTCAATTCTTTTTATTTTTAAAACATTAAAAAAGTAGGTACTCAAGAATAATAAAATGTTTATGTCGTCAACATACCTAAGTTGAATCATCTACAAGAGCCTTGTTAATAAATTTTGAATGAATAAATGAATTAAATAACTAAATAAACATGTATTCATTCAGAATTTTATATTTTTGACAGTACATACATACACCACAAGACTCAAATTTAGGCACTAAGGGCAAGTCTCACGCTGTATGTGCCGTCTAAATTTATCTGTATAGCTCCTGTGTCTAAGCCCTTTTGTCAGCTACAGAGTGGATGGTAAGGGTTTTGACCGATAGACCAAATATGACCTACCTTTAGGTAGGTCATAATTATCAGTAGAATAATGTCCTAGAATGTGTTGTAGAGAAACAGCCAGTATACGTTATCTCCAACACCTAACCGAACAAAACATCCAGTATAAGACATCTCCAACGCCTAACCGAACACACAGTACAGAAATCCTAATCATTTGCAACATAACATGCCAACTTGCAAGCCTTGGGATTTAAACAAATAAACAAGTACCTATCGAGTACTTAGAATAGGCAATCCGGAAGATAGGAAGTCAGGTATTAAGGTGTGTCAGTGGTTTTGGCTATCGCAGGCGGAAACATAATTCTTACTAAATGTTATTTACAAAACATAAATAAATAACGTAGAGTTTACTGTGTGTAGGTACGTCTGAAAATAATCTATGGCACATGTGGATTTAACACTCGCAGTTAGTAACAAAGACGTTTCAATTTGATTGGAGCCAACCGCCTAACCGTTTGCAAAGTGTCATTAAAAGATGATAATTATAATATACTTACTTAGTGTAAAACAAAATATATTGTACACGTGAGTAATTATTTTTGGCCAAAAATATCACAGCCGACTTTAACCATTGCAATGTACGTACAAATCGATGTATTTTATTTTAGTATGCCAATTTTAGATAATTTTTGATTTTTCAAAAATCTATTCACCAATTTCAGGTATATATGGAAACAACATCGGGGTACATTCTGGTACATTCTTTCGAATAAAAAAGAATTATTAAAATCGGACTAATCTGTGAAAAAATATGCGTGCATTAAAAATAAATCCTTACCAATATTATAAATGCGAAAGTAACTCTGTCTGTCTGTCTGTCTGTCGCGCTTTCACGCTAAAACTACTGAACCGATTTGAATGAAATTTGGTACACAGATAGTCTAGAGCCTGAGAAAGGACATAGGCTACTTTTTGATTCGAAAAATAGTTTTAAAGGGTTGAAAAGGGGGGATGAAAACGCATTGGCTAGAATCTTAGAAGAAAAAACTTATGTTCTAACATGACAAATAAATGGTAATTTGCATCTTGACTTTCCAAATTACATTCTCTATGCCCAATGCCCATTCAAGGCTGCTCAAGTTGCAAATGTCAAAGTCAATCAATATTTTCCTGTAAACTTTAGAGAAGGTTAAATGTATTTTTTCAGTTTAATTACGTAGTTTTCATTCTAATAGGTATGCCTACAAAACGCAAATCGAATCTAGCGCGTAGTTCTATCGGAGCTCGCGTAAAGAAAATTGCTAGAAGCCAAGAGTCTGAAGAGCACACTTAAACGCGTTTGACATTAGATGCCGAGCGCCACGCATCTCAAAGAGCTGCTGAGACTCAAGAGCAAAACCAAGCGCGTCGAATTTTAGATGCTGAGCGTCACGCAGCAGAGAGCTGCTGAGACTGAAGTTGCAAGTCAAGCGCGGCGACTTTTAGATGCTGAGCATCACGCAGCGCAAAGAACTGCTGAGACTCAACAGCAAGAAACCAAGCGCGTCGAATTTTAGGTGCTGAGCGTCACGCAGCTCAGAGAGATGCTGAGACTTAAGGAGAAAGTCAAGCGCGGCGACTTTTAGATGCCGAGCATCACGCAGCGCAAAGAACTGCTGAGACTCAAGAGCAAAACCAAGCGCGTCGAATTTTAGATGCTAAGCGTTAGACGTTAAGCAAACAATTGCATAGTTCCTGTAGGACAGGACAATAACTATCGAAAGCAAAACTGTCGCCACTATCACAAAGACGCTAAGTGATTAATTCCTCTATGACGCTAATATGGATTAATCAAACGTCACAGCGAAACGTAGTTAGATGACAGGTGACATTGTCTGCAGACTTTTATAAATCACAGGTAGCATGGCAAGGGGACAAATTGTTTTTCCACCATTATATCCCCTTGAAGAGGAAATAAAGTATAGATTGAAAATGACAACTGACATTAAAATTAGATAAAATGTTTTTTTCCCTCTGCATGCTGCATGTTACTATGACGTTTAATACCAGGCCGTCATTTTGTCTGACATTAAAAATATTTTTAAATCTACTATCATTAGAGGTTTAACATGTTTATTTATTCTACCTTTATGGTACAGAATCATCATACCTACTTTAATATTATCAATCCGAAAAGTTTGTTGGTTTGTTCCTCTTTGACGCAGCAACGGAGCAAAAGATTGACTTGATTTTTGGTATGGATACCTATGATTTAAAAGACAGAAAGTGATAATAAGATACTTTTTTATCCCGAGAAAATTCTAGATTCCCATGGGATAGGACAACAACTGTTTCTCAGCAATGGAGCAACGGATTGACTTCATTTTTGGGGGGGGGGGCATATTATGAAAGACGGAAAGTGACATAGAATACTTTCCATTCCGAAAAAATTGCGGTTCCCGTAGGATAAGACAATAACTTTTTCTCAGCAACGGAGCAACGGATTGCCTTGGCTTATTGCATGAATATAGTTTGAAAGACGAAAAGTGACATAGGCCACTTTTTATCCCAAAAACTTTAACAGTCCCCGTAGGATAGGATAAAAACTAAGCGAGCGGGCTGCGGTAGCAGCCGTCTAAGCGCCAGAAATAACCTGTCATTTCAAGTTTAAGACGTTCCTACATTATTTGCACTCCTTCGCGGCATTCAACAGCGCTAGCCCAGACTCGGGCTCCATAACAGAGCTTGCGCTCTCGCCATAGTGACGGAGTGTTTCGGAGCACAAGACACATCGTCATCCACCACTCGGGACTAACCAGCACTGAGCGTCGGACAGCATTCCAACGCCCTGGTCCCAGTGCAACGAGTCAATCATAGTAGCCCAGCGCCTGCCTTTTCAACTGCAGAGGGCAGTGAGAACGGCCATCGCGATACCGACACTTCTCTTCCCCTGCAGCCCCACTGCGTCTGCCAACAGGTTGACGGCCTAGCGGAAGGTAGGGTAGGTGGCGGCACCCACACAACCAGTTCCAACCCACCACAGCCCCTAATCCTCGGCTGCAGCGTCGCAAGAGCGGCACTGCAGCCCGCCACAGAAGCAACACTCCTCATAAGGCAGGCAACCTACCGGCCATCCTCTCAGCTGCTTTAGTTAAAAGCGGCTGTACAACGAGTGCCAGCCTCTAAGCTGCCTTGGGGGGAAAGACCCAAAGAAGAGGGAGACTTCGAGCGCCGCCTTTTCAGCTGCCTTAGACCTTCCGCGCCACGACAAGGCGGGAATACACAGGGGGGTTGTATATACACTCCAACCGTAACTTAACCAACAAAAGCATTCCTCTAAGGTATTTTGATGTTTGTCGCTTAGGTTAGGTTTCGCAGCCGACATAAACATTAGCCAAAATCAAAATATAACGCGGGCGAAGCCGCGGGTAAAAGCTAGTTATCTATATATATAAAATGCTTTGTCCTGAATGACTTACTGACGGATCAACGCAGAGCCCAAACCGCTGGTCGGAGGAACCTCAAATTTGGAGGGTGCGTTCTTTGTATGACGTAGGCATCCGATAAGAAAGGATTTTTCGAAATTCTAACCCTAAGAGGGTGAAAAATGGGGTCAAAGTTTCTATGGGACATCGTGATTCCTTGCTTCAATCGACTTGAAATTTTGGATTTACATTCTGTAATTGAATTGACGGAAGACGTGTTTTGTAGTTTATTGAAATTCATCCCTTATCCGGGTTAAAAAGGAGTGGAAAGTTAATTTGGGGGTGATTTGCTTCGAAGGTGATATCAATACTCCTTAGCAACTTAGTAATAACTTTGATTTAAATTACTTTTTATTTTGACACATGTTTGAAAACTCAATCCGATTGTATCAAGGACTTGAGAAAATAGAGGAGGCGGCCACAGGTTATTTATATAAGTTATTTGACATTTTGCTGCCTACACTTTAATTATAATATGTTCCCATATTTTTTTGGTAATTCATACTGCGTACTGCGAAAATAATTGGGTTAATAGTAACTGCGAGCGCAAATTTACCTAAGAAAGTGCGGGAATCACATTGTCATTATGCATGAGTGTATACCAATATTTATAACCGACTTGAAAAAAGAAGGTTCTCAATTCGGCGGTATAAGTATGTTTTTTTTGTATGTAAGCAACGCGATTATTCGGTAAATTAAGTATGAACCGATTTTGTTGATTATTTTTTTGTTTGCTAGATCATAGGTACTTCAGAGTTAGTCTCATTTGAGATTATAAAATAAAGAAATATATTAAATAATGATAAATCGAAATAGGTTTAGCAGTTTTGGAAAAATCAAGAATAAACTAATTATTGTACCTAAATGCATAGCCTAAATGATGTTGTGGTTTGTGGTTCCATTCAGTTAATCATTTGTTTTTGAAAGATCATCATTATGAAAAAATTGGCCAAGTTCGAGTAGGACTCGCGCACGCAGGGTTCCGTACGTACCGTATGGCCCCCCTTAAATATTTATTTTATTTTAATTTAATTATTTATTATTGAATTGTATATACAACTAAACATTCTGTGAATATTTCAATCATCTACCTGTTACTATTATTAATATCGAGCGAAAAACGGTTAAAAATTCAGGTTTGTTGTATGGGAGCCCCCCTTAAATATTAATTTAATTCTATTTTTAGTATTTGTTGTTATAGCGGCTTTGGGTAAGGAACCCTAAAAATGGTACACATAGTATCGATTTGAGCAAACTATTTGAATTTTGTACCTACGATTGATATCGGCTGTGCCATTATTTGTGAAAATCCAAATGTTAGTATGTAATGGCGGCCATATTGAGTCCTATGCGTCATACTTTGTAATTATTTCAAGTCTATATATTTGTTGTCATAGAGTTTTGGTTGCTATAGAGATATTTGAGTTGTTGATTTTGTGTGTCAAAATGGAGTAGGTAGTTTTGTATTTTCTTTGTAAAATAAAAATGTGTGCTCATTATTAAAAAGACTCATTATTCGAGATATCCATAATACTCAAGATTTATTATTCGTAAAGAAAGTGCGTAAATCTGGGAAAAATCAAAGAGTCATGGTCATATAGAATCGCATAAGCGAAAAAACTATGATTCCTGGCGTATTCACGCGAAAGCTGTCCTAACAAACCAACACTTTTGGGACCACAGCTTGATCGGATCGTTGATGTATCTAGCAATGGCAACAAGGCCAGATATTACGTTTGCCGTAAGGTATCTTAGCCAATTTATTACTTGCTACGGAAACAATCATTGGCAAGCCGCGAAACGGGTCATCCGTTATTTAAAGGAACCAAGAAGGTTGGGCTAAAATATAAAAAAGTGGTATGAAGTAGTGTGGCATGGCAGGCGCTTATTGGGCAGCTTGCACCATGGATAGACGATCCTACACGGGATATATTTTCAAATATAGTGGTGGATGGATAAGTTATGAAGCCAAGAAACAAAGAGTAGTAGCCTTATAGGCAGAGTACACAGAGAACATGGAAGCAGATCTCCTTACCACGGCACTACCGCAACCAAGGCTTAAGAGGGCTATTGTGTATTTCAAAATTGGGTTTACGCACGTGTGGGAGTGTTTTAAAGGACTAAACTGGGAGTCACTCAGACCTGAAGAGACCCTGAGGTCATCATATTTGAGTTGTTGATTTTTTGTGTCAAAATGGAGTAAAATAAAAATGTATGTTCAATATCAAAAAGACTCATTATTATCATTATGTCTATAATTAAAATATAAAGCCTTTACCTGCAACCCAGCAACCCAATTATTAGAGAGTTGGTATACAATAGAAATTTCTAATCGCCACCGTGTAGAGTTTTTACACAGTCTTGCTCTAATTCCTCTCAATCCTACTAATATTTTGAACGTGTGAGTATGTATGGATATTTTTTACTCTTTTACGCACAAACGGATGAACTGATTTGGATGAAATTTGGTACGAAGGTAGTTTAGATTTTGGATTAACACATAGACTACTTACTTTTAATTTCGGGCTAACGCGGGTAACACCGCGGGGCGCAGCTAGTCATAAAATATAACTTTTCAAAAACAAGCTTTTGAGATCCTGGATATCATGAACATGCAGAATGCTAGCCAAAACCAGTAAAGCGAGCCCAAACACGACGGGTCTCTCTTGTTTAGTACAGGAGTTCCTATGGCCACCTTCCGACTCCATCATCAGATCAGCCCCATGGTACCATATTATTGCATTGTCACGCGATATACATATGCGTGGAAAATTTCAGCCTAATCGGAAACCGGTGAAGTTGGTCAAATTTAACTTGCAAGATTCCACCCGAATTTAAATACATAGATAGGTACATCCATTACAAGTTAAATACAAGCTTGTAATATAGGAACGGTTGAGAACCTCATCCGATTCTCGTGGCTTAAAAATTAAGATGGCAATTATTGGCCGTATGGGAGATTACACAGGTGTTGTTGTACATACAACTTTGATTAGTTTTTCTCATACACAGTGTTTTTAAACAAATGTCTTTACCCATCTCGAGGATTAATTTGACTATTAAAATCTCAAAATTTTATTTCCATTTTTCCATAAAGTAACCTCTGATGCGGGTCATATAAATAATCTCAAGTAGCCAGCGTGCTATGGAAAAAGCTATGCTCGGAGTCTCTATCTATACCAATATAATAAGGAGGAAAGATTTGATTGTTTGTTTTCATTGAATAGGCTCCGAAACTACTGAACCGATTCGAAAAATTCTTTCACTGTTGGGAAGCTACACTATCCCTGGGTGACATAGGCTATATTATTATTTTTTAAATAGGGATTCTTAGCCGGGCGAGCCCGGGGCTGGCAGCTAGTATGCAATAAATAAATTATTTGAGTTCGAGTTTGAATGTGATTCGTAGACGAACTAAAGCTACCGATATAGCCCAGCTGATTAGCAAATTAAAGTGGCAGTGGGCAGGGAACAGTTCGTAGCACGGATGGCTAATGTGGCCTTGAAGGCAGGGTAGCATTTGATGCAAGCCGTTTCCAACTGATCTTATTGGAAACCCACAGGGGAGGGCTTTGTTCTTTAAGGGCTAATTTGGCTAATAATGGTTATGACAAAGCTCTGATAGAAAAAAATATGTTTAAGAACATTGCATTAGATCGTTAAAAGGTAGTTAAACTCGTCTTTGAATTGAATAGTAATACCAAACGACATCTATCTGGTTTGCCTTCTTAGATCAGGTAGGATGTTGTCATTCATAATAATTATTGACGTTGAGTTATTTGCGCAGCGAAATATACGAAGGTCAGGACTTTGTAATTTGAGGTTCAAGGTGCGTTTCTAATAATAAAAACATTTATTGAATAAACTGAAGTTTTTGTGAAAATCCAGCGTTGGTAGATTACATATGTTTCTATTTTTTTGTCCCTGAAGTTATAACCAATTTGCTATAGTAAGTTTTTTTAAAGAGTCAAATAAGAAAGATGCGCCATAATTTTGTTTTGACCATAACTTTTCAGGTTTGTTACCAGTGTTACTGCCAATCTTACTACCAGTAGTACGAATGGATGAATTACCGTTCTTACTACTGCCGTTGAAAGTTGTTAGAACAGCAATAAAACATTACCAGTGTTACTATCGTAAAACTAAAATAACAAAACAAACAAAATATGACAGAAATTGTAGTACCAGTAGTGCCCATAGTACTACTACTAAGCAGTCTAGTTGAAAACGGTACACCGAATAAAAATTTTTTTTGAACAAAATTTGTAGAGATTTTTTATTTTACAATATTTAATTACGTACAAGTAGCAAAAAACCCACAGAAATGAGATATTTACAAAAAAAAGCGCAAAAAACCGATTTTTGTGACTTTTGACCTTGAAATTTAATAGTTGGGCACACCCTACCATATGTAGGTTTTGAGACAACTTTAGGGTGTTAATTTACAAGTATTTACAGACTAACAGCTGGGTATCTCGAATTCCGAGATTCTTACCTAATTTAAGCTTAAATGACTGGGCCATTGTAGATTTTTTCAGGTCAAAGTTCGGGTGAAATATGACAGATGTCAAAGTGGCAGCTGATTCTTCACGTGTGTTTGAAATAAAAGGCACAATACTTATTATTAAAATAAATGAAGTATAAAAAGAAGTATTAAAATCAGTCAACAGTTTTATTTACAAACGTTATGGTGTAAAACAACCGAAAATTTGGAACTTCTGTAACATTCGACTCTACAACGTGTTGCTTTGCGAAATTCAGGGTTTGAGACAGACAGACAAACAGACTTTCAGAGGCGTATATAAAACGTCATCATCTTGATGTTTATGATAACACAACTATCATAAACAACGGACCAGCGGGGCAATTCTGTCAACCGATCTCGTCACCGAAGTGATACGCTCCCGAACCCGTTTCGCTTTTCTGACAGTCTTGATAGCTCAAAGCTGTCAAAAAAACGAGAGAAACTTAAGAAAGCGTCACCTCAGCAACGAAATCAGCTAACAGAATTGCCCCTGCTGTGAAATCGCAAAAAAATAATCAGCATACTAATTTTTTATTGACTCTGATCAAACTGTATGAAACAGTTTATTTATTTTTAATAATTTCGGAGTTGGTCCCCAGTAAAAGTTGTAAATAATCATGAGCATATACAGTACACAGGGTTATACAGAACTGGTGTACTAAGCCGAAAGAAGGTGAATAAAACCAAGCCGGAATTCAAGAAAAAAAAACCTGAGCCGTTTCATACTACATACGTTTTGTATCGATCAGCTGATTTTTTATCTCATTTCGAGTTGGCCCCATAGTAAAATTTGTTCATATAATGATGGTTTTTAGCACCCTCTTTTGGCTTAGTACAGGAGGATAACCCAGTATATCTACTCGTATACCTACATCTCTGAAAGCCCCTGCACTTTGCAAAACAGCGTCGTGTATTTTATAAGCCAAATCAAACTTTATGGCGTCTGAGAATTTGAGGCCAGTTGTTGCGCAATATACAGGGTTATTTCTAATCAATTAGTATCTTTTTAGGGGCTTATTCTGTACATCAAAACTAACAAATTTTGTTCTACGACTTTTATTAATTCTCAAAAAAAAGTTGTTCCATAGAAAAATATCGTTCACCCTCGACAAAATGTATGCAACAGCTGATTTTTTTTTTGAGTTCTGACAAAAGTCGTAGAACAAAAGTTGTTAGTTTTGATGTATAGAATAAGCCCCTAAAAGGATACTACAATTAGTATCCTTTTAGGGGCTTATTCTAATCAATATTAGAAATAACCCTGTATAGCACATTCATTTCTATTGTCGCAAATCGAAACCGAGCAAGTGTACTTCCCTCCATTATGATAAACAGCGTGTGTGTCTTGCGCTGTGATCTGAAAACTCAACCTTTTGGTTCCACTCAAAAAGTTCAAATTTCACATCATGTTCGCAAGGCACATTCGCAGTTTATAATTTTTTTAAACGACTTCCAAAAAAGGAGGAGGTTCTATGTTCGTCTGTTTACATATTTTTTTTTTGTGTATGTTCAACAATATTTTCGCCAATTGTGAACCGAATCAAAAAAATATTTTTTTAGTTCTGAAGGTATACTTCCGAGATGGTCCTATTTAAATTTTACCGAAATCGGCTGAGCCGATTTAGAAAATCAACAATAATGTTAAAAAAATTAACATTAATGAACTATTCGAACGAACACGGTGGAAGTCAAAGTTGTGATTTTTTGCAATACCTAAGTAATTATTTTTTATTTCGTATAGGCTTGCGTTTGACTAGGTACATACTGCCCTATGTTTAAACAGATAAGTAGATATGCGGTCTAGGGTGTAGCACGCTTACCTAGAAGATACCTATTTACTCGGGTTTTGAAGACACCTACATTGTACTTTAGCGGGAAGACAGACCCAGGCAAAGCGTTCCACATTCTGGCTGTTCGTATGAGGAATATGGATATTCATAATTCTGAAGGGCTTATTTAACACTGGCTAAGTTTTGATTTTGGACAGCCGATATGTAGTGGTAAAGAACCACTGTAGATAATATGTAGCTAACATCATTGACGCCATTGAGTTTGATTCCGTCTATTCAATGGCTTAGATGCCAGTGATCTGTCGTATCCAGTCCCTGGCCTCGGAGACGCGTGAGAAGATGACCAGAGTCCCGTTCCGGCACTCCACAGCGTCTCCTTCCACCCAGGATGTCACGCCTAGTAGACGACCGTTCGCGTCTACGAGACCACTGCCGCTGTCACCCTGCGGAGAACACCGATACATTATAAATACTACGTATGCAAAACTAAAGTGCAGCCAATAGGTAAGCCATTAAAAAGAGATTAACTTGACATCTTTAACACAGGACAATACAGTCAGAATTAGAGCGCTTGTACACGACCGTTTCGTTTTCGGCTCTTTCGTGGTTTCGCCCCGCAAGCTGTTCGGCCCGCGGGGCGAATTGACGAAGACTCTTTTTGAAGGCCCTCTTTCGCCCCGCGGGGCGAAACGCCGAGAACGATAAAAGAAGAGGCCGTTTCGGTCCACGTTGATAAAGATCAATTTCCCGCATCAGTATTAAGTAATTCTAACGGACCGTTAATAAACAAATGCCTACATTTTTCGCCGGATGGATGTCCGGTGCGTCAACACACGTTCATTATAAACTACTAGATCTACTACTAGATACGAGATCGAGAGAAAAATCGAGTTGACATATTTTGTTTGATTTGACAGTTCTTTTTTGACATTTCTTGGAGCGCACGCTAGAAAAGCTCGCAGATGGCAGAATTTTTCATACTTAACACTTATTGTTATAATGTTGAAAATTTACGCAGTATCATTATAATTTATAGCCTGTGTTATTCTGATGTGTAAGCTATATAATTGCAAAGTTTCATCTCAATCCGTTCAGTAGTTTTTGCGTGAAAGAGTAACAAACATCCATCCATCCATCCTTACAAACTTTCACGTTTATAATATTAGTAGGATACACCACCGCGATTCCGGTGAATAAAAACGATCCGGTGTCTGGTGAAATAAATTGCCGTGATTACAAACGCTCTTACGGCTTACCGTGAACAAGCGCTCTTAGGGTGCATTTGCCTAGCAATATCTAAGGGTTCCAAATGAATAGTTTCCGTGTTAAACGAATTCATTTGCAATATGGATTGCGCCTTTCTTTTTTCGTCATGCAAAGACCAAAACGTTACCGATCACTCCGAACCAAGGCTCCAAACGGTATAATCCGTACGCACGTTGCGAATGGAATCTTGTCAAAGTAAATAAAAAATTACATAAGAGTTTGACAAAGTTTCATTTAAGCAGATAGAACCTTGTCAAAGATGTAAACTGTAATTTTTATTCACTACAACAAAGATCCATTCCATCCCATAGCTATCGCTCGTAGAGTAGGTGAGTATGAAAGATATTCTACTAATCTACACTCACATTGCAGGCGGAGTCGTAGCGAGGCGGGCGGCCGCGCGTGCAGACCATGTCCTTCGGGTCGTACTCGATGAGGGCAGACTTGCACACCTGGTCGTCCAGGATCTCCAGCTCCATGCCATGCATCTCCGACCGCATGTAGCCCTGAGGATGTAACGTGCCACTATAATTACAGTCATTCTAAACACAAGCCGTGGTGGTCTAGTGGTAGTTACACCCGACTTGCAATCGTGATGTCGTGGGTTCAAATCTCGTTCCCGTACCAATGGGTTTCTTTGGAACTTAGGTATGTACAGAATTTCTCACCATTGCCTTTTCGGTGTAGGAAAACCACGTGAGGTAACCTTTATACCTACGTCCGTAAAAGAAATTCGATGGCGTATGTGGATCCACCAACTCGGTTTTGATATGGCCCAATCACCATTTGTGAGTAGGCCTACGTCCTGCAGTTGACTATTGAAAAGACTGGTACAGTAAAGTACAAACACAATCTCAGAAATTAAACTCAACTTGGACTTTCATAAGCATTCTGCACGCCTCATATAGGCAACCGTCAATCAATATGTCTTGTCAATAGATAGGTCACAATTTTAAATCAGAGCTTTGTTAAGTTTAACGCCAATACATACATAATTTTTTTCTTGAAAATTTATTCAATCTTAATCTATTCAAATGAATTGATTTTTACGCTCAACGCGCTGAAGTAGCTGCTGGTGTGAAAATACCTATAAACCTATATACTAAGATACGATTGAATAAACGTATCAAAATAATCCCGCATGAATTGTGCTGCCCCATACTTTCACAACAGCTCCTAAAATGCATTTATTTTCAAGCAGCGTTTGGCTGGGTCTTCACTCACACAGATCAATTCAAATGGATAAGATGACATATAATGTGAGCAGCATAAAAACAGATAGTACGCTCCAGTTGTTTTAGCTACTAAACTATCTCATAACTCTTTAAGCAACAGAAGTATGCGTTTTTACTTTAGCTAGTGACTTACTCCCTGTTTCTCTGCGCCGTAGACCGCTTACCCAACCCCTAAGCCAGGGGTATATATACTGCTCCTCTTTGAGGGTCACTGCGGCTATTGCAGCTAGGTGACGTTCTTACTTTAGCTAGTGGCTTACCCCCTGTTCCTCTGCGCCGTAGCCCGCATACCCAACCTCGAGGCCAGGAGCGAGATACTCTTCATCGTTGAGGGTCGCTGCGGCTATTGTCTTGCCGTCCAAAGGCAGGGGCTCTTCGAGTTCAACTAAGAGGTAATCATAACGTGCTGCTATCTGCAAATGAAAGATTAATGTGTTAACATTGTTACCATGTTGCCTCTCGTGGTGTAAATGTTAGTATGCTATGGAAGCAGTTTCCGATTTCAGCTCTCGGTTTGAGAGTTATTTTGCCATCAGATCATTCATCAATGCATCAGCCATACAACACCCTCAGCTGGACGTATGCTTTTCCTATGGATCACCAATAAGACTGACTACCCAACGGGTAGCAACTTATGTATATCCAGCGCGATTCTGGGATCTTGACGCGGTCATCGGTGGTCACCGGTCTTGTGGGCAGACATCCTACGCTGCACTTATCGATTTGTGGTCTCCACTCCAAGACTTTTTGACCCTATCGATCCCCATTCTTCGAGCTAAGTGCTCTGCCCCCTACTTTTTTAACTTACCAATCCACTGGGATATATCGGTAACTTTGATTCTTACATAGATCTCTTCATTCATGATTCGATCTAGCAGATCGACACGGGACGTAGCCCTCTCCACCCCGCTACCCATCCCCCTGCCCGAAGTTTAAAATTGTAATGATTATACACACTCGGGTCCGCTTGAGGACATCCTGGAACTAAGGAAGTAGGGACCGTCGGAGAGTAGCGGATGAATGACCATGTGCTCACCCTCGCGGTAGATTCTCGACCCTTCCGACAAATTGTAGGTAATGATCATTATACACACCTGCTTGAGGCCATGTATCCTTGCGCTGAGGAAATAAGGGCCCACAGAAAAGAGCGGGTGGATGATCATGCGCTTGCCCTCCCGGTAGACTCCCGAACCGTCGCCCGAGTTGTTAGTGCCGGCGAGCACGCCCAGCCCGTAGTTTGAAATGGCACTGTAAAAGAAAATACTCGAATTGAGTACCTCGTCATTTTTTTAAAGAGATGGGAAGAATTTATATTACTTAAAATTTAGTAAACCGTACAGTTTTAGGAGAATTATATGTCCAATGGTGGACATGTTATGGCTGAAACGACGACGACATCCCATACCGGCTGTCCAAAATCAAAACTCAGCAAGTGTTAGTGTCAAAACTTAGCTTTGGTCTGAAATAGAGTCAGGAGGGGACACCAAAGAAGCAAGGTTGAAAGTTGTTGGTTGACTGGGGGCAGCTACACTTGCTAGGTTTTGATTTTGGACAGCCGATATACGCAAATAATATTCGCATGAGACGTCACCCGCCGGTCCCTCCGGAAGGCCAGCGCTAGTTGGTCCACAACCAGTGTGTAAGGTGTCAAAAAAAACAGCATGTGCTAAAGTGGGACCGGGTTGTGACAAAAATAAAATTAGGCGATTAGGATGACATTGTATAATATTTAAGATTGATTGTTTTTGTTTTTTTGTGGTTTTGTTTAATTTTAATTTTGTCCTAATAAATAACTGTCTATTGTCAAATAAAGAATTTTGAATTATGAGAAGTTTGCCATCAAAAACTTAAATCGTACCAGTGTCCAGCTGTGAGGATCCAAGTGGGGCTGATGATGGTGCCGCCGCAGGTGCTGCCGAACTGGACAGCAAAAGGGAACTTCTCGTTCACTGGTATATCAGTCTTAGGCAATTCTTCTCCGCTTGATTTATCCTCCACTGCCTCGTTGTTGTTGTCGATTGCGTTATCTTCTCCGCCTGATTTTTTCTCCACTGCCTCATTGTGCTTGTCGATTGCGTTATCTTCTCCGCCTGATTTTTTCTCCACTGCCTCATTGTGCTTGTCGATTGCGTTATCTTCTCCGCCTGATTTTTGCTCCAGCGCCTTGTTGTTCTTGTCGATTGCGTTATCTTCCACGTATGGTTTTTGCTCCACTGCCTCGTTGTTATTGTCAAATGCGTTATCTTCTCCGCCTGATTTTTTCTCCACTGCCTCATTGTTCTTGTCGATTGCGTTATCTTCCACGTATGGTTTATGCTCTACTGCCTCGTTATTGTTGTCGGTTACGCTGTTTTCTGAAATGTCAAATTAAGAATGAATTGTGTCCAAAAGTATAACCCGGTCAGAATATCTGTGCACCTCGTTGGAATGCAGCGCCTCTCCCGCTTCCCCTGTCACCTCTCCGCGCACTCCCCGACAGTACGGTTAGCATCTTCGTTGCTGATACACGTCCCGATAATAATTTACGTCCGGACGGTATAATAGACGTCCGGTAACGTATATACGTCCCGATAATTCGATATGACGTCACGAAGTCAGGTGCACAGATATTGTGACCGGGTTGTATACTTAATGATATTTAGCTAAATAGATAGACATAATTTATTTTCAGTTAGAAAATTACATTCAATAGTACACAATAATAATATTTATATACTATAAATCGTCTTAAATAACACCAATAAAATATTTCACACTTGGAAATCAATAATTTCAAATAACTAAGCAAAATGATTAAGCATTGTCAGCGTGGCAATGCAGCCAGCATGCTGGGCACGCTGCCAACTGGCAGTGGGCTTGAGCATTTGGATTATCTTTAGACCTTCATGGGTCTGCGGATAGGTAGTGTAGGTAGTTTTAGCATATAAAGAAGTATTGTATTTTCTTGTGGTTAATAAAAGCAAAAAGATTATTGAAAAAAATGGCGAAGTACGTGTAGGACTCGTGCACGCAGGGTTCCGTACTGTATGGGGCACCCCTTAAATAATTTTTTTTATTTTAATTTTATTATTCATTATTGAGTTGAATTGTATTTACAACTAAATATTATGTGAATATTTCAAGCATCTACCTGTTACCATTATTAATATCGAGCGAAAAATAGTTAAAAATTCAGGATTGTTGTATGGGAGCCCCCTTTAAATATTGATTTTATTCTGTTTTTAGTATCTGTTGTTATAGCGGCAACAGAAATATATCATCTGTGAAAATTTCAGCTTTCTAGCTATAACGGTTTATTAGATACAGCCTGGTGACAGACAGACAGACGGACAGCGGAGTCTTAGTAAAAGGGTCCCGTTTTTACCCTTTGGGTACGGAACCCTAAATAATGCAAATCAGATTAAATAATATCAAATACAGAGCGTAAAAAGAGGAAACATTTTGTATGGTTAAAAAAATTAAGGTACCAATACAATAAGCTAGTCAACAATATTTTTTGATGTTCTGTTGCAACAGCTAACCATAAACAGAGCCGATTAACGAAAACAAAAATAAAATGAACTAAGAAATACAGAAGTTACATTAGCATATTTATTTTCTTGCTAGACAAAGAGCGAACTATGGCAGGCTATGATGTCACGGTCCGTAAGTGTCATACATTCGCCATACTATGTTATAATTTGTGCGAAAGGGTCAAGGCATCCCCTCTTTATCCCTCCCAAAATCTTTACAAAAATCTTTACAAGCTTATATCTCTGAACTTCATTAGTTAATTGTTCATAATTATTTGATAAATTAAATAAGATTGCATTTGTTATATAAGATTGCACATTACTTACCAAAAGCCTCAAGTTTCACGTCGGCGTCTCCATCGACAGACCTCAAGCTGGCAGCCGACGCCAGCGCCAGCACCCCGCACCAAACCATACACCTGAACAGAGACATTTCTCTCACAATGTTTATTCTTAGGCTGCGCTCTCCGTGACCTTACCAACCTATATAACCACCATTCTTGTTGTTAAAACCCTAATTGGAAGTTCCCTAATGTGCTCACTAATTAAAAGACAATATAAAAGAGATATTGTAATGTGATTCCGGTTTTGTGAATTATTTTCCAAGTGCCTGAGGTTAAAGTAATAATTGTTTTTGTAGTTATCTTTCTCATTTTTAGGGTTCCGTACCCAAAGGGTAAAAACGGGACCCTATTACTAGACTCCGCTGTCCGTCTGTCAGTCATACTTCTGTCCGTCTGTCTGTCACCAGGCTGTACCTCATA
Source organism: Hypomecis atomaria (assembly GCA_964007245.1). Classification (NCBI taxonomy): domain Eukaryota; kingdom Metazoa; phylum Arthropoda; class Insecta; order Lepidoptera; family Geometridae; genus Hypomecis; species Hypomecis atomaria. The sequence goes on from OZ023288.1 coordinate 23,600,034, forward strand.
AACCGTGATACTTAGATAGAACGTTGAAATTTTCACAGATGGCGTGTTTCTGTTGCCACTATAACAACAAATACTAAAAATAGAAGCTAAAAAGGAAAGTGGGGCTCCCATACAACAAACCTGAATTTATTGCCATTTTTCTCGCTCGATTTCAATAACGGTGACAGGTAGATGCTTGAAATATTCACGGATTAAGTTGTATATTCCTTTCAAAAATAAACAATGATATTAAAATAAATTTTATCATGGGGGGGCTTCCAAACGGTACAGAACCCTTCGTGCACAAGTCCAACTCGCACTTGACCGATTATTTTTTTCCTGTTGTTATTAATAATGGACTTTTTAGTAATGCTTATACTCGTATTGTCGCTTAATGGCAGTGTGGATAACATTTCTAAACCATGACCAAAAAATAAAGTGTTGTGTAGAAAATAAGGAAACATATTTCATGCTTAAAGGTTCTGAAATATTATTCTTTATTCTATATTATTCTTTATTCATTTATACTTATTCTAATAGTCGTGATTCCTGATTTGATTTCTTGTTTTGATCGTTATGATCATCGTTCTGCTTCTCATGATACCGCGTTGTGGATCTGTCTGCCCATACTCACGAGTTTAATGTAATCAGGCCTATGTGACGTGTGTATTAGTATAAGTCAAACCAAACTTTTTGGCGTCTGTAAACACGAGGAGAGTCTAACGGATTGTATGACGCAAACGGATTGCATAACGCAAACGGGTTGCATGACGCTAACGAGTTGCATGACGCTAACGGGTTGCATGACGCTTCTGCATTGACATTAAATTCAATTCAATTCAATTATTTATTGCAACATAATACTATGTAATTTTTATATGCGGTTCTTAGATTACATGATATAATAATGTCAAATACATATGACCCTTCAAGAGTAGGTGTGGCAAATCATTAATTACATTGGGAAGGCATTACAAAATTCTTATTATAAAATTAAAAATAAATTGTCATCACAAAATCAAAAACTAATTAATCATGGTCATTAAGCCCGATAAGGCGCCAGCGTAAATTTAATAGCAACGTAAAAAGTGTTCTCTCTATCGAATGCCTAAAGTGAAAAAGAAACAGAAATATGCTATTTAACTAATATAATTGCGATGACGCCTCTGTAATCAGGCTAATTATCTCTGTCATCCACATCGCCATCATCTTATTCAACATCTAAGCCACTGTAGCAGTTATGAGCCGCCCAGGTTTTTTTCTTTTTAAATGACTTATAGCTGTTGGCCTCTGAGGCCTCTACAGCTTACCGGACATGGGCGAGCGCGGAAGGCGGCTGAGCCCTAAGATTAAGTTATAGGGTGACTAGCGCAAGGACACCTGAGAAGGTACGGACCTCGGCTTGGGCCATCACCCGGCGGGGGAGATCAGACTTGCCGGCACCCCAGAAGGGGAGCCGCCCAGGGCCACGCTCCGCTACTCTATGTAGCTGGGCTGGCTCGGGTAGACGCTGGAGGGGGAAATGCACAAAACACCCCATGCGAGACGTCGTCACCCTATAACCTAATCTTAGGGCTCAGCCGCCATCCGCGCTCGCCCATGTCCGGTAAGCTGTAGAGGCCTCAGTGGCCAACAGCTATACGTCATTAAAAAAAAAAAAAAAAAAAAAAAAAAAAAAAAAAAAAAAAAGTGCATGACTTATCGCCCCTACTTCGAATAAGAATACAGCACGATGATAGTTTTCTTGTACTACATTAACTTGTACTATAATAAGTATGTGATATCTTGAAACGTATGTACCTACTACTTGTGATTAGATTTAAATTATTTAAACTGTATCATAAGCATTGTTATCTGACGATTCCCAGTGCAATTGTAAATATTGTAATGTCTACGGAATAAAGGAGCTTTGACTTTGAGTCATAGGTACTGCACTCTGATTCGGAGATTTGGTAATGTGCGCAACAGAATTACATAGGTACTTATACCTATTTCATAAGTTTTTATAAAGATTAATTGAGTAGCCCTGGATTCCGAGGTAAGTATAAAGCTTAAGGCACTTCACTAAAAGCTAACTTTACCAATAACCAAGCAGTTTAATTCGGATAATTTTATTTGAATCAATTTTTTTCATCCACACGTGACGACATCTGTGGAGGGGACGAAGAATCATTTTGCTTGCATAGTTTGGTGAGTTTCCCTTTTAAAGAAATTTGGAGAAAGCGCCGCGCTAAAAACTTTTACAAGTTTGCACTAGATGTCGCTTTACATAATAATTGTTATTATTTTAGACCATGGTTTCTAACTTTTCAACCGACTATAGACCTTCAATATGACTAGTTGGAAGCAGCTTGTATTCAGCGCAAATGTTGATAGAACGCCTACCCACATTGTGGGTGGACGTTCTATACATATTATACCTAGTCAATAAATAGTTTAAAGAAAAACATAAAAAGATTTTCTGTAATCATTTTATTTTTCATTATTATAAACAGTTTATTATAATTACTTTCATTGCTGTAGTAGTACATTATGGTGGTAATACAAAATAACTAGTTCATACACTTACTTCAAAAAACATAATTGTGGTATTTGAACAATAATTACTGGCAGTGTATATTTGCAGCTACTAAGTAACATACATCGAAAATAAATAAAAATATTATCAGTCCGGAGGTAAGCAATTTCATATAGGCAGATTGTCTCAATCAGGGTAAGAAGTCCATTTTTTTTTTGGGTCTTTTGCTTGGAGCCAATATCTATGGTTACAAACGTGCAAAAAATGTGTCCGAGGCAAAACTCTGCCCAAGGTACGTAATGCACAGGCTTTTTATTTAGTCGTAAGGCGATTGCAAGCCGACTACAACGCCGAGCGGCGCGATGCAAAAATTCTCGCTTACAAGCACTAAATAATTAGGTGATATAACGTCGAGATTCGAAAAAACGGGTCATTGTGAATTACCTATTTAATGTAAATATCTAAGTCGGTATGTATGACGGCGCTCGGACATTTTTTTTACTATTTTCGCTTAGGAACTGTGGCTCTGTAGATATTTGCTCGAAGGTTGCCTTTTACAGTTAGACTACTCATTTAATGTTTAGGAAAACTCATTTAGTGCTATGAATAGGTAGCGTTAACGATTTACATACACTTAAAAACCAAATTAATGTGGAGTCATTTAGGTAACATTTGACAGTTCATTTATGCAAAGAAAAATATACCTTACACTAAAGGAATAAAACTCATGAAAACATTATTGACGACGACCGATAAGTGTTCTCGAAGCCGGCTTGGAGTTTTATTCCTTTAATGTAAGGTATATTTTTCTTTGCATAAATGAACTGTCAAATGTTACCTATTAAAATGACTCTACTTTAGTGGTCAGTTTTTGCACGAAATCGCATCACCTGATTTTCACCTTAGTTTTTAGTTAGTGGACTCTTGTTAATAAGCACAATACTGGTCATGTGCCATACACTAGATGTACGAGAACATAGCTTGTTAACGCTATCTACTTATGGACACTTAATGAGTTTTTAACTAGGTTTATCTATAAATGCCAAAAATTCAATTAAAAAAATATTACGCGCTGTAATTATAATTATGTTCGATTTATACAAGATATCCAACAGTTCTAAACAAATCATATAAGTCGGTATACATTGCATTCAATATAGTTAATTATTTAGCTTGAGTATGATTTTACTCTCGATTACAGGCACGTAAGTGTAGCGCTGAGGTTACTGTGGAGGGGATGGCTGCGCATAGTGACCGCCATAGTAAACCCATGAGCAACCATCCCCTCCACAGAACCCTCAGCGCTAGACTTACGTGCCGCGACCTGTACAATGTTGTTAACAGAATAAATATGAGTAGGTATGTACTGAGTGAGTGGATTTAGTGTCTAAATTCTTTATAGGTACGTTATAGGTACTATAAACAGTACTATTTACAATATAACGAAGTATAATAGTCGCAATTCATGCTAAATAACAGTACCAAGTATTTATGTAAATTTAACAGACAATTTAACAAAATTGTAATGTTAGAATTTAACAAAATTGTTGTGAATATAGAATATTGTTTGATAAAAAACAATATAGAATATTGTATGATAAAAAACACCATGTGGTGGCTGAATCTTTCATTGTAAGTAGGGTCTGTTTGAACATTCTCATGATATCGTCAAATACACTAATGCACAAATAATGATTATATTTTATAAATAAATAGTCCGTATATTTATAGCATCAATTATTAATTAAAATTCTTTTCGATGTTATTTGACACCAGAGTAAAAAGTGTAACAACTCAGTCTGTGAAGTTTTATGGAGTACAATATTTTGTATTAAAAAGTAAAGTTGACGTCAAATTCAATGTTTCTTGCTAAAATATTTGGTTAATCTGAAATATACATTAGGTGTAAAAAACTATTGTATTACAAAAATAATAAAATCCGGAAATACATACCTACATATTACATACAATTTTTTTATTAAACTTAGCGTCAATTAACGATCAACGGCATTGAATGACAAAAGGAAATATACGTAATCGGTTTTTCATAACAATTTTTTTTAGTAACGCGAATTAGTATTTAGACTACAATGTGCCATCTAACGTAAGCTAAAACGTACCTACTCGTACTTGCTAGAAGGCAACTTGTTTACTACATCCATCGGTCAATAAATCATATTACTAAGCTGGGGCTACACTCATCACGATGATACGAATATTCGAGATTTTTATTCCTAAAATAGAAAAAAAAATTAGAACAGTTGCTATCTTTTCCCTGAATTTTGCATAAATTTTACGTTGGAGTTCAACATGAACATATTATTTTAAAATGTATAATTATGTGTATGTGAGTGTTATGTTTTACTATAAATGATTAAAACAGCACAAGACCCAAACAATACACATCGCACAAAATTAAATGTGATTCACTAAGAATTTTATAAATAAATTCGTTACAACCCGGTCACAATATTTGTGCACCTGACCTCGTGACGGAATTGATTACAGATTATTACAGATTCAGTATTATCTATATATTTTTACCAATTCTGTATCGGCAACGAAGATGCTAACCGTACTGTCGCACCGGGGAGTGCGCGGAGAGGTGACAGGGGAAGCGGGAGAGGCGCCGCATTCCAGCGAGGTGCACAGATATTCTGACCGGGTTGTAGTAGCAAGTTATTAATTGCAATATATTAGAGTATGTTCGTTGGATTTTCTGATTTAGGACTTTTTTTACAAAATAAACGACCGTATTTTTAAGACTAGATAAAGCCAACATACATTCTCACTCTATAATATAATATACCCCGTGGCATAAATTTTATATACCAACAAAACTATGATTATGACACTGTGTAATATTTAGTTACAATACAAATACTTAAGTAATTATTTATACAAATTATATATTTTACACTTCCAAACATACTAAGCTGACATTTTATCACAATCATTTAAATATCTATCATTACACAATGATATAATATTTCACCAACATTTCATATAAATAATTTTAATGACTCCTTAACAATGACTAATTTTGATATATTTATTATTTATCATTGCATATTTTAGTCTCCGATAAGCAACTTTATTTATATTTTGACGGTTTTAAAAATTCATTACATAAGTATTACATGCATTTTTTAATTTCTAAAAAGTAACTTGTCTTTGTTCCAAAACAGAGCCATTCTATAGGAAAAAATATGCTACTAAAAATAAATTATAATAAAATTATTAGACGAAAATCACTTATTAGAGTAAGTTCGTAAAGGCCGGGTGGCTTATTACTTGTAGTCACTTATTTACTTGTAGGTTTTAGTCGGCGACAAAATTTGAAAACCACTTGGTGGGTTCACGTAACAATTAATTACCTAAATGTCGTAATATCTACAAACTAGAATAAACTAGTCAAAAAGAAATAATATTTGCATTTTCATTTGCATCTTCTTCATACGTGACGTTGCTATTTGCGTGCGAATAATCGCTTCATTTTCAGCGCATTTTTAACCCCCGACAAAGAGAGGGGGTGATAAGTTTAACGTGTCTGTGTATCTGTCTGTGGTATCGTAGCTCCCAAACGGATGAACCGATTTACGTTTAGTTTTTTTTTGTGTCATAGATAATTTTATCCCGAGTGTTCTTAGCTGTTTCATGAAAATCTGTTCAGCCGTTTGAAGATCATCAGCTCTTTTTTAGTTGATGTGGGGATCTACCTACCTTCCAATGTCCTATCGATTCGAAATTTGGTACCGTGTTACTTCAATGACATTGAAAGAAAAAAGAGTTTATTTTGTGTCGGGGATTTTTTTTTTAAATTTTAATATTATTAAACATTTTGCTGAAATTTGCACTATCTCGCACTCCGGAAGAGTGGCTATAATTATTAATTTTATGAGTGTCTAGTAAACTAAAACATTTTTTTTACTGCCTTGTGCATATCTGAAGAACAACAGTCAGTTACGTTACTTCAAAATATTCCAACAGTGTTCAACGTTAGTTTAAAATAAACACCGCTGTTGTTCTTCATTAAACTCGTTCCGATAAGAAAGATTTTGAGTTTCATTTTAGGAAAAAATCTACAACAAATAGTGCTTCCCCAATTTTTTTTTACAGTGAAATCATCTGTAAATCTTACGAAGTAATGACACGTGATGTGATGCCGCAGATGGATATTACGCTTCATTCACGGCGTCGGCCTCGATACAACAACAACAATGTACGCGACGCGCGATCCTCTGTTTGTGGCGGACATAATTAGTCAGCGGAGAATGCATGTCATAATCATATCGGTAGGTAGAAATTCCTCGTTGCCGTTCTAAGCGGAAAGTTGCTTCAGGAAGTTAGGCTCGTGATGCTACAGCACAGAGAGCGGTGGATATCGCGCAGGTGCCGCCACGGCGCCGATACAAGCATGGACGTGACTACTTGTAACGGGTATCAAATACAGTAAATGCAGAATGTCGTAATGAGGCTGGTAGATAGAAACGTTCTAAACGTCAAGTTGCTTCAAAGAGTTGGGGACGTGGTGCAACGTCACAGTTGACCGCGAATATCACGTAAGTGCCATCACGACATCGATATAGGCTAAAATGCGACGCGCGCGCGGTACACTGCCAGCGGCGGAAATAAGTGGGCACCAAATGTAGCTTTTCATCGTATGTCCGGCAGGCGAATATGCTTTGAAGAAATTTTAAACATCACGTAAAGTGTTTTAAACATTTAGTTGCTTCAAGAAGTTGGGCACGTGATGCGCCACATTGTCACGTCCCAACGAGGTCGATAGGTAGCAATACTTTATAGAAGTTCTATACGTCAAGTTGCTTCAAGAAATTAGGAACGTGATGCGAGCCCTCAGAGGGCGGCGGATGTCTCGCTGGCGGCGCCACATTGTAGATATCGGCGTGACCGCAGTGCGCTTACGATAATTTCAATTGCAGCTAAGGCAGCACGCTTTAATAAGGTCGACAGGTAGCAATATTGTAGAGGTTCTACACGTCAAGTTGCTTCAAGAAGTTGGGGAGGTGATGCGGCGGCGGATGCCTGGCGGGCGGCGCCACCGCGTCGATGTCGGCGTGGTCGCGGCGCGCGCGCGGCGCGGCGCCGGCCGGCAGCAGCAGCGGCACGGGCAGCAGCTCCGGCATCACGCTGTGGTGCGTCACCAGCGCGTTCAGCGAACGGAACTCTTTCGTGAAACCCTGGAACAATACATTTACTACTTTAAACCGAATGAGTTGTTCAGCGTAGGTATGATAGGCTTCCGGTGACGATTATTATGATAATGATAAACACCAATTTAAAAAAAAACATAACCAATTTTTAGGATTGAAAAAAATTTTTATCCTCACTTTACATGGTATGGGAGCAACCTCTTAAATAAACTATTTAAAAAAACATGTTTTAAATTGAGATGTATACTAAAACTACCATAATCTCAGATTCCATACAATTTCATTTAGAAATGAAACGTCGATTTAGAATTCGGTGTCATCATAATTATAAGTAAATACGGCTAAATTCACGTACTAACTAAATACTGTCGGGCCGCTGGGAACCTGACCGGTTTCGGAGTATTCAGTTCTCCATCCTCAGGGAATACGCGCGCCACCGTCGCGCGCGCAAGTCGCCGGGTATTTAGTTAGTACGTGACTTTAGCCGTATTGTATTGTATTGTATTGTATTTGCTTTTTCAGCCTTTTGGCATTATCAAAATGCGCTTAGGCACGTCAAGTTGTAACAATAAGTTAAAATTACACAAAGAAAAAAAAAGTACATAGGCTTGTTATACACTATTTTACTATACACTACCAGCTAAGAAATGGCAGAGCTACTCCCAAGCCTTTCTATCATCTAAATATTGTTGATAACTATAATAAGCATTACAAGTTAGTTTTTCCTTGACAATTTTTTTGAATTTATTTTCATTTAAATCTAATATTTCACTTGGAATTTTGTTATAATAAAGCACAGAGTTTCCAAGAAAGGACTTTTTGCCTTTTTCAAGTCTGAAGCGAGGAAATACTAACTTGTCTTTGTTTCGTACATTATATGAATGGATGTCAGATATTTTCTTAAAATTTGCTATATTTTTTCGTGTATACATGATTACTTCATAAATATATAGTGATGGCACTGTTATTATATTTATTTCTTTAAACATTTCTTTCAAAGAATCTCTAGGTTTCAGATTATAAATAGCTCTAACAGCCCTTTTTTGTAAGCAAATATTTTATTGATATCTGCCGCTGTGCCCCAAAGCAAAATGCCATAGCTCATGATACTGTGAAAATATGCATAGTATACTAGCCTTGCAGTGGCGACATCTGTCAATTTTCTAATTTCTCTTATTGCATATATAGCCGAACTTAGTCTTTTACTTAATGCTGTAATATGGGTTCCCCATTGCAATTTATGATCCATTGTAATACCTAAAAATTTCGTTGACTGTACAGTCTCTAGTTTTTCACCCATTATATGCAAATTGGGGTCAGATACGTTTTTGACATTACAAAGTGAAAATTTCACACATTTAGTTTTAGTGGGGTTAAGTACCATGTTGTTAGCTGAAAACCAATTACATACTAATTCTAAGATGTCATTTATAAATTGTACATCAGCATTTTTTCTCTTTACTTTAAACATGAGTGAGGTATCATCGGCAAAGAGTACTATGTCATTAACAGCCTTTTGCTTGATTATGAAGGGCAAATCATTCATGTATACCAAAAATAAGAAAGGGCCTAAGATTGAACCCTGCGGTACGCCCATCTCAACAGAACAACCTTTTGACTTTACTCCATTTACTGCAACTTTTTGCTCCCTGTTTGACAAATACGAGCAAATTAATTTAAGAGCTTTATCTCCAATCCCATAGTGCTTCAGTTTTTTAAGCAAGGTTTCGTAATGGACGCAATCAAATGCCTTAGAGAGATCACAAAATATTCCATAAGCATCACAAGATTCATCCCAAGCCTCCAATATGTAAGTTGTTAATTTAGTTCCAGCGTCTATAGTCGATCTACCTTTAGTAAACCCATATTGATGGTTATGCAGCAAATTTTTTAAAGTAAAGTAAGACAGCATTTGATTAAGTATAATTTTTTCAAAAACTTTACTCAATGTAGGCAGGACAGAAACAGGCCTGTAATTTGATGGATTGTTTTTACATCCTGATTTGTATAAAGGTACAACTTTACTAAGTTTCATCAAATCTGGAAAGACTCCTTCGTCAATACAGCTGTTAAACAAGTTTGCCAAAAATGGAGCTATGATAGGTATGATGCTCTCTAATGTCTTTACTGAAATACCCCATACATCTTCAGTGCTTTTAATTTTTAATGATTTGTAGGTTTTAATAATTATATTTGGTGTGACATGGTGAAAGGTAAAGTTTTGTGGCAATGATTCAACATTGTTTGTTAGATATGATTCAGCTATTTCAGGTGAAGCTTTAAGTGACTTCGTAATCTCAATAGTAATGTTAGAAAAAAAGTCATTGAAAGCGTCAGCAATATCTTTACTTTCTGATAAGACTTTGTTCTCTCGTATCCTTACATAGTATAAAATAAAGTCGCTATTTTTGTCTGTTTGTTTGTCTGTATGCTTAAATCTTTAAAACTACGCAACGGATTTTGATGCGGAAAAAAACTATCGGATCACGCCGACATACAGATGCGAGCCAGCGCCGCGCGCGCCAACATGCTGGCCAGGAGGTTCCACAGATGTAGCGACTTCGTAAAACTCAGGTTTTTATCAGTTTTTGCACGAGCGTGTATACGGTAGAATTGTGGACAAACCACACGCGCGGGGCGCTTAGCGAGATGAGGGTGCAGTACAACCATGCGTGGCGCTCCATGTTCCGGTTGCCGCGGACTAGGAACTTATGTATCCAGTGTAATGGTGGAGTATACCTTGATCTTGTATCCCTTGGGCGTGCGCAGGATGAGGTAGTGCGCGATGCCGGCGGGCTGGAAGTCCCGCGGCACGCGCACCGAGAGCGCGTAGCACCCCGCCTGCGTCGTGCTGCCGCGGACTAGGAACGCGCCCACCTGCTGGCTGCTCAGCACCTCCAACGCTATCTGGAAATACAATCAATACAGTTACATTAAATTCTCTTCTTTGATGGATGCCAAAGCGCTCAGTGCCGCGCATGATGTCGTTGTAGAATGTAGACGTTGAGTGATAACTTTCTGCATTTAGACAGCAAAGGAAATGCGTGGTTGAGATCAGGCCAGTTACCTCTCATGGGCATAAGAGGAAACTGGCCTAAACCCAGCAATCGGTCGGTAAAAGCTGATAAAGACGAATATATGTAAGGAGTTAAGTATCTGACTGCCTCGGTGGCTCAGTGGTTAGTGACCCTGACTTCTGGGTCTAAGAGGCGTAGGTTCGATCCCCACCCAGGGCAAACATTTGTGTGGTGAACATAGGTGTTTGCTCTGTGTCTGGGTGTTATTTAGGTACTATCTATATAAGTATGTATTTAAAATATGTATATGTAGTATATCAGTCTCTGGCAGCCATATCACAAGCTATGCTTAGTTTGGGGTCAGAGACCGTGTGTAAAATGTCCCTATTATATTTATTATTTACATTTGTAGTTTCTTTACGTTTCCTGTGTCGGTGTACGTACCGCGGCTTAAGCTAAACGTGCAGCATTTTGGATTTGTGATAGACTCGCGTCACTACGCTGTCAAGCCTGCTAAACTGCTAAGACTGGTAACTCTGAGAATCACGGTTACAGATAACAGGGTGCGGGGCGCAATTCAGGCTCAGCGTGCGGCACGTTGTAGTTCCGACGACGACCTTGTCCGTCTTACGATGCTGACTCACTGTGTAAGTAATAACATCATAAAAGAGGCTAACTTCTCTAGGGATCCCGTGCTGGAACCAGGGCGCGTGTCGCAGCTCGGGCTCGGCGCGCGGCACGTTGTTGTTCCCGGAGGCGCGCGACGCTCCGCACGACGACGCGCCCGACGACGACGACGTTGTTCGACTGCACGCCGCCGACGGACTGAAACCATGCAACAACATTATTAGTAACTAGCGACCCGCCCCCGCTTCGCACAGGTGTATTAAACATATTAACCTTCCTCTTGAAACATTCTATCTATTAAAAAAACCGCATCAAAATCCGTTGCGTAGTTTTAAGGATATAAGCATACATGGGGACACACAGCGGGAATCAACTTTGTTTTACACTACGTAGTGAGAGTGATTGCTAAAATTTCTTGTCTTCGTCTCTCTCATATTTTAAATTTTCAGAAAGACCAGTTCCAAGTGGTTTGTTTCATTTTGCGTGTTCTATTCTATGGCTTTATTTTGTGTGCACCTTATTCTCAGTTTGAAATTGAAATGACCATTCTATGCAGGCCAGGCTATAATCAGGTCGTATAGGATGTAGTACGTACCTGTTTTTAAGGTTACCACACATCCGGAAGTCATCAACATCGTGCATGTTGTCGTTCCGGCGCGGCGTGGGCGGGAGCGGGACGGGGATATGGTCGCGGTTGCTCTCTCTCGTTCGCGCCTCCGCCTCCGATGCCTCGTTGATATAGCCGCCATTCATACACAGCGGCAGGTTTGTGGGCCTGGAACATACGGCATGAATGGTCTAAATGATATTTCAATAAAGGTCATAGAAATAGTGGCTAAAGACACACGAGACCTTACTCGCCCTAGTCCAGATAAGTCTACTACAGAACAGCAGTTTCTTTTTCTCTTCTGTGGTCAAGACTATACAAATCTAGACTTATCATCAACATAATTTACTATGTATTGTGGGGTCGTCAATAGTGTTGATATGAAGAATAAGGATTTTTCATACATCGATAGGAAAAATAGATAGTTAAAATGGATGTCTAAAATATAAGACAGCAATATTTAAATTAAAAAGTAGCCTACTTTGTGCAAATATCTGCGACGAGTGATCGTCATAGCTAGGTTGAAGAAGCGCGATAGCGAAGCAATTATACGCCAGTTCGAGTTGAATAGAAACTACTCCAATTACTATTTGAAGAATTATATCAGGCTCCAGTTACGTGGCGGCTGCTTGCCGTGCCGTTCGTAGCAGCTTGCGTCTGTCCATGACGTAATTAGGGGATGAGCATAGCTGGGAGTTGCAGTCCCTAATATTTTTTGTCCACCCCAGAAAACTTGAAAGTCGCTGCAGCCTTCCACGAAGAAAATCTAGCTACGACAAAGCCTCCGTTGTCTTGTCGGTTAATCATAGATAGTGAATTAGTGACTCTAGTGTTAGATAGATAGATAAATTCTTTATTGTTTACACCATACAATATAAAACAAAGAAAGAACAACTTAAAAAAACTAGTGGCAACAACAGGCGGCCTTATCACTAAAAGCGATTTCTTCCAGGCAACCTTAGGATGGAGAAAAGTATTTGAAGATAAAAATCGACGGGGTGTGCTTTAAAGAGAATGAATTTCAATTCAATTCAATTCGTTTATTTACAAAAAATGTAACTTACAGCACTTAATACTAGGCGTTACATTTTTTATGCTTAAAGACTACGAATAAAAATATTACATAAAAATAGAATAGAATATACAAACATGAAATAAAATTAATAGGAATAACAACGTATTATTATAATTTTTATAAATTTTTACGCTAACTATACTTAATTACCTACCTACCGTTAAATGTTAGGAATAAAATTTGAGATCATAATTTGACTTCTTCGCAATATGAAAGAATATTTTTAGCAATGGTTGTCCATTCGTCGGCAAAGATGTCTACTAGCGGGTGGGAGGCGCTGAGGGCGTTAAGGTGGTGGTGTGCACGACAGATGGGGGACTGCTGGCGCGCGACAGTGCGCGCGGGTGCCGGTGAGAATAGAGGAAGACGCGCACCGAGCACTGCGTGAGTTCCGTTCCGAAATTTGGCTCGCTGTTCGGGCACATTTAGGCGAGTGACTTCGCAGAGTAAGTCAGGGCAGTCTAGTTTTGCATGAAATATTCTGTGGACCGTTTGTAGGTTGTCGTATAGTCTTCTTGTTTCTAGTGAATTGAAACCTAATGTCCCCTGTAGGTAGCTAGTTGGATACATGTACGGGTAATAAACGTATTTTTTCTTAAATAAGAAACGGAGGAAGCGTTTTTGAACTTTTTCTAACATGTGTGCGTATGTCTTTTCATAAGGGCTCCAAACAATAGAACTAGCTTCCAGTTTGGATCTAATGAGAGCGTTGTACAGGAGAACGACGGCTTTATCATTTTTAAACTCCTTACAATTTCTTGTAACAAAGCCCAGTCGTTTGAAGCAGTCTATGGTGAGATTGTAAATATGATCGTGGAAGGTAAGTTTCGAGTCAAATATAACGCCGAGGTCTTTTACGGATTGGGTTCTAGTCAAATGTTTTTTGTTAATACTATATTGTAGTCCCATGGTGTGCGCAGATCTAGTAAAGCTCATAAACTGGCATTTGTCTATATTTAGGTACAGTTTGTTTTTTTCACACCACTGCTCTATTGCATCTAGGTCTTTTTGCACTGCACTGATATCGTTAAGAGATTTAATAACAGCCACTAATTTAACATCATCTGCATAAATGAGACATTTACAGTATTGAAGGCATTTCTCTAAATCATTAATAATTGCTGAAAATAGTATCGGACCCCAGGATGACCCTTGACTGACCCCTGACGTCGTTGGATAGGAGAAAGAATCGTAACACCCAAGTCGAACGAATTGACTACGACCAGATATGCTGTCTGAGATGAAGTCTGTAAGTTTGGGTGCGAAAGGACAATGACGAAGTTATAATAGGCAAATAAACATACATACAAAAATAGTACACACGAATACTTGAAATACTATAAATAAAAATGAAATAAATAAATAGAAATACACTAATACATAGTTATACAATATACTACATAAATAGAAATAATAACGAAGCAACAAAACAAACACTATCAACTGCGGTTTAGCAACTGTGACAAGTATAAACTCTTTACCTGTTCCCTAAAAACGTCTTGCGACGGAGCTCGTCTTATAGAAACAGGCAAAGAGTTCCAGAGTTGGACAGCCTGGTAAGCAAAGGACTTTCCGTAAAAGTACTCACAATGCGCGGATGGAGTCATAAGGGTAAGGTTATCTGATGATCGAAGTGGGATAGTATGGGAAGTGTGCCAAAAAGTGAAAGATGGGCGGCGTAGAGTCGTCGTCTGGAGGCTGTAGGAGTGCGCTGCATGAACTGCTCTCGGCGGCTCGCCGAGCCGCAGAAGTTCACTATATTGGCTCACTGGCTGTTGGTAGACAGAGATTCACGTAGTGGGAGTATCGGCGAAGAGCAGCATGGAGTCGTCATTTAACGGCTCGTCGAGCCATCGGTAGCAACTCACTCCGTCGGTTGTTGGTGACTCACGTGGTGGGGGTATCGGAGTCAAGCGCCGTGGGATCGTCATCCAAAGGGCTGCAGCAGCGCGCCACCAAAGCTGCGTGTCAGTAGCCATATGGCAGCAGCTCAATCTTTCGGCTCGTTGGTTGTTAGTAGAAAGACTCACGTGGTGGGAGTGTCGGCGACGAGCGGCGTGGAGTCGTCGTCTGACGGCTGCAGCAGCGAGCCGCCGAAGCCGCGCGCCAGGCGCCGCATGAGCGGCGGCCGCTCGCCGAGCCGCCGGTAGCAGCTCACCTCCGTGGGCGAGTTGCTCTCCTCCGAGCTGCTCGGCGACGGCTCGCTCACCAGCGGCGACATGCCTATCAAGTCGCATTTTGCTGGTGACCTGGAAACATGTAACACATAAATAAGTATAGGCCGAGTCATACATCTTGGTGTCTGTATTGTTAGTTGCAAACTGCGCAAACTCAATCCTGGCTTCAGTTTTAAATTCGAAGCCGCGACTAAGTTTGCTTCAGCCTATAAATGTTGTTTAAACAGTTTTGTAATTTCGCGGTATGCATCAGTGAAAGCCCATTTGTTTTTAAACAACCATAAAGTTATTGTATCATAGATGGATATTATGTTTAATATATCATAGATATTAAAGATCGATATTGTAATTTTTTTAATCAATTTTATTTTACAACATTCCATTTCATTTATACTGACTGACTGACGAAAATCTACCAAATTGGATACATTTGGTAGGTTTTCGTCATTCATACAACTGGCACCTTGTTGTGTTTACTTGTTTTTATATAAGTTGAAATGGATGATTTATTTATGTAAGTAATTGATTTCTTGTTAAGTCTTTACCATTGTGTAGATTTTTTTGACTATTCAACAGTGTCTCTGACACCCATTTGTCGAACAAATGAACTATGAACTATTATGATGCACCAACAGCTCTTTGTGCCACTGGCCCAGCTACCGGAACAGCAAAAATGTATAAATAAATATAAGTAGAATATATTTACAACTAGCGGCGCTGGTTCGGCGCAGTTGACTCTCACCGGTGCGCGGTGTTCTCGTCAAAACCTTATAATACTAAAATATGTCTTATTGAACAGTACAAAATACATGCTATACGTTTGCGTAGAATCAATTCCATTTGGCTTAGCTTTTTCTCCTGCTCGCCCAAGTTATTCGCGCCACGAGAGTGAGCGGGAGGAAAAATGAAGCCGAACGCCAGACCGCATAGCCAATACGAGGGCTGGTCTATTCTACGTTGTAAATATAGAGGATATAATGTTGAGTTTACCTGTTCCCGCAGTGCGGGTAGTGGTTGGCGAGGCCGGGCAGCGAGTCGGGCGCGCGTGCGCTCAGGCTGCCGCACTCGCTGCCGCTCAGCTCCTTGCTCTGAAACACCACGTCATTTTAATGAGTCATGTGAAGAAGCCGTGGTGTTCTAGTGGTAGTGACACCGGCGTAACAATCGTGAGGTCGTGGGTTCAAATCCTGGTCCCCTACTTATGAGTCCTTTGGAATTTATGCATGGGATTTCACACCACTGGCTTTTCGGTGAAGGAAAACATAGCGAGGTAGGCAACTTGCATACGTCCGTAAAAGAAGTTTGATGGCGTATGTGAATCCACCAACCCGCACTGGGCTAGCGTGGTGGGTAAGGCATACGTCTTGTAGTAGACTATTAAAAAGGCTGTTACAATAAAGTGTCTTCTAAAATGATTTGTAGACATAGTACACAAATGTCACACTACAGGCTTTTAGTAAAGCATCGTGAAGCAACCTGCATTATTTCTGAGGAAGAAGTTTATAGCGCATGTGAACGTAATTTTCACGGTTGCATCATTTGTCTTTCAACGGTCGGTTTATTTCAGCCGTATTTATGTTCACAGTGAGATTTTAATAATTATATACCTAAGTGATATAATGTGAAAGGATATATGAAAGTAAAGTGAAGTACTTTATTTTCATATTTCCTTTAAATAACGCAAACTTTAAAACCTTATCTACAAACTGCTGAAGCAGTTGAAGCACTAAACGGGAAAAGGATAGGTACAGTATTTTAAAAGCTTGCGATAAAAAGGTCTTACGAATAAAATTGGAATAGCAGTTCTTGCAGCACGTTTTAGGAACGTTACCGTTATAAACATTCCCTTGCCATAACAATTAAAGCTCTTCCACCAATCCATCCACATTCCATCGCCTGGAATGCGGTCCCGTATTTATCTTAAACAATAATAGGAAATCAATGCCCAGTGACAAAACGCTACATTGCACCCTCACAAATCGACAAAAGAATTCGAACCTTACTTCTTAGATAATAAGGTCTCAAAGGCATAAGGGGGTAAATCTGTGTAAACATCGCGTGACCACAACTGCTGGGTGTGCCGAACGGAAACGATCAGTTGTTTTGCTTTCGGTAACATATCGGGAGGTTATTAACTGAAATAGACAAATTGCTTCCACTTACGAGACGCTATTAGGACTGGTGGTGTAATGGTTCTATTAAATTTGGAGGACTATGATTAGCGTTAAGTATAGGACTATAGGTGCTGTTTAAAACTGTGCTCCACCAGACAATAAATGTAAAAGTGTTTTGAGAGTTTGGCTTTACTTAGTCTCAGTGGCGGCTGGTGGGTAATGAAACTGGTTGTGCACTGTACCAGCTGATAAATGTTAGGATTAAAATGTGATTAAAATGCAGTATATCAATATACCTACCAAAATTTTGTTATTAATTACTAGGTGATCTTTTTATTTTTTCGGCACATTTTTAAACCAACATTTTCGATGACCTTTTGTGTTAATTTTAATTTTAATCTAATGTAATACAATTCACAAAACCCTAAATGTTTATCAGGACCTGTAATTGGTTAATGACTATGGCGAATCCGCAGAGTATTATAATATATTCTTTGTCCGCAGGCAGCAGCCGTCCTGTGTGATACCTAGACTGTATTCCTGATCGAAGCCTAGACTAATACTACACGAAGCGCACATCATGAAATATTCAGCCACTGAAACTGGTGCAAAGGCCTGCTGTCAAAGCTGACACACACTCTACAGACACACGTTATTATGCTAGCATTATATAATAACGTGCATATTGGAATATTGTATGGTACCCTCATTATGCAGTTCACGCTAAAAGAATTAAAGGCTTACAAAAAAAGGTTTTCTATCACCTCTCGTATGCCAACAATAAATGCCGTAGTCTTAAAAGTTAAGATTCCAGACTTGTGCACTATAGACCCACTTCACTTAGTCTTCAGCGTAAAGCAGCTGATGGTTTATTCGCGCCGAGAAATCAAGAAATTTTCTCTGGCTTCTTATCGAACCAATTATGCTTAAAATTCACCCGTATATCGCTTGTGTAGTACTTACAACAGTGCCTGTCATGATATTGACATGTTCAACACGTCGGTCAACAAAATCAAACGATAAGTAACATGTACTGTAATTTTTTTGATTCTTTATTGTTATTCATTTATTATTTTTTCTTATCTAGTGCTCACTCCATTTGTATGCATGCTGTTTTTGCACCTTGAAGATTGGAAGCCTAACATGTCATATTGTTCTGTATCACTTAATGATTTTGACTGTATCAATATCAACCAGTTTGCAAACCAGCAATAAAAAATGTAGCGCTCATATCATAATTTGACCACGTGTTTCTTATCGAATACCGACGTTTGGTATGGAAGTCAAACGAGTGACAAATAAAATTTTGGATCCTGGTCGTTTTAACCGTTTGGCCATGTCAGAAGACGCTTAAAACTCTGACATCAGGGCTAGCTAGCTAAGATCGTATGATCTGTTTGAGCTTACGTAATTTATCATATATCAGATATTGTAATATTTGCCCTTTGTTTCCTACTATAAACTCTATTTTTCCCTCTACCCCAAATCCAAAGGTAAATTAAATAAATTCCGTAATAAATCCCTTGCGGATAGTTTATTGGAAACTTTTAGTTATTAAACTGGACCCCTTTGCGGACAAGTAAATATTTAGGACAGTATCAGAGCAATTTCCGGGATAGGATCAACGATTTACTATGCATGAATGGAGTACGGTGCGACTGGACTGATACAAAAACGCCCATACAGGGAGATGGTGAATGGCAAATAGATACCTACTTGCTGACAGAGGGCAGTATAAAAGGTTCTTATTATGTTTTGGTATAATAATTGGAAAGACGAAGTGACGACAGGTAGAGCAAGGCGGTAACCGAGTGGTGGTAAACGCAGTAAGCGAAGCATGGGTCATCCGGCAGCAAGGTGGATAGACGATTTCGTCAATATCGCGGGTCGAATCTGTACACGATTGGCAAAAGAGCGAAGGTAGATGGCACTGCAAGAGAGAGGTCTATACCCAGCAGAGGAATAAAGAAGAATGATGACGATAATAATAGTTCAGTATGGGTTTTTTTAAATCTTTTTTTTTGTGGGCAAAATTAAATGTGCCTTTACTAACTACAATAAGATACAATACGTAGATGATTAAATTGCTTTCTATGTAGTAGTAGTGTAGGTCGTTTTACAGTATAGGTACAGTAGAATCATACAAGTCAGTGGATGTGAAGTCAGCTACAAGCAGCACACTATCCAATCCTGACTGAAGCTCACATAAAGCTACGCGTTGATTGGGTTTCGCACACCTTGTAGCTAACTTCACATCCGCCGACTTGTATGATTCGGCCTATAAGTTTGCCTCCTAAAATTCTTCATAAGCTACTAAGCCAGCGCGATCAAATAAATCTATCAGAAAACCTGTTAAAGCTAATCTTAACAGCAGCGCGGCCGTAAATCGGCGTGTAAATTCCATTCGGTTTCAATTGCCCGAAAAGTCGGCATTGTGCGTGCGCTTTGCTAATTATTTCACAAAAACTTTGGGTTCTGTAATTCTGTACAATAATTTGTTTCACCGAGTCATGAAGTGCCAACGCTACGGCCCGGGAACACGCAGGGTATAAATTGAAATCATATCGGATAGATCTAAGTTTATAGTGTCTGGGCTGCGCTGGAGGTGAGCGAGTCGGTGACCTTCGCCTATTAGGTATGTTGGTTTGTGGGAATTTTGATGGCTTGCCTAGTGCGATGGAGAAAATTGTCGTTTATACACAGCGTTATTTCTAATCTATTAGCATCCTTTTAGGGGCTTATTCTGTACATCAAAACTAACAACTTTTGTTCAACGACTTTAGTCAATACTCCAAAAAAAATTCATCTGTTCCATACATTTTGTCGTGGGCGAACGATATTTTTCAATGGAACACCAAAACTTTTTTTTGAGTTTTGACAAATGTCGCAGAACAAAAGTTGTTTGTTTTGATGTACAGAATAAGCCCCTAAAATGATGCTAATTGTTTAGAAATAGCCCTGTATAGTTGTACTGTAACTGTTTGTTTAATTTATGAAGTCCATGCTGAGTAGGCCTACACACGAAAGACGATTGGATCTTATAAGCACGCTGCTGGCCCAATACGTTTTGGTGGATGAATTTGTAGACATTGAGGTGAATTTTTACTAATATTATAAATCCGAAAATGTGTTTGTTGATTTGTGACTCTTTCACGCAGCAACAAAGCGACGGACGAACTTGATTTTTGGCACAGATATAGTTCAAAGATTGAAAAGTGGCATAAACTAAGCGTTGTTCTGGAAAAATAAAAGCTTCCTATGGGATAGCACAAAAATCAACACATCACGCGGGTGAAGCCGCGGGCAAATGCCGGTTTTCTAAATTTTGTATTAAAATGTATTTTTTCTATGTTTACTTCGGAAAAATACTCCTGCTTTCTCTTAAAAGTGGTTTCCTGAATTTCAGCGTCACCTACTTTATACTAATTAAATCTATTTTTCTTACAGACACACGAATATGGAATAGTAATATCCTTATTAGGTGATAGGACTATCAGCCTAATCATTTTTTTTAATACGTGGTCAAATTCCTCTACAATTTATAATCTGAACAACAGTTAGAATTAGTCTTGCAAGTTTTTTACCAATGTAACTAATTACCGTTACTACTCAGAAACTTTTATCACAAGTATTAGATTACACGGATATAATTCCATGTCATCAATTTTACATCGCCTCTCCAACCAATTGTGGGATCCGTTCCAAACCAAGCATAAGAAAAATATGTGTGAATCTGTGTAAAAACGTGCGCGTTACGTGCTAAGGAGTAAAGTTTTGTTTCTAAAAAAATTGCTTGAAAAAATATTCATATTTCCAAAATTATATATCTCAACTAAAACTAAAATGCAAGTAAAGTGGTGTTGGTATATTTAACCCCAACCTAGGAAATAAAAGATATTCATAAGACAAAACTGAGCGAATTAAGTTGAAATCGTTTTCGTTTGGGCAAGGAGTTTTCAACTCCACGTTGTACTAAGCGTAGCTGAACAGGTAAAAAATCTTATATATGCCTATATTTTTCCGTTATTATCAACTCTCTACATTGGATTATATTGCTACGTTACATTACATCTATAGAGAATCAGAACCCAGATCTAACACACACTACCGCAACCGAACGTAAAAACCTGGTCGCGGACAGTAATACTTAATAGAGCGAATCGAATTTTCCCTTATCCTGCCCGCAATGGGCCATCGGGGGCAGCCTACGAGGCCCGGGGCAGTTGGCCCCTATAGATTGGGGTCTAGACTTGATAGCTATAGGTATAGCTCCTCGGGTACGGAAGGGTAGAATATTAAAATATTCGAGCTTATTAAAACAGTAAGGCGGATTGTGAATTGTACTCGTATTGCTTTACTAAATTTTAGATTTTATTTTTATTTTAGTACATTGAATCAAAATGTTTTCGTTGTTTTGCTTCAAAGTAAAGTAAGTTCGTTTAAGCCGGGTGGCTAAACCTGGTGTCAGAGTTTTTAGGCTGCTTAGAAGTAAAGAACATTTTTAAGATAGTTATTTAGTTTAGGTCATTTTAGGGTGATTCCAGCCATCAATTGCTATTATGAACTCTATTTATTTGTTTGTAAACCTGTAATCCCACATAATTGGGCGAAGGCTCGTCTCTAGTTTTGTTGGTATTGTGATATTCCTGCCAAATTGGATCAAAGATGTTCAAATTGTTTAATTCGTCGCGCAATGTTGTAGGAGATGAACTCTGTAGAATCAGAATCAGAATAAGGTTGATTGCTATAAAACATAAGTTGTTTAAAAATTATGAGTATCAGTCTTTCCTTTTTAGGGGCGTGCAATATTTTTAAACAATACGTATTTTATAGATACCTATCTTATAGCTACTATAATACTACTAGGATCGCAAATATCGTAATAGATTGAAATACGTGTTTGTTGAATAATTTAACTAATGGGTATTGGAGTTTAATTACTAGGTAAGTACATATTTTGTTCAATACTTTTTAGATTTCTATTAGATAATAATTTATAGTTAACTAGATAGTTTAAAACTACTCTAAGGTCTCTGACAATCTAAGCATTAGCGTAATAATTTAACTATTATTATTTTTTCTATTTTTTATTTGTTTTGCTTTTTATTTTAAGTACTTCTTTGTATTTCGCAATTGTAATTATGTTTTTTTTTTTAATAGATGTTTATTTTTGCAAGTTGTCTTCGCCTGTAATTACTGTGACATTTGACTCTGTTTGTTTACTATGTTAAGTTTTTTTCTGTGAATTTGTTGATGTGCATAGTGTGGGCGGACTAAATAAATAAATAAGTAGATTCTATTGTTTTTCACATGATGGAATATACCTACGGATAAACCCGTCGCAGTCCTATGGCTGGCATCGTCCGTTCTGTAAGTGGCCTGGCAGCCTCTCGGGTCGTCCTATCACCCGAAATGAGTGACAATCAACCGCGCCGTTGCGCGCCGTCGCTCGTGAAGGCAGCATAACGTCTATTTTTGCTCCGCGATTTTTAATTATATATAGCAGTTAAAGTTCACCACAGTCTGTGAAATCTGTACAGTGTTGTGACCATAAGGTAAACACATAAGTGCCCATCGTCCTGAAGCAATTAGCTGACGGATTCTGGAATTATAAGAAAAATAGTCTCGAATTTTGAGGTAAACGACTTGCACTATTTATCTACAAGCGTCGTGAGGTCGCGCAGCGGCGCTGAGTCATCGCATCGCTTCGCTCTGACTGGTCAACGCGCCCGGCGCATGCGCAGCGCGCGCCTTTTCACTGACCGTTGGAGCCTGAGTCATCGCCCGTAGCGCCCGGCAGGCTTGCCTCGCGCGCTTATCGCTCCATCAGCTGTGCGTATTTATTTGTTTACTTTTGCACAAAGCGGGTACCGCCGAAAATATGAATTGCTCAGCGTGCCTCAGTAAAATAACTTTAGAAAAAGACCAATACTTGCGCTGCACAATAATAGGATGTAGTAAATATTACCATCTTTTGTGTACTGGGGAGAGTAAATTAACCGAAATTGCTACTGCAACCTGGGTTTGCCCCGAATGCCTATGTGTAGCTAAGAAAGGTGGAGACAACAGCTCGACCCCGGTAGGTGTTTCAAAAAGCATCGTGATTGTAACGTAACTGTCCGGCAGAAGGTGGTACATATTCAGGCGCAAGACGAAGATAATATAAATAGTACACTAGGTCTAGCCTCTGAGATTTGTGAGCTACGTCAGGAAATGAAATCAATGAGAGAACAGATTACTCATTCCAACATCTTAATAGCTGATTATGAAAATAAGCTCAGTCTGTCATTATTGTACATTGCTGACTATGAGAAAAAGCTTTCTCAATCTATATCCCTCATAGAAAGCTACGAGACTAGGATGGAAAAGTATGTGAATCAAACAGACAAGCTATTCAACAATTTTGATCGCATTTCTAAAGACACGCAGTGTAATACTGGTACGGAACCATGCAATCATTTTGCAAGGGCCCCGACTCGAAATGTGGAACCTCAACAGTTACCAGTCAGCGCGATAAATAGTCCACCATCTTCATCACCGCTGGGACTGCGAACGCCGCGCCAGACTACTACACTAACGAATCCTGCTGTAAAAACAACCAATCATGTGCAGGTCAAGAAACACCAAACATTAATGGCTGGTCAATCTTCAAAAACGAATTCTCAACCGAGTCGTCCAGGGCCAAACAAGTCATCGGAAAATGTCCGGCAAGCAAAGTTGACGACTGACACTGTAAATGAGGCACAAGAATGGACTGAGGTAAAGAAGCACAAAAACCGGCGCCTTACTTCACTGTGTGGAGCAGCAGGGCCATCAGTTACGACGCTGAAAGCCGTTGAATTGCGTAAATACATCCACTTATGGAATATGGCGTCGGAAGTTGATGAGGTGCGTCAATACCTGGGTCAGCTATGTCCAAATGGAAACTGCACAGTCGAAGAACTCGCGGCCAAGGGAGACTACAAGTCATATAAAATAGGAGTGCCGGCTGCTTACTATGATACATGTTTCTCGATCGAAGTATGGCCAATAAATGCCCGGATCAAAGCGTGGGTCAATTATAGGAGATCGCCTACGTACTCAAATGCTGAATTAAACGCCAGGCCTCAATCTAGCCCTCGGCCCTTTCGTGAACAAGCCTCTCGTAACAAAACATAAGCGGAAACATAGTACCAACTTGCTAGCGTACTATCAAAATGTACGCGGTTTGAAAAGTAAGCTCTCTGAGTGGCGAAATAATTTGTTATTATTAGAGCATAACTTAGTGGCGGCTACAGAGACTTATCTGGATACATCCGTAGCAGATAGCGAGGTAATCAGCGGAGACTGGAATATATTACGCAGAGATCGCGCTACGCCGTGTGGCGGCTCGTTGTTGTGCGCTCACGCACCGATTGTGCTACGGCGCCATACT
The DNA here is from genome assembly GCA_964007245.1 of Hypomecis atomaria. NCBI lineage: Eukaryota > Metazoa > Arthropoda > Insecta > Lepidoptera > Geometridae > Hypomecis > Hypomecis atomaria. Next base: position 23,624,736 of record OZ023288.1, read on the forward strand.
GAATTGGAATCAGCCGGAGGAGGAGAAGATTTATGGGCTAGTTTCGATTGGCACGGCCGTAAAGTGTATGTGTGCGTTGTTTACATAAAATCTAATGCTACGGACGATTTTTATATGACATGGTTCTGTAAAGTTGAAGGCTTTATTAATAACTTAAAAGGAATTGTGTTAATTTTGGGCGACTTAAACCTTTACACTGCTTCATTGAGCATAAATAACTATTATTTATATTTTATGTCTTTTTGTAACCTGTGTGACAACAACAAAATTCCTAATGTTAATAGTAGAATGTTAGATGTGGTATTGATTCGCTTGTGCTCAGACACACATTTAAATGTTGAAACCGCTGACAATATAGTTAAAATTGACCCGCACCACCCGCCTCTCGAAGTTAATGTAGAAATTTCTAGTTCTCGTCATTCGAACCGAATTGAACCAAGTAACATCAATCCTAGCCTTGACTGGAATTTCAAAAAGTGCAATTACTCCCAGCTGTATGAGATGATGACTAGTATATCATGGGATGAATTTTATTTACTTGACGATGTGTGTCAGTGCACAAGCTTTTTTTATGACCGAATTTATGAAATTTTTGATGCCTGTACTCCTAAGAAATGTCGCGATAGAGTAGCGGGATCGCGGTATCCGGTTTGGTTTAGTAAAGATATTAATGATGATATCAAACTAAAACTTGTGCTTCATCGTAATTGGAAACGTACTGGTTCCGCGGAGTCTTATGAATTATTTTCCAATTTAAGGTCTCAGCTAAAAACTCGTGTCTCAAGTGCCTACGATTCGTATGTGGTGGATATTGAGAACCGTATTAGGGAGAATCCTCGGGAATTTTGGCGCCATATCTCATCTCTTCGATCAAAGGGTGGATTCGAACCAACCGTTGAATACAGGGGGGACACTTTCAGCGGAAAACAAGCTTCTGAGGCTTTTGCTATGTTCTTTTCAAGTGTTTTTCTCGAAGTCGCGCCAAAACTAGATGCGGCAAGCACCTCTGCTAGGGATTTGTCAACTTCTAGTAACGTTATTTGCATACCACATATATCTCCGTGGGATGTAGTAGAAGGAATCCAGAGTTTGAAAGCCAGCGGCTCAATTGGACCAGACTGCATACCTCCATGGTTTCTGAAGGATGGAAAGGAGTTACTGAGCTACCCTCTCTGCTATTTGTTTAACCTTGCTCTACGGAAGGGAGTCTACCCATCTCAATGGAAACTTTCGCGTATTACTCCTATTCCTAAAACTTCAAATAGGATATTGGTAGAGGAATACCGTCCAATAGCCATATTACCGACCGTGGCGAAGGTTTTTGAGCACGTGCTTCATAAAAAAATGTATAAGCAAGTTGAACCGTTTTTATGTGACGAACAGCACGGATTCAGAAAGAAACGATCAGTAAACACTAATCTATTGACGTTGGTCGACTATATATCCTCCAGTCTCGATCGTGGGAAACAAGTTGACGTGCTCTACTTTGATTATCGGAAAGCGTTCGACAGAATCAATAACGACATACTGTTGGCAAAGTTTAGCGCTATAGGTTTTACTCCAGGCTTTCTCTGCTTCCTCGCTGACTATCACCGCGAGCGCCGACAGTTTGTTCGTCTAGGTTCCTATGATTCTACACCTTATCCCACGCTTTCCGGAGTTAGTCAGGGTTCGACGTTTGGGCCTTTTTTCTTTGCGATAATGATAAATGACCTTCCCAAGGTTCTAAAGTACGCAAAATGTCTCCTGTATGCGGATGATCTGAAATTATACATGGAAATTAGCTCATTTGATGATTGTTTGAAATTGCAAAGAGACGTTGATATGATCTATCAATGGAGTATTAGAAATGAAATGGAGTTTAATCTCTCTAAATGCTCTCAGATGACGTTTGGCAGAATGCACTATCCTTTCCAATTTCAATATAAATTGGGTGAAGACGTCATTTCGCGTACTGAATTAGTAAAAGATCTAGGTGTCACATTTGATCGTCAATTAACATTTAATAACCATATCGCCACGGTCGCTAAAGAGGCTTACCAACGGCTTGGATTCGTGCTACGGAATTCCCGAGATTTTCATGATTTTGGTGTTATTAAGCTCGTATTCAGTACCCTGGTACGAAGCAAACTAGAAGCCAGTGCTTGTGTATGGCATCCGCACGAGAACTGCTATACCTTATTGCTGGAAAAAGTTCAGAAGGCTTTTTTGAGATACCTCTATAAGCGTAGGTATGGGTACTACCCGTTCATGTATCCCACCGAATTCTTACATGGCTGTCTGGGATACAATTCGTTGGAAGTAAGGAGAGCGTATGACCAACTGAGAACAATGTGTAAAATCCTGCGCGGTAAAGTCGATGCACCGGAGCTCAGCGAGCAGTTATGTCGCCTCTATACTCCCGACAACTATCTTCGGGCCAGGAAACATAAATTGTTTGCTGTACCGCACTGTAGAACAGTGGCTCATGCGGCCTCCCCGATACCGCGATCCCTTGCTGCACTTAATGCTCTACTCGACGCTCAACCCGATTGTGATGTGCTAGCGGGCGAGTGGAACGTTATAATGAGAGATTGTTTACATTACTGTGAGTCTGTCGCGTCACAGAAACAATCTAGTATATTTAGGTAGGCTGTGGCGTAGCAATTAGGTATTGTATAATTATCATTATTATTTCTTTATCATTGACATTTGTAAATATTTCTATTATTTTTGTGATTATTATTTTCTTAATTTTGATAATATTATTTTTGACATATTTATTTGTTTTTGACATTAATTTTATATAATTCATAATTAATTAATCATTTTCAATTTCTCATTAGTGTAATTCGTGTATGCGGTACTAATTGAATAAATAAATTAAATTAAATTAAAATTAAAAAGCAGGCACGTTCCCATCGAGAACGGACAGAGATTCTATTTCCAAAATGGGTGTAAGCGGTTCAGAATAGAGTTGCGTATCGATATAGTCAGAAGTAAAAACTATCGATATAAGATCAATAGTTGACGTCATATCATTAATATCGATAGTCTACCGATATTATTGATAGTATCGATAAAATGTGAGTTTAGTTATTGTGATGTAATGTGTTATTGTGATGTAATCCTGATTGACACCCTGTATCCATAGTATTAAGTTAGTTCAGTAGACATATTTAATTTTATCGAGACGCTACTCTCCAATATTAGATTACGACACTCTGTATCCGTATTATTACTTAAGTTAGTTCAGTAGACACATTTAATTTTATCTACCTTATTGTTAAAAAGCGCCATAGCGCTAAAACATCTGCAATGCCCGAAAAGGGCGACTAAGTTTGTAAGTGCAATTTTTAATACAAGACGTCTGTAACACTTATTGGCAAATAAATGAATAGTATCGATACTATCGATACTATTGCTTGCAATCAATGGTATTAGAATTTAGGTTATTGATACTGTCGATAGTACCGATATTATCGATAGCACAATCGATCTTGTTACTAACTTTCTAGGTAAACTATCGATAGCAAAACTATCGATATTTATGCAACTCTAGTTCGGGATGCGGTGGAAAAGTATTTAGGGAAGGCTGGAGCTGCGAAGGCGTGGAAAAATGTCTCGAAACCCGCAGAATGAAATTGGTAAGTCGATTCGCAGCTGCCGTGTGATAGCTCGAGTAGGTGTCGGCGTCGCTCTGAATACCTAATGAGGTTTGATAACACTTCTATAGTTATAAAAGACTACCTTCCCGTCCCGGCTTCACCAGGATACGATTGGCTAAAGCAGGTCCCTAATTTTTTTCAAAATAAAATATATCCTATGTCCTCCGGGGTTGTGTAGCTTCCCCACAGTGAAAGAATTTTCCAAATCGGTTCAGCAGTTTCGGAGCCTATTCGATGCAAACAAACAATCAAATATTTCCTCTTTATAATATTGGTATAGAAAATCTTCTTCTAAGAGGAAACCAAGTGGTGTTGTTGGTCTTTTCTAAATTCATTATATTTTCATTCTATTGAATCTAGAGCAATTAAACAAGAAGGTAAATTAAATTGAACATAAACAAGAAAATAATAGAAAAAATGAAAATAATAGAACTCTTGAAACTCATATTGGTTACTTTTTCAACTAAATATATGCCTAATTATTTTAAATAATTACAATTTACTTTTCGTAAGGAAAAATTAGGCAGTTGTAAAATAACCACGACATACGATAACAAACTCGTACATCCTTATTTTTATAAATGGAATGAAATGGTACAAAAAAACTCTATCACAAAAATATTATAACGAAGAGCCATATTTTGTCACAAAAACAGTCTAGAATAAAGGTTGTATAAAAGGTTTTTGTATTTCGATAAAACACACTTTGTCTAAGGCACATGAGAAAGGCAAAGGCTTTTATTTTATAAAATGTATGAAATATGTCGGTCTGTACGTCGCCAGGTGCTTACTAGTAGCTGTACTTACGATCAGGCAAAATAAGAAAAGGTTCATATTTCGAGATTTTCTAGGCAATAACGTGTTCTTAAATATGTCGCATTACATAATGTATCGAAAACAATGTAGGTAAGTAGTCATATTATATTTTTTCTTTCGAGCATTTTCTTTATGAATAACAATAATTTATTATTTTCTTTTCTATGAATTTATTTACGTTACATTTAATATTATTATTAACATTTAGTAAACAAGGCTAAGAGAGTAAAGTTTGTTAATCACAATCTTTTATATGTAGATAGATGGATATATAAATTCTTTATTGACACACCAAAACTGTCAACATGTATGTAAGTTCTGGCGAAATCCTGCAAGTTAAAATTGACCAACATCCCGGTTTCCGATTGAACTGAAATTTTGCACGCGTTAATAGGTCTGTGCAGCTTCGTAACTACAGAATCAACATAAACTAGGTTAAAAAAATGTTTTTTTTTTATTGGGCAAGACTGCCTTTATTAACTACACCAATATACAATAGGTACTATATGCTAAAACTACCTACACTACTTAAACATAAAAAGAATTGGATCATCCACAGACCCTTGAAGGTCTAAAGATAATCCAAATGCTCAAGCCCACTGCCAGTTGGCAGCGTGCCCAGCACGCTGGCTGCATTGCCACGCTGAATGGCAATGCTAAAATGTTATATACATAATTATTTTTCAGAAATATCTTCTTTAGGTGGCTAAGATATTGTGTGATACTAGTACGACGAAGTTAAAGTGACTTTAGAAAGTCATATGAAAATAGACAAAAAGTATAAAAAGGATCAACGTTAAAATCCCTAAAGCCAAGCGATGTATTTGAATAGTTATTACGTAAGTAAAACTGACAGACGGCACTTATTCAACTGCTGTCTCACACGACACCGCGACCGCAGCCGGCCTCGCCTCGACCCCCGTAAGCCTCGGCTAACTTTATCGAAATAAGGCTACAACGAGCCTAAGCTAGGATTTTCTTTCAACTTTTTCTTAAACAAATCTAAAGCTGAGCATAGATCACGCAGTGAGTGGTCAAACGCAAACCTATATGAAATAAAAAAATGAATATATGAATATATCACGCGGGATGCTATGAACATAATTATCACTACATAGTCTATAACAAAGTCGCTTCCCGCCGTCTGTCCCTATGTATGCTTATATACCCTATGCTTATATATGTCTGTCCCTATGTATGCTTATATACCCTATGCTTGTATATGTCTGTCCCTATGTATGCTTATATACCCTATGCTTGTATATGTCTGTCCCTATGTATGCTTATATACCCTATGCTTATATATGTCTGTCCCTATGTATGATGGGTTGCCTGGAAGAGATCGCTTCCAGCGATGAGGCCGCCTATTGTTGCACTACCTTAAGAATTTCACTTAAGTATTTTTTTGTAAGTTTTATTTTGTGTGTACAATAAAGAGTTATTTGTTTGTTTGTTTGTTTGTTTGTATACGGATTCTGATGCGCTTTTTTTAATAGATAGAGTAATTAAAGAGAAAGGTTTATATGTATAATACACCTGTGCGAAGCCGGGGCGGGTCGCTAGCAGTTAATACATATAGGTATACATATTTGTAGAGACTTGTGCCTTTCTATTATTCATATTAGTGTAATGGGCCCTGTTCCGCGACATATCATATTTATGTCATCTTTTACGATTAAAAAAATTCATTATTTTTTTGATTCCGTACCCAAAGTGTCAAAATTATTAAGATGAGAGATGAAGAGATTATCCAGGGACCCTATTACTAAGACTCCGCTGTCCGACCGTCTGTCCGTTTGTCTGTCTATCTGTCACCAGGCTGTATCTCATGAACCGTAATAACTAGAGAGTTGAAATTTTCACAGATGATGTATTTCAATTGCCGCTGTAACAACAAATTAATACTTCAAACTGAATAAAATAAATATTTCTTTAAATATTTATTATCCCATACAACAGACGTGATTTTTTTGCCGAAGTGATCCCATTCGGTGCGGAACCCTTAATGCGCGAGTCCAACACGTACTTGTGATTATTTAAACCTCAACCTTATATCCTGACAATAACCTTAAACTTCGAAAAGTGTTCCTGCTCATACGTTGAAACATTGTATGTATATGGCAGTAAAGTTTCGGCGAGGTTTGCGGAAATCCCACAAAGTCACAAAATACAGACAGGAAAGCTTAGAAGTCTTAGAACTTTGTGGTGGAATTCGAAGCAGCAAAACACTTATTTGCAATAAATCTTATTTTACAAGGCCACGTAACGTGATCATGATTTATTTTGTATTGAAGAGTTTAGCTCGCAAAAAAACAATACTTTCAATCTGGAATATGAAATAATAAGTTAGTGCGTGAGGTAGCGTGTTTGGCAGTTTTCTATAGGCTCCTTTTCGGCAATGTATGCTCGAACTCCACGACCTAATTCCTCCCTCCATCTCCTTTTCACAACAGGACAAGCCGGAAACCACTTGAATACCATCTCTACTTATTTGACTTATCACCTGCTCGTACTTAGGAATGAGCTTCTTCTTTCATAATGCTAGGGCACGGTAATGATATGGTAGGTACAGGAATGCCCTACCTCCGTCTTTGTTTCATGACATTTCATTCTACATACCTACTCCATCTTCGGTTACGACTACGTTGTCCATTAGACGAGTTGGTGGCAACATGAAGCCCTATTATGAATTCAAAAAAGTGCAAATTTATTATGTTCGGTAGCTTCGGTGCATTGCGTGAACGCCTCAAGGAAATCGGCGGATGACCCGTAAGCAGCACTCTATCACGAGTTTGGCGATTGTGGCAGCCATCGCTCTCCTCAACCATATATGCTTGGAGCATACAATTATAAAGAGGTAATAAATAATACAATTATGTGTTATTGTAGTAAGCAACATTTTCAGTCGAAATCCATATTTTCTCTACATTATAAATTGTTTGGTTTCTAAGTAGCATTCTATAGCCTAAGGACTCTAAGGAGCAAGACTAATTTTGATGTTAAGGACTAGGGCTAGAGGCAGCTTGCTATTTTTTTTTTTTTAATTTGTTGCTTAACTACTCACCACGGATTTACGAAAACAAGTTTTGAAATAAATAAGTTGTGTTAACAATATGTTATTATGTACCTACCTATACACCAAATAACCAATATAATAGTCTACGTAAAAAGATAGATTTAACCAAATATATGATGAAAGTTAACCAATTAACAGTTTTGCCTAAAATTTACCAATTTAAGTGATAAATGTAGCTGCAATGTTTTCATAACAGCCAGTCATTGTTTTCGTAAATATAAGGATAGTACCTAGTTCAGGAAAACCCCAAAAAAAATAGTTTTGCGCGCTGACTTTAGCGCTTAAACTTGAATACGCTAACTAATACTTAATATGTTATATTTTTTAAATAAACCTTAGTATCTTTACCTATATACCTATACCTGAGTTGGCGTAACTTTGGGCGTTAACTAGTTCGCCGAGGAATTAGTTTAGCAGAGATAAAGACCACATTTGTAGTCAAACTTTATATTTTATTTTTAAATAAAGATTACTTTTATTGTGGCTAGGTAAGATTATTTTATCTACAGAGTAAAACAATTTTACACTTTTCTTATTTAAACCAATTTAGGAAATCCAATTCCAACAAAAAGAACTAAACCGACCAAAGAGCAAAAAACAAACTTGAAAATAATTAGAAAAAGGCGAAAGAGACGATCTCGTGAAAACTAGACCATGTCAACAGCAGGAAGGAGGTCGAGCGGACCTTTGGGCGACTGCGGAACTCTGCGTCAGTCGGAAATGTGAGCTTTTTGCCCTAACCACGAGTACTACTGGCCTTAATGGGGGAATCTTTTTTAGAACAAAACCTTATGGTTTTCAAACCAAATTATATGGACGTCGCTAGTACCACCAAGGAACTAGCGACGTTCCTAGTAAGCAAGTAAGTATATAATATATATGCACGTGAGTAGTACCATCAAAGGTACTACTGACAGAAAATCAAATATACAGATTTAGATATAAAGGCAGAATAAATTATGGCTATACAGGGTTATTCCTAATCAATTAGCATCCTTTTAGGGGCTTATTCTGTAAATCAAAACTAACAACTTTTGTTCTGCGACTTTTCGACTCATACGAACAGCCAGAATGTGGAACGCTTTGCCTGGGTCTGTCTTCCCGCCAAAGTACAATGTGGGCGTCTTCAAATCCCGAGTAAATAGGTATCTTCTAGGTAAGCGTGCTACAACCTAGACCGCATATCTGCTTAACAACAGGCAGTATGTGGTCAAACGCAAACCTATTCAGAATAAAAAAAAAAAAAAAAAAAAAATCGTTCATCTGTAATAAAATGTACGGAACAGCTGATTTTATTTTTGAGTTTTGACAAAAGTCGCAGAACAAAAGTTGTTAGTTTTGATGTTCAGAATAAGCCCCTAAAAGAATGCTAATTGATAGGAATAACCCTGTATAAAAAGTAGGACACAGTTTCTCATGTAAAATAATGGAGAATAGATACTAGACATCAGTATGTGTGAAACGCAAACAAATTTAAAGTCAGACATATTACAAGCAGGAGCAGGGTAGAATATGGTAGGCTTGATGAAAGAGTGAATAAACTTTTTAAAATTAATAACTACTTGGGTTTTCTCCTTATTTCATTGCAAAAGTTCATATGCCTAATTCCTATGATAATTATATTGTGTAACCTAAATTCAGTTTGAATTTGTTACATTGTACGATAACAAACAAAAACAATTCAGACGCAAAACAAATGAGTCCATTCCGATGCCAATTAAGAGGACGTCATGGGAGCTGTAAGAACGAAGTGTCCTACATCCTATAGACCTTTATATAGGTACAATTCCTATAGACAATTACTCTGTTCTTTAAAGCAAATATTACACTACGCCATACGTAGGAACACCTAACGTAAGGCAGTGTAATGAGAGATAAAGAATCAAACTACGAACGCAAACCATGGCCACGCCACGACGGTCATATTTAATGAAATAATCGTACTCAAAATAATCAGTTTTTGCTATAGAACCATCCCCAATATTGCGAATACCTATGCTTCATACCAGAAAACCTTTAACGTTGAACGAAATGTTTGGAATAAACAATTTTTTTTCAATCTCAGTATTAGCCTTACTTATAAAAACAAAGTAAACCGCTAACGCAATATTATGTTCACTATTCATTATAACAATGTGAAAGTATAAACGGAACAACAAAATTATTGAAATATTGTACAAAATGACATAACAGATAACAGACCAGACGTATTAACGTCTGTCATGTCTATTAACTCATAAGTTTGTAAAGGCCGGGTAGCTAGCCCTATTGTCAGAGTTTTTAAGCCGCCTAAAGGCCTCTTACATGGTTAAGCGGTTAAAACAACCGAGACCTACAATTTGACGTGTCATGCGAGCCATGGTACCGCTCAGCTGTTAATGCTACCCATGGTCACCCATCTAAAGACTGACCATCATTTAAAGTAATTTCCTGTTTATCGCGTAGTCTAATAGGGATTTTACCCGACCTTGACTTAAAGCTCGTCGAGAAATCCCCAAACGAGCGTATTCCATTACGTTTTCACCAGACCTAGTAATGGCATGCCAACTGAAAGTCATTTCTGTTTGGATAGAGACAGACATACAACTTCCACATTCTTCCAGAGAGAGCAAGAGGGATGGAAGGTCGGGACAATTGGCGTGCAAGCTGGCAGTATAGCGTCGCTCAGGGGGAGTGGAATTAATTATAAGGATGGGGCAGAAAAAAACAAATTTATTGTGGTGCTGGAAAACGAATTATGTTGGGAGGAGTTAAAAATGTGTGTGGAATATGTAGGTACTCAATTTGTATTTTTTTTAATATTATACTTATAGGGCTCAAGATATTTCTAACAATATTATTTTGTTATTCTATAGATGTGTTTCAGCAGACAAAACTTTGACTTTAAATGTTTTAGCTTATACCAGCTTTAAAATTTTACCGTATTTTAAACTGGTCGTATTAATATATTAAGTCAGTAAGTAAGTTCGTATAGGTCGGGTGGCTAGCCCTGCTGTCAGAGTTTTTAGGCCGCCCGAAGGCTTCTGACTAGTTCTGACATGGCTAAACGGTTAGAACAATCGGGACCTACAATTCAACGTGTCATCCGAGCCACGGTAGCGCTCAGTTGGAAAATGCCAGCCGCGGTCACCCATCCAAATACAAAATTTTTAAAATATTGTTAGAATTTGAATATTGTGATCTAGCCAAATTTCGAAATCGACTGACAGCGCTATTTCTTATATATATAATATATTTTTGACGAATAAAACATACCAAAATATATGTAAAAATGTACAATGTGTAGATAAGATTTGTTGAAAAATGCAACTTTTATTATAAGAAGCAATACCTATTCCAATAAACTTACAGCTAGACAGATGAAAGAAAATTTTGCCACTCGAAGTAGAGACGTAGAGTAGAGTAAGCATGTTCGATATTTAATAAAAAAAAACTTGCTTAAAAAAGCTTTTTATTTCGCTGAAATTATTTACGAAAATGCTAAGCCAAAGTTAACCAAACGAATATGTCATGTAAAGTTACAAAACCACGATGATTTACGACGTCTAACTTGACAACAATTTGCTAAGTTGGGCCAACAATTTGGCCAACTTTGACGAAGTGAAAACAATGAAAGCGGCCATAAAGAGCTTTCGTAAGCTGAAAATATTCCAAACTTACTTTCACTGTTTTATGGCCCATCAACTGGAACAATGTTGACTAATAAAACATTTAAATAGTGAAACAAAACGGTTTATAACCCTAAAAACTTCGGCGGGCAAATGTAAGGCAAATAAAGAAAAGGTGGGGTGGTAGGAATTGGGTTCAGTAGGCTTTATTGAAATTTGAACTTGTGATTGTTTTTTAATTCACAAAGATATTTAAGTTGCGTTGATTTGAAACTATTCAGTGAGCAACCAAAGCAAGCGAATAGTCTCCAGATTGGATGGGAAAATTTTCTTCTAATGGTTTTATGCAAGTTTGTTTAGATAATATTTCTCGACTACAGATCACTTTTTAAAACTAGCCGCTGAAGCATTTTTTTAATTGTATTCCAGCAGCAGTTGTGCCGTTATATAGGAAAAAAAAACAATGCCCTCGTTTTCATACTTAAATCAATATTAGTAAAGCTCTCGGTTCTATATCTATAATTTAGTTATTACTAACACCAAATCGTTAAAACGATACAACTACACGTAATTTCCAGTGCTGTAGTAGGTTGATAAAAAAACGGCTATTTTTGCTGAGCTATATATCTCTACATTCACTCGAAAAATATAGTAAGTTTTTTTTTATACCGAATAAGTCCACACTTGACCACCATCTCGCGGTCGAAGATAAAGCACGCAGACCCAGAAGATACCTATTCACTCCGACCTTGAAAAGCTTTAGATTATATCTCTTAGGAAACAGGAAGACTGTTCCATTCCCTGGCGATACGAATCAGAAAAGTTGAGTCAAACCGCTTCGTACGATTCGATAAATCCAATGTGTCAAGTCAAGGGGTTAAAATATACCAGGGATTATTATAGTAGCGTTCAAGAACCATAAACATAGTCGTAAAATTTTATTATTCTTAGCCTTCTGATATCAGAAACAATTTCCACGAAATTAGTAGAAAACTTATTTAATGCTTGCTATATAAACATTTCCATGCAAAAGAACAAATTATTTTTCGTGACTTTAAACTATTTAATTTTTACAGCTCTTTCTACTACTGATATGATTTATAAGGTCACATAGGATAAGTACCAGGTACTTATAAGCATTTTTATTGGAGTACTTAGATTTAAATTTGTAATTTATCTTGGAAAAAATATTTTGTTTCTTTAGTAACTACCTAGCATGATTACTATATAAATTTTGCTGAAGGGGCATTGCACCGCATACAAGCTGTTGTTTACTATGAATGAATAACTTATGAATAACTTCAACTATGTACAAAATAAACCCGGAAAGAGTCTAATAAATAATAAGCTGTGCCATAAATTTCTTTCATAGATTTCAGTGGAACTGTACTGTACTGTATCAGCCTTTAGAATAGTTCACTGCAGGACGAAGGCCTACACATATCCACCACGCTGGCCCAGCGCGGGTTGGTGGATTCACATACACTATCTTCTACGGTCGTATGCAGGTTACCTCACGATGTTTTCCTTCACCGTAAAGCCAATGGTGTTAAATTCCGTACATAAATTCCGAAGGACTCTTTGGTACGGGACCGGGATTTGAACCCACGACCTCACGATAGTAAAGAGGGTGTCACTACCACTAGACCACCACGGCTTCAGTGGAACAGATGAATTTTATTTTTGACAATTTCAGTGATGGTTCCATATCAAAAGTTTGTACTTATCTATCTATTATATAAAAGGCTTCCCTGAGTGACTGACTGACAGACAGCCTACAGCCCAAACCGCTAAAGATAGGAACATGTAATTTGGAACAAAGATACATTGGACCACGTAATGGAGCACTAAGAACGGAATTTTGAAAAATCGACCTCTAAAGGGTTAAAATGGGCCCTTTTCGTTTGTATGTAACTTTTTATTCCCTTTACCGATTGACTTGAAACTTTGTATACATGCTACTGAAACAAAATAAAAGTTACGTTTGTTCCTGTTTTTCCGAATATTCCTTATCTAAGGGGTCAAATTGGGTCCCAAAGTTGGTGAAAGAAGCGTCTATTACATCCAACGAGCTGAACGGTTATGGATGAAATCTGGTATGGAGGAAGCACACAACATGTTTCAACACATGAACTATTATTATCCCGGAAATTCTATGGGGATCCTTTGGGATAGCCAAAATTAATCAGTTTAGGCTACAACCCTATCCACTAAAGATAGAGACTTGAAATTTAGAACATAGGTACAATGTACAGCGTAATGAAGCACAAAGGACGAAAATTTCGAAAAATCAACCTCTAACGGGGTAAAACGGGCCCTTTTTGTTTGCATTTAATTTTTCATTACCTTTACCGATGGAATCAAAACTTTGTATATATGCTTTACAAATAAAATAAAAGTTACTTTTCTTCCTGTTTTTCAGAATTTTCCTTATCTAACGGGTCAGATAAGTTCCCAAAGTTGGTGAAAAAAGCATCAATAAATTACATCAGACGAGCTGAACGGTTATAAATGAAATCTGGTAGGTATGTAGAAAGAACACAACATGTTTCAATACAGTTACTATTTTATCCCGGAAAATCTATAGGGTTTCTTAGCTATAGCCAAAATAATCAATTATAAGCTAAGATAAAAGGGGTAAATGAATTCTAACGAAATTTGGTACGACGCTAGACAATAACACAAATTACCACTTGGGGTACTGCTATCCCGGAAAATTTCAGTGGGTCCTTCAGGATATCAATTTCCTAAAAAAAGTACTAAATGACTGTTCGAAAACCGATGCAATATTGTTTGAAAATAGCTCACCCTTTTAACTAATATATGACTATTAACGTCCTGGGAAAAGTCCCGGATTCCTTGTCTAACGCTAGACCAAACATCCTATATAAGCGTGAAAAATAACTTGATCGCGTTTTTTTTTTTAAACGTAGTGAAATATCTAGAATTAAATTGAGATAATTTAGATCCTTCAATGGGGGCAAAATGGGCCCCTAATATTTTATGAACGATTTTATTTTGTGAGCCAATAGACTTGAACTTAGGGTACATACGGATCAATAACTACTTATTTCACTATGGGAACTACCCTGAAAAAGCGAAAATTACTTATTCTTTACATTTTGTCGCGGGTCGATGAATTTTTGAACAGCTAATTTCATTTACGTGATTTCTGGGTTGGTACCATAGTAAAAGTTAGTCAAATGATTAGTATAATGGAATCCTAGAACATGCCTGTCGTCTAGATGTAGGTGCGCTATGTATTTTTCAAATAAAATGTACCTTCTTGTATGCTAATTTTTCGTTTGTACTTGGTCAGAGAATGTCTGAAAGTCCTACAAGTGTCTCGATCACTTTTGACCGCGTAAACGGTTATGGGCGAGATTGTCATTGGGTTCAGAATAATCGAAATTAAATTTCTAATGACTTAATGAAACATGATGAATAACTGTACTGGCCTTTTTTAGGGTTCCGTACCCAAAGGGTAAAAACGGGACCCTATTACTAAGACTTCGATGTCCGTCTGTCTGTCTGTCACCGTACCGTAATAGTTGGGCCGCTGAAATTTTCACAAATGATGTATTTCTGTTGTCGCTATAACAAAAAATACTAAAAATAGAATAAAATAAATATTTAAGGGACATACAACAAACGTTATTTTTAGGAGTTTTTTTGCTCGCTATTAATAACGGCAAGAGGAATGGGCTCCCATACGGTACGGAACCCTTCGTACGCGAGTCCGACTCGCACTTGGCCGACCATGACGTGCGAATGGAGTTGGATAAAATTTGGTATACGAGTGGGAAACTACATGGCTCAACTCATGATCGTCATATATCTCATCATAAATCGAAAAATATTCTTTTCTCGCTATGAAAAAAATCAGTAGGTATATTAAAATATAACTTTATTAAGTATTTATTTATGACAAGTTATAAAATAACGCGGTCGCTATTAAAGTCAAAGAACATTTATTGTTGAACTGTGTTACATTGAGATCTTACTACTAATCACAAAAATATTGAATTATCAGTTAAGTCCAATATGTACATAAAATAATAATCATTAGAACATGAAAAAATTATACAATCATTATTATTAAATTTAATTCGAATATTTTGCAATTTATCATCTAAAAATTGTCGTACTCCATAATAAGCTTTAGATACAAGTAAATTTAAGCAAATACTGAGACAAAGCAGGCCAATCCGTGGGCTAATTATTATCCTTGCAAGTAATACAACAACGTGGGCTAAACCAAGAGCTATTATTTTAAGCAAAAAAAGTACTAAGACAAAGCGGGCAAAACTGTGGGAAATTACCATTTAAAGTAAGTACTAAGAAAATGCGGACCAAACCGCGCGCCATTATCATTTTAAGCAAATACTATAACGACGCCTCATCAGCAGGGAGCAGCATCCCTGTCGCGAAGCTACGTTTCTGCGATCGCCACCACGCCTGCCCAGCGCGGCGATTACGGGCAAATACCCAATATGGAACGATCAAAAAGACCAGGCCCCCAGTCCCCAGCAGCTTCGCTAGCCCGGGGCTACGGTGGCGGCCCCGGTAACGGCGGAGAAGGGGGTGCTAAGAATCTCTGGCAGACGCCCGGCTACCACTCCCGTAAACGACGACTGGCCCTGGTAACACACAACGTGCGCACGTTGAGGACTGACGAGAAGATTGCTGAGCTGGAAGAAGAGTTGAATGGGTTGCGTTGGGATATTGTGGGGTTGTCTGAAGTCCGTAGAGAGGGGGAGGACACGATAACCTTAAAATCCGGCAACCTGCTTTACTACCGGGAAGGTGACCAACGGTCCCAAGGTGGTGTTGGCTTTCTCGTTCACGAGTCCCTCACCAACAACATTATTACCATCGAAAGTGTGTCGAGCAGGGTGGTATACCTAATACTCAGAATATCCAAGAGGTATTCGCTGAAGGTCATTCAGGTATACGCACCGACATCGTCACACCCAGATGATGAGGTGGAGACTATGTATGAGGACGTAAGTCGGGCCATTCATATGTCTAAGACCCACTTCACTGTTGTCATGGGGGACTTCAACGCAAAGTTGGGCAGAAAAAACGACGATGAGCTGAGGGTGGGGCAATTTGGATATGGGCAACGGAACCCTAGGGGCCAGAGGCTGGCTGACTTTCTGGAGAGAGAGGAACTTTTTATGATGAACTCTTTCTTCCAGAAGCCGCCTCACAGGAAATGGACCTGGATGAGCCCTGATGGTTCCACGAAAAACGAGATAGACTTCATCATGACCATCGAGAGACGAATATTTAATGATGTCTCCGTGATCCACAGGGTAAAAACCGGCAGCGATCACAGAATTGTACGAGGCACATTAGATATTAATGTTAAGCTCGAAAGGTCCCGCCTGATGAAGTCCACACTCCGACCTACTCGTGAACATATCCAAAACCCCGAGGACTTTCAGCTCGAGCTCTCGAATCGTTTTGCTTGCCTAGAGAACCTTGCGTCGGTGGACGAGATAAACAACGGGCTCGTAGAAACTGTCCAAACGGTGGGTGCTAAGTTCTTTAGACCCCGCCGTTCAAATAAACCGCAGAAATTCTCCGATCACACTGTAAATCTCATGGCCGAACGACGCTCGCTAAGATTGCAGTCTTCCGGTGATGCAAAGTCATATAGGCGTCTCAATAGACAAATTTCGAAATCCTTGCGGCACGACATCCGTCTTTTTAATACTAAACATATTAAAAAGACAATAGAGCGGAACAAAGGCGCCAAAGTGTTCGCAAGAGATTTGTCTATTGGACAAAGCCAATTGACAAAGCTGAAGAGAGAAGATGGAAGTTTAGCGTCGACCAAGGCAGAGGTATTAGAGGAGATCGAAAGGTTCTATGGACAGCTATACGCTTCGGTCGCTAAGCCTGTTAGCAGCGCGGCCAAAGATCCAAGAGCCAAGCTGACCCGACACTTCACCGAAGACATCCCAGACATCAGCCTGTACGAGATTAGAATGGCCCTGAATCAGCTTAAGAACAACAAGGCGCCGGGTGATGACGGTATCACATCAGAGCTCCTGAGAGCGGGTGGAACACCGGTACTAAAAGTCCTCCAGAAGCTTTTTAACACCGTCGTCCTCGAGGGCATCACGCCAGAAGCATGGAACAGAAGCGTGGTGGTGTTGTTTTTCAAGAAAGGTGACAACACCTTATTGAAGAACTACAGACCCATCTCGCTTCTGAGCCATGTTTATAAGCTGTTTTCAAGGGTCATTACGAATCGTCTCGAGCGCAGGCTTGATGACTTCCAGCCTTCCGAACAAGCCGGTTTCCGAAAGGGCTTTAGTACCATAGACCACATTCATACGCTACGGCAGGTTATACAGAAGACCGAAGAGTATAACTTGCCACTTTGCTTAGCGTTTGTGGACTATGAGAAAGCCTTTGATTCGGTCGAGACTTGGGCTGTGCTCGAGTCTCTCCAACGATGCCGTGTTGACTATCGGTACATCGAAGTGTTGAAGTGCTTGTATAATAACGCCACTATGTCGGTCCGAGTACAGGAAGAGAGCTCCAAGGCGATCCCTTTAAAAAGGGGCGTAAGACAGGGAGACGTAATTTCTCCGAAACTGTTTACGGCTACTTTGGAGAACGCCTTCAAGCTCTTGGAATGGAAAGGATTAGGCATCAATGTCAATGGCGAATACCTCACTCACCTTCGGTTTGCCGACGATATAGTAGTCATGGCAAAATCGATGGAAGAGCTCAGCACGATGCTCGAAGGCCTCAATCGGGTTTCTCAACAGGTGGGTCTTAAGATGAACATGGACAAGACGAAAATCATGTGTAATTCCCATGTTGTACCCACCCCGATCTCTGTTGGGAACTCGGTTCTTGAAGTCGTTGACTCGTACGTCTACCTAGGACAAGTAGTCCAGTTAGGTAGGTCCGACTTCAAGAAAGAGGCCAATCGCCGAATCCAACTCGGCTGGGCAGCGTTCGGAAAATTGCGTAGCGTCTTCTCGTCCGACATACCTCAGTGCCTCAAGTCGAAAGTTTTCGACCAGTGTGTGTTGCCAGTGATGACTTATGGCACAGAAACGTGGTCTCTCACTATGGGCCTTATTGGTAAGCTCCAAGTAGCCCAACGAGCTATGGAGAGGGCTATGCTCGGAGTCTATCTGCGAGATCGAATCAGAAATGAGGAGATCCGTAGAAGAACCAAAGTTACCGACATAGCCCAACGGATTGGCAAGTTGAAATGGCAATGGGCAGGGCACATAGCGCGGAGGACTGATGACCGATGGGGTCGAAAAGTTCTCGAGTGGAGACCACGTACCGGCAAGCGCAGCGTAGGACGTCCACCCACAAGGTGGACGGATGACCTCATTAAGACCGCAGGATCGCGCTGGATGCAAGCCGCTTCCAACCGGTCTTATTGGAGATCCATAGGGGAGGCCTATGTCCAGCAGTGGACTTCTTATGGCTGATGGATGGATGGACTATAACGACGCGGGCCAGACCATGGGCTATTATCATTGCAAGCAATACGACAACGCAAGCCATACGGCAGGCTATTGTAATTTTAAGCAAGTACTTAGACAACGCGAGCCAAGCTACGTACTATAAATTACCATATTAAGCAAGTACTAAGAATGCGCAGGCCAAACCGCGACCTATTTATCATTCTAGCTAAACACTGGGACAATTAAGGCCAAAACGTAGGCAATGCCTATTACTTGAAAAGATAATGCCTACTAAGCATTATCTTTTCAAGTAATACGTTATACGACAATGCAGGCGAAACCACGAACTATTATTATTTTAAGCAAGTGCCAAGACAACGCGGGCCAAACTGTGGCTTATTATCATTTTAAGCAGTTACTCGAACAAAGCGGTCAGACCGTGGGCTATTATCATTGCAAGTAATACGACAACGCGTGCCAAACGGTAGGCTATTATAATTTTGAGGAAGTATTAAGACAACGCAGGCTAAGCTGCGTGCTATAAATTACCATCTTAAGCGAGTACTAAGAATACGCAGGCCAAACCGCGACCTATTTTCATTTTAGCCAAATACTAAGACAATTCAGCCAAACCATAGGCATTATCCTTGCAAGTAATACGTTATACGATAATGCTTTGCTAAACCACGACCTATTATTATTTTAAGGAAGTGCCAAGACAACGCAAGCCAACCGGCAGCCTTTTATAATTTTAAGCAAGTACTAAAACAAACGCGAGTCAAACCACGGCCTATTTTCATAAGCCAGTACCTGTCTACTAAGACAACGCGGGCGAAGCCGCCCGCGGCTAGTCATGTGTGACTAGCTTTTAAGCTAGTCACACATATTTTTTGCATTAATGAGTACACATAAATATCACTGTGACTATAGTTTGAGTTCAAACCTACTGCTTACAGTTTGAATCAGTATCTTACACTTCTTGTCTCTTGGTCAAGTTTTAGCATTATCATCATCATCATTATCAGGAAGGAAGTACACTGTTAGACAGTCCTACAGATTTCCGACAAATCAAGTTAAGTCATAAATCAAGTTGTAAAAACAATTAAGATGATTGAAGTTTCAACATAGGTTCAATTCAACAATTCTCTTATACTTTCGACGCTGGAAAATTCGCTCTATAACTGAAATAATTTACTCAGAAAATACGAAAAATGAGAAACGGGTAGACAGAAATGAAAACAAAATAAACGTACACAGATATTTCAGAGCATTTTCCCGACTTTTAACACGAAGCCGGCGGCGGCGGGCGGAGAGGAGATAAATCAAACTGTAGAGCTAAGTGGTTTACGAGCATATTCCTCCGAAAGTAGTGCACGTGGATTTATTAACTACTTACGTTACGTAATAGAGACATTTTTGTAAAATAGTTTGTTTACAAAACGTGTAGAGCATGCCCTGAGCATTCATTCTCGCCATCGAAGGCTCCTTCTTGCGGCGGCGCAAATATGGTCGAGGAGAGCGATGGCTGGCACATGCGTCACACTCGTGATCGGGTGCTGCATGCAGGTCGCCGCGCGCCGGTTTGCTCGCGGCATTCACGCAAAGCACTGAAACTACTAACTTAGATAAATTAAAAAAATTACGTGTAGAGCAGTAGTACTGATGGGTCGACGACAT
Organism: Hypomecis atomaria; assembly: GCA_964007245.1. NCBI lineage: Eukaryota > Metazoa > Arthropoda > Insecta > Lepidoptera > Geometridae > Hypomecis > Hypomecis atomaria. The sequence goes on from OZ023288.1 coordinate 23,645,008, forward strand.
CAGATCCATCGCGGGTCATGCCTAGATGTGATCAGTCCAAGACAGGGAAAACTGGCACAAGGGAGAAGAGGCCTATACCCAGCAGTGGGTCGATACAGGCTGATGATGATTAAGACAAGATACTTAGAATGTAAACTGAATTTTAATGGTTTTTAGGGTTCCGTAGTAAAACGAGGAACCCTTATAACTTCGTTGTGTCCGTCTGTCCGTCCGTCTCATTGATACGACTTCCTCATATATCAAACAAATTGCATGAAATTTGAAGTTATGATAGTTTAAGAATAGATCTCAAATTTAAATACTTAAAAAAATCAAAACTGTGTATTTAGAGGGTAGCTCCCATACATGTAAAGTGGGGATGAAAATTTGTGCCCTCCCTTAATTTCTAAAGTATGCAAGATATAATGTTAAAACTTTCTAAGTTTATAGACCACATTAAAAACTTATCCTCAAAATTATTAATTATTATCAAATAAAGGAATATTAAAATTTTAAACATGCACATAGCTCAGAGGTAATTTACCTCACAAATATATTTCATACTAAATTACGTTTCTCTAGCAGTCAGTCATCTAAAGACATCGTAAAAATTGGTTTTTATCATTATCACAATCATCGTCACCATCTACGGAAGCCTATCATACGCGTGTCTCGGCACGCACTTGACAACTTATTCCGCCTAATGATGTAATAAGCCCGATTACAGAGGCGACAGCGTAAATTAAATAGCAACGTAAACAGCGTTATCTCTATCGAATGCCTAAAGTGAAAAAGAAACAGGACTATGCTATTTAGCTATTATAATTACGATGGCGCCTCTGTAATCGGGCTTATTATGATAATATAAACTAGGAATGTCCACCAATGGAACCACTTCTCCTTCACACCTGGCATGATCATGTTTGGTGGATTTTTCCTCACACTAGGCTTATCTCATCAATATGGAATGTAAGGAAAAAAAGCCAAGACGATGGTTTATCCACACATCTTATTCCAGACGAAAAAGCAGCTGTGAAAGTGTGGTGCTTCAAGAATAAACTAAAGCTTCACTCATACAACCATCCACCCACTAATATATCGTTCACAAGACAACTGTAACACAAAAGACAACTGTTACATCAATTAAATACTCCAAATCTCTTATTCATCAAAAGAGAGAGGAATAAATTCTAAGAGAAAATCTGAGTTTATAATTTGGTATCAATTTAATCATAACAGGCGCTGCTATCATCAATATAACAGGGCAGTCTATCGAACTCCAATTTAGAGAGCTTTTTAGTTTCCAAATATTTGATTTGCAAAATCAATAACAGTGTTTTCCTATCTTTGTATTAAACGGCTTTCTATTTTTAGCCTGTTCCACTCAACAGTTTATAAAAACATACTTAAACAAAGCTACCGGAATAAATTTGGTAAATGTTCTACAAATAGGAGTATCATCAAGCATCCATCATTCCAGAGCTCTTAAATTCAATAGCTCTGCTTTAAATGCTGGTTTTAAGTGTTTAAACGAGCGCCCGATAAAAAATGTACACATCCATCTCCATCGTATTAGAGTTCGCGCCAAATTTTATGGCCGCTTTTAAATATAACGACAGAATAATGACAGTGGTGCTTTTGAAAACTTTCTTTTTTGTTGAGAATGTTTGCTCGAAATTTGAAGAGCCTGAAGCATAGTTTCAAAAAAACGTCACGGTGATCGATCAACGTAAGAAAACAATCAATAATTACCTTAAAAATTTGTCTAGGTCAGTTTTTCTGCAAGAACGACAATAAAGGAACGAAAGATGAACAAATGCGAGTAGTACAGCAGCATTATTTATTCTTAAGCTTAAGTTATGTAGATCAATAACAAATAAATAGAAAAATAAACACCTACTCTTCAAATTAAAAAAAAAAAACAAATTAAAAATCAATAAACCGCATATTTTCAGTTCAAATGGGCGGCGCACTCCAAAAGTACATAACCTTAGTTACAGATATTTTTTCTCATATATAGGTATTTCAGGTGGAGAAGCATTTTATTTGAATTCAGCCTTAAATATTGGCGTGGACTATGACAATAAATATTTAGTTGACTTTAAACGTTTTTTTATTCATAAATTTTAGTTGTAAGTGGTTAATAACAGTTATCAGAAGTAAAGAAGTTGTGTAATTTACGGGTATCTGACTTTTAAAAATATAGTAGTTTAAATAAATATTGAATATCCGTAAAATTTTTAATTGTATTGTTATTTTTCTAATAATAATTTAGAAGTAAAATTATAAAGTAAGTTTCAAATTTAAAAAATGCAAAAGTTTAATTCCCTGTAACTATATTCTGAGTGATCAGACGCTAGAGGGAATAGTTTTAACACTGGCTACTCGGATTAACTTAAGTACAATTTAACTGACTCATCGTGATGTCGATATGACCATTACTTACCTATCTTGACTGATCATTTGGTAAAATGTGGTCAAACGCCTATCATAAATAAAAAAGTATCTTTTCGAGCGCAGGCCTACGATCAACAGTACACAATTTAAAGGCTGGTCTAGTAAATTGACCAGTGACCAACTAAACCACCTGGCAGCGTACATAACAGCCTAGTTAATATAAATAAATAAATATAAATATTAGGGGACATCTTACACACGGTCACTGACCCCAAACCAAGCAAAGCTTGTGATATGGCTGCCGGAGACTGATATACTACATATAAATATTTTTAATTACATACATATATAGATAGTACCTAAATAACACCCAGACACAGAGCAAACACCTATGTTCATCACACAAATGTTTGCCCTGGGTGGGGATCGAACCCACGCCTCTTTGACTCAGAAGTCAGGGTCACTAACCACTGAGCCACCGAGGCAGTCCATTGGTTGTAAGCTTAAAAAAATTATGTCGAAGAGATATAATTAGTGAATATTTATTCGCAAAAAATCGCAACACCAACTTTCAGACACTACAGCATTCGAATAGTTTGCACAAATCGATATGACATCCATGTTGATTTATCAAAACTGCTCAGCCGATTTAGATTATTAGAAAATTTAAATGGTCCCATTTAAATTAATAGAAAATTTAAATAGTCCCATTTAAATTTTCCTCGGAAGTATACTCTATCGAAATAACAAAGTTTTTTTTAAATCGGATCACATTTGGAGAAAATCTCGATAAACACACATAAAAAAAATACATACATACTTACAGACAAACATAGTACCTCCTTCTTTTTGGAAGTCGGTAAAAACTGGTAGATTTCTACAGTGACTCCACTAGTATACCTACCGCTTGACCACCATAGTAATAAATATGGTTCAGTTGGCCTTCGAGGGTAGGCCTATGTTCAATAATAGTGAAGCTACTGACCCAGAGCGGCGCGGAGGGGTGCAGTTGTGACGCGAACGCCATCCGGAACGCATCTCCCAGCAACGAGTTTAGTTCCTCCGCCTGCAACAGACAAACACAACTAATATATTTAATATGTACATGCATTATTATGTAAAAAATATTAATTCATTTGTGCACTGTCCACTGGCATTTTTTCAAAATTAAGGTTTTTAAATCGTATTTCTATAATATGTTCAATAGTGAACGTAATATGGCTGAAAAAACGATCACAATAAGGAGAATATAATTAATGTTTTCAAAAATCTTAGTGTTTATTTGGTTCAACGTATACTTAAGCATTTTTGTTCAGCGTGGCAATGCTGCCAGCATGCTGAGCACGCTGCCAACTAGCAGTGGACATTAGACATATCATTCACAGACCTTCAACCAAGGTCTGTGGATGAATCCAGTGCTTTTTATCTAGTAGTAGTAGTTTCAGTATATAGTATTGTATTTTGATGATGTATATATGTACAAGGCCAGTGCGCCCTACAAAAAAATAACTCAGAACACCTCCCTTGGACCTAAAAATGTAATTCGCGCGAACACTCAAATATCGACAAAAATATACTATACGTAGTTCATAGTATAGCACACTTTATTTCAAGATAAAAAGAAGATCCCGTTTAGCCATTTACCACAAGTGCCAGTAAAGTAGTAACAGCTCCGAGTTTTATTTCGGTTAATCTCGTTGACAGCCGCCGAGCTAACGTCTTATTTACCGAAGAGATTTACTGCCGATCTAAGTAAACTTAGATCAAGTGAGAAATAGTTACCGAAATACTAGCAGCAGTATTTTGGTAACTATTGTTTTGCCTCATCCACACTCTCCACGAGGCGACACGAGGGAACGCGAGCGTGAGAGTGTGGACGGGGCGCTCGTGTCGCCTCGTCTCGACTTTTTAACCGACTTCCAAAAAGGAGGAGGTTCTATGTTCGTATGTATGTTTTTTTTGTGTATGTTCATCGATAATTTCGACATTTGTGAGCCGAATCGAAAAATTATTTTTTTAGTTCAAAAGGGTATACTCCCAATGTGGTCTCATTAAAATTTTACAGAAATCAGCCGAGCCGTTTTTGATAAATCAACACTAATGTAAACAATTCGAGCGAAATATTTGAATTTTCTACACGATGGAAGGCGGTTTAGCCATTTTTTGCGAAAAATAATTATCTTCGCGTCCGTCGGCGTAGCCGGCGCCTCGCACGAGGGCCTCGCCGAGGCACTCGCGAGAGTGTGGATGGGGCATTACAGACCGAATCACACAACTTGGCGGTTGTGATGTTAGCTACAAACTGCAGATAAAACAATCCTGACTGAAGCTCACTTTAACAGCTGCACGAGGATCGGATTATCTGCAGCTTGTAGCTAACATCACATCTACCAATTTGTGTGATTCGCCCAATACCTAGCAGCAGTATTTTGTCAACTGTTGTTAATTAGTACCTAAGTTCGTTAAGTGCCTGAAGGACTCTGACATGGCTAAGTGGTCAAAACAACCAGGAACTACAATTTAACGTGTCATCCAAACCACAGTAGCGCTCAGTTGTAAATGCCCCCGCGGTCACCCATCCGAAGACTGACCGTGCTGAACTTTGCTTAACTTCCGTGATCGCTGACAAACACCTAGTCAAACTACGATATTATTGTAAGCGTACATAATAGTTACTTAGTTAGTTACTTACTTATTCTTATTACTCGTATTAATTTGTAAGCTAATCGATTATAATTATTATTTCATAGCGAAGCTTATGATATGGCTGCCAGATACTGATATATTACATAAACATATTTTAAAAACATACATAGATATTACCTAAATAACACCTAGACAGAGCAAACACACATATTCATCACATAAATGTTTGCCCTGGGTGGGGATCGAACCCACGCAAATAGTACCTTAATACAATAATAACATTCGCAATGTCACAGTACGTTTGGCGGCATGACGTCACGCGATGGCCACCACAACACGAGTCCCGTTAGATGTCATAAAATCGTAGTCGAATGTTCTCAAATTGCTGACGTCGCGACATTCGAGCACCTTAGCGTCTCGATGAGACTAAAGTAATGGCGTGGCCACATTATCGCCCTACGGCGAAGTTTTCGTCACTGGGGGCTCATTCATCTAATTCAAACGGTAGTAATTGGTTGTTCACGATTTGAACTACTACCTGAAGCTGGGCACACACGCTGCGATGATCGCATCTATTCATCAGATCAGTCCAGCGAGGTCCTAATATAGTTGCATTGCCAGTAGGTAGTTATTGAGGAATCAAAATGACACCCCTATTTTAATCGAAAAATATTGATTTAACAAAAAAAAATTGGCATCAAAGTTGTAGAAAATCAAATTTTAAACAACTTTTGTTCCTATAACTTCTGCTGAAAAATTGAAATAACACAAGTTATTGAAGAAATGAAATGGTACAACCAACTATTTAAAGTTCCAAAATGAATGTAAGGTTTCTTATAAGTACCATTCTTTGTCATATACTATTTGTGAGATATAGGTGGACAAAGTTAAAAATAAAAGTGTCCCCCCGGACAAATAAAAAAATCTGAAAAACAAACAAATAAACTGAAAATAATAAGCCAAGTACGAGTCGGACTCAAGCACGGAGGGTTCCGTACTGTATGGGAGGCCCCCTTAAATGTTTGTTTTATTTTAAATTTATTATTTATTATTGAAGTGAATAACTGAATGTACAACTAAATATTCTGTGAAAATTTCAAGCATCTACCTGCTACCATTATTAATATAGAGCGAAAAACGGCTAAAAAATCAGGTTTGTTGTATGGGAGCCCCTCTTATTAATTAATTTTATTCTGTTTTAGTATTTGTTGTTATAGCGGCAACAGAAATACATCATCTGTGGAAAATTTCAGCTTTCTAGCTATAACGGTTCATGAGAAACATCCCGGTGACAGACAGACAGATGGACAGACGGACTAATTCTTGTTTTGAATAAATATTTAGTGTATTTCCGCTCTGTCGTAGTCATATAAGTTAAGGATACTATTCAAAATCCAAATTAAATCACAAACAAAATTAGTAATTAATCATCAAACTGTATCATGGTTCGACTATGGTTAGGTCAGGTTAGAAAAGTTAGGCTTAGGTATGTTTACAAAATATGAATGAACCTGAAACAATTTTTTTTAATTAATCCGTTTAAAGTAATAATAATAAAAAAAAAATTAACCTGTAACAAAAATAGTGATTAGTAATCTATTTAAAAAATGTAGTAAACCTGAAAATAATATTTAATTAATATGTTAAAATTACAAATATAATTTATTTATAAAAAATTTACAATAATTGAAAAAATACTTAGTCAATAAATAGCACCCCTATTCTTACTGTACTCTATTCGACACGTGTTTCGCCTCTAAACGAGGCATCTTCAGGACGTGTTGACTCTTCGAGCTCACTCGCAAGAATGACGGCTTGCCGCGCCGGCGCTTCTTATATACTCGTCACTTCTCGTCGTTCTTAACTTATAATATGACTACGACAGAGCGGAAATACACTAAATATTTATTCAAAACAAGAATTTGAAGATGAACTTCCGCAAAGTAACGCCTGATTCAATAAACTATCTTAGGACAGACGGACATCAAAGTTTTAGTAATAGGGTCCCGTTTTTACTCTTTGGGTACGGAACCTAATAAGTATTTATAGGGGTGGCTTATATCCAGCAGTGGACGTTCTACCGCTGATACATGGATAGATATATGAATACATATACACATATATCTTATTTAAGAATATGAAATCGCTCTCGCCCAGTACCCAAGTCACACCTTCATCTGTCGTGTCGTGGGCGACGGACGGCTGTCCTCCACGCATATCACTCACACCCACTGATCTCCACCACACTACCTCTACACCCACCACCAAACAACACAACCTTAACTCAACTACTCAAAGCTTAACATTCTTTAAATTAACTCAATCGAGAGGAAAAATAAACTTGGTCGAAAATTAGAGGCAACTTTGACACACTCATTCCACATTTCTACTGGTTTGTATGCTTATGGGGATTGTGCGTGATCTTATTTGTTTTACCGTACATCTGTGCTGGTAGTCGAGGTGCATTTATAAAAAGAAATATGAGTGTTTTTTACGTATTTGTGGTTCAGGGTTATTACGCTGATAAACCAATGATAATGATTATCTGGACTTGCGCGCAACGCCACCTCAACACTCTCCTATCCACACAAGCTCACATCGACATTTGCGCCGACAAACACGCAACATTTATGCAAAATTTACAAATGTACTATGATTTTTTTTCTCTTCTTCTTCTTTTTCTTCTTTTCAGCCATTGGACGTCCACTGCTGAACATAGGCCTCCCCTAAAGACCTCCAACAAGACCGGTTGGTAGCGGCTTGCATCCAGCGCGATCCTGCGGTCTTAATGAGGTCGTCCGTCCACCTTGTGGGTGGACGTCCTACGCTGCGCTTGCCGGTACGTGGTCTCCACTCGAGGACTTTTCGACCCCATCGGTCATCAGTCCTCCGCGCTATGTGCCCTGCCCATTGCCACTTCAACCTGCCAATCCGCTGGGCTATGTCGGTAACCTTGGTTCTTCTACGGATCTTCTCATTCCTGATTCGATCTCGCAGAGAAACTCCGAGCATAGCCCTCTCCATGGCTCGTTGGGCTACTTGAAGCTTACCAATTAGGCCCATAGTTAGAGACCACGTTTCTGTGCCATAAGTCATCACTGGCAACACACACTGGTCGAAAACTTTAGACTTGAGGCACTGAGGTATGTCGGACGAGAAGACGCTACGCAATTTTCCGAACGCTGCCCAGCCGAGTTGGATTCGGCGATTGGCCTCTTTCTTGAAGTCGGACCTACCTAACTGGACTACTTGTCCTAGGTAGACGTACGAGTCAACGACTTCAAGAACCGAGTTCCCAACTGAAATAGGGGTGGGTACAACATGGGAATTACACATGACCTTTGTCTTGTCCATGTTCATTTTAAGACCCACCTGTTGAGAGACTCGATTTAGGCCTTCGAGCATCGTACTGAGTTCCTCCATCGACTTTGCCATGACCACGATATCGTCGGCGAACCGAAGGTGAGTGAGGTATTCGCCATTGATGTTGATGCCAAATCCTTTCCATTCCAGGAGCTTAAAGGCGTTCTCCAAAGTGGCAGTAAACAGTTTCGGAGATATCACATCTCCCTGTCTGACGCCTCTTTTCAAAGGGATCGCCTTCGAGCTCTCTTCCTGTACTCGGACCGACATGGTGGCGTTATTATACAAACACTTCAACACTTCGATATACCGATAGTCAATACGGCATCGTTGAAGAGACTCAAGCACAGCCCATGTCTCGACCGAATCAAAGGCTTTCTCATAGTCCACAAACGCTAAGCAAAGTGGCTGGTTATACTCCTCGGTCTTCTGTATAACCTGCCGCAGCGTATGTATGTGGTCCATGGTACTAAAGCCTTTTCGGAAACCGGCTTGTTCGGAAGGCTGGAAGTCATCAAGCCTGCGTTCGAGACGATTCGTATTCGATTTTTTTTCTATATTACAGTAATTTGTATAATATTTGTAATTTTTTTAATATAGATTTCATATTTCGATTTTATTTTCCTATTAAATGCAAATATGTAATTAGGTTTATGCAGTTAGCCAAATAAAATGTAAATAATATTAAGTTTTTTAGAATTATAATTCTAATTATATAATTTTAGAATATCATTCTTATTGTATCAAATTTTGACATTGTTTATTAAGTGTGACATTGTATATGAATTTTGTAATGCATGAAGCTAGATTGCAACTTAATTTTGACTAATGTAAGTACCTGTACTTACACTATCGCATTGGAATTTCTGTAATGGTAGTTGTAATTGTAACAAATAAATAAATAAATTAAAAGCGCAGGAGCACGCTGGATGCAAGCCGCTGTCTATCAATCTTATTAGAATCTAGTAGGAAAGGTCTATGTCGCGGTAATGGTATCTAACAGTATTCCGTCTTCGCAAAAACGTGAATCATACCTACGCGCTTCAGAATTCGATATACACTCGGTATACCAAGTTGCCAACAGTCGCAGTCGTGACGAAATGAACGTGCGGGTTTGTAATCAGTAAGCGTGCGATTTGCCTACCTACCAGGCGGGCAACCCTAGCGCGAGTTGCATAAGCGTGACCACGTGGGGCTGTCAGTATTGATTTCAAGGACAAGGCCTAGTCACAATATTAGATAACATTTTCGACCTCCTCGACATGTCCGTCAATGGCGACCCCTGGCTAGAATGTTAGTGGTTGTGAGCTCTAATATGGCTCGCAAAACCGAATTTGTTTTTGAAATACCTGTTGCAGGGCGCTCAGTGCAACTGGCCACTAGTGTTATATGTGCAAGTATAGGAAGGCTTTGGGCGGGTCTTATTGATAAGGCGGTTGGGAAGAGCTAGCGCAACAGAGGCAGGAGAGGCGCAACTTTGAGGAAAAGCGTCTACAAGATCAGGACACCAAACGCCTTATCAATAGATACCATGTCTATGTCCTGCAGTGACATCATGCGGCTGATACAATGATTACTATTTGAATCCTCGTCAGCTGTACAAGTTTCTGGCCCTTCATTTTATGTCACGTGCAATCACATCAGCTATCTCGTAAACGGAAGTAGCTATAAACCACCGCGAGCTTATCTCCGTGCAGTTAAAGTGCGGACGGACTCGCTTTACTGACGATTGTTCTGAGGACTCTGGAGAAGATTGGGATAAACTACAACCTGTAAAACTTTTTTTTATTCAAAATAGGGCTACATTTAGCCACCAACACAAGTGATGAAAAGTGAAGTTTTAACCGAAGATGGATTATGTAGACTAGAAGATACCTATTCACTCTCGACTTGAAGATATCCAAAATGTAATTGTCAGGAAACAAGGCAGGTCATCCCAACCTGTGGCGATCCGCATTTTGAAGGAAGAAGCAAATCGCTTAGCACGTGCAAAGACTATGTAGGGATGGTATTTATGCGACTTCCGGCTTGTGCTGTTGTGAAAAGGAGATGAAAGAATCAGATCGTGGAGTTCGACCGAGCGCACACTCGCCACTCTAGTGGGCTATGTCAGTCAGTTACTGTGATTCGTCTCTTTCCTTCATTGATCATGACTTGTTCTCGTATAGACTTCACACAGCCCTTTTTAGGGTTCCGTACCCAAAGGGAAAAACGGGACCCTATTACTAAGACTTCGATGTCCGTCTGTCCGTCTGTCTGTCTGTCACCGGGCTGTATCTCATGAACCATGATAGCTAGGCAGCTGAAATTTTCACAGATGATGGATTTCTGTTGCAGCTATAACAACAAATACTAAAAACAAAATAAAATAAATATTTAAGGGGGGCTCCCATACAACAAACCTGATTTTTTAGACGTTTTTCGCTCTATATTAATAATGGTAACAGGTACCTAGATGCTTGAAATTTTTACAGAATATTTAGTTTTATATTCACTTCAATAATAAATAATAAAATTAAAATAAAATAAATATTTGAAGCGGCAGTACGGAACACTCCGTGCGCGAGTCCGTCTCGTACTTGGCCGATTATTCGAACTAAATAAACGAAGACCACGTTTCAATACCAGACAGAATTCAAATATTGCAATTGCAAAAACATTTGCTACTCACTTTATTTACGTGCCCAAGATATCAAAGATCATTATTTTTCGCAAAAAATCGCAATACTTCCATCGTGTACAGAATTCGAATAGTTTGTGACATTATTGTTGATTTATAATAACGTAACATGTATATTTTTAATTTTTTGATATGTGATTATAATTTCTTTATTTTTCATACTCAGAGACATTTTTAAACTGAAAATGACATTGTTATTTTTATGATACTGGTACAATTTTATTTTTGATTCATATTCTATTTTGGTATAAATTAAATATATTGTTTGTGTACCTAATACTTGATCTTGTAAAATCTAAAGGGTGTGCTTACTTAGTTGTATTAAAAATGTAATTTGGTAGAATTTAGAAATATTGTTACCAGACGATTCCAAGTGCCTGTATTGTGTCTACGGAATAAAGAAATTTTGACTTTGACTTTTGACTTATCCAAAACGGCTCAGCCGATTTCGATTAAATTTAAATGGGACCACCTCGGGAGTATACCTACCCTTCATAACTAAAAAATGATTTGAAGTTTTAAAGGGTAGGTTTACAATTTCATTTCATTTCATTTCATTCATTTATTTAGCTTTTGGTATAATACATACACTTAGCGGCGTCATTTCCATACATTACAATTGGCGAAAATATCGATGAAGATACACAAAAAAATACAGACGAACATAGTACGTCCTCCTTTTTAGAAGTTGGTAAAAATTGGATTACGCAACAAGAAACTGAAAATGTCAATACCAATGATTTATCCGCGTTTAGAAACATTAAATACCAAGATTAGATGTCAAAGAAAATAGGGCTCCGTTTTAACGTGACTCAGGTATGCAATTTAGCTGTCAGACTTAGAATACTGCATATCGATATTAGACTATCGCTAAACTGTCAATAGGTACAACATCAACAGCTGACGTTATATCAATAGTATCTATAGCCTATCGATTTATCGATAGCTATACTAACTTTCGATAATATTGATAGTTTTTAATTTAATATTCCGATTTTATTAATACTATCGATATCACTTAAAACTATCGGTACTATCGAAACTATTGGTAGTATTATGACATAATTGTATCGATACCTACCTTGATTGCTCACAATCAATACGTAGTAATTGATTTGCGATATCTATACTGTCTATAGTATCAATATTATCGATACTATTGATAACACTATCGATATTGTTACTAGTTTTCGAGCTAACTATCGATAGCGAAACTATCGATATTTATGCAACTCTAGTGTCAGTGGAATGCCCGGGGGTCGAATAGCTTCGGCAATTACAGCTCCGTTCGGATCTAACTGAGGCTTTGGCTAGTGTAGTAACTGTTACCTAATCTGTGCCTCGGCTACCGTCACGGAAACCGGTGAGGTTCTTGAGTCTCTGAGATTGAGCTGGAATGCAATAAGCGTTTGTAATAGCTATGCTACTTTGCTTGTACTGTAACTTATAGCATTTTCGCAATTTCATTTGCTGTGGTTTATGTTACAAAAAAACCGGCCAAGTGCGAGTCGGACTCGCGCACCGAGGGTTCCGTACAAACCTGCAAGGTTTACAAAGTTCGTTCATTACGACAAAAAAAGTAATAAGTTTATATTTATTAAAAAATATATATTTTGTAATGTAACTAAAAATTTAAGGTTTTCGGAATTTTTCCTTTATGTGTGCTATAAAACGTTGCTTCATGCCAAATTTCAAGATTCTAGGTCGACTGGAAGTACCCTTTAGGTTTTGATTCCCTTGCGAGTACTTGCAAGTGTCGAAAATTTGCGGCATAAACGGCTGTATCTTTTGATTGCGTTGGCTTAGAAGTTTGATTTTTTCACAGCTTCAAGGGACAGTAGACCTGAGTAATTGATATAAATTTCAGCTTCATACCTCCACGCGTTCCTGAGAAAAAGGGTCTTGACAGACGGACAGACGGACAACAAAGTGATCCTATAAGGGTTCCGTTTTTTCCTTTTGAGGTACGGAACCCTAAAAATAAATAGCATAATATTTTATTAGCAAAATTGCTTAAATAATAAAAATATTTTCGACTGCTCAGCGCTTTAAATTTTAAATAATAAATATATTTAACAAAACATAAGTAATCGTCATATACAGGGTCATAGGTGTTAAACTCAAAACCTTTTAAGGGCGAGTCTAGTACATCTAGACAAACAATTTTTCTACTACTTTTGAAAATTCGCAAAAAAATATTCGCTTCGTACTAACGTATGGAACGTTTTGCCGCGCGTTGACGAACTTTATGTATTGTATGAAAATTTTGTTAGGGTTCCGTACCTCAAAAGGAAATAACGGAACCACACTATATATCACTTTGTTGTCCGTCTGTCCGTATGTCAAGACTTTTTATCTCAACAAAGTTTACAAGTGTAATTTTCGACGTATGACGAGAAAATTAAAAAAAAAAACTTTTGTCGAAGATTATTAAAATTTATTCCTATGGATTTTAACATTTTTACAATTTTGTAAAATTTCCAGGATTTGTACGGAACCCTCGGTGTGCGAGCCTGACTCGCACTTGCCCGTTTTTTTTTCTTCGTGATTTTCCAAAAGTCCTAGAACAAAAGTAATTTGTCTAAATGTGCTGGACCCGCCCTTAAAACGTTTTGTGTTTAATACCTTTTTGGAGCTCTTATTAAACAGTAGCTCCCTGTAAACAACGGTTTCCAAAATTGAGTAGCCATTTAACTTTACGTTACTTGAACTGCACTCCAAAAATAAAGTCACTAGCGCTTTAAAACAATCGGAAACAAGTCCACAACTTAGCTACGCGTCACACACTGAATAAACGAGAGCAAGATTCTTAGAAGAGCTTCTAAGCTAATAAGAGCTCCATACAGAAAAACCATATATCTTCAGATTAGCTATAATCCAACCATTCCACGTGAATGTTTCCGCAATAACCCAAGTATTGAGAGTATCCAGATCCCACACGTGGGCTCCGTATCCGGATGTTCATCTTAATTACTGAATTAGATATGCGGCCCGCGTGCGGCCCGCACCGCCCGCGTGCGACCCGCGCTCCGCCGCAATTATATCACGATGTTTAGATAATGCAACTCAACGTGGAATTTGTTAGGAGCTTTTATTTTCTGTTGACTTTTGTTACTCCTAAATAAAAAGAAAAGTGTAGCACATTGTTTGTATATCACGGGAATAACCTTTTAATGAACTACGAGAGAAATAAGTCAGTATCTCATGAATCTTGACGTATCGACGAAGTCGTATCAGTCGTCACGATCGTGGTCACGGGCAAACTCGAAAAATAGGGCGTTGAATTTTGTGCCTAACCTACGACACAAAAAATAGGAAATTGTTTTATTTAAATAAATTATATGGTGACTTTCAAGTGCGCAAATAGTTAATTTTTTGTAGAGCAAGTAAATACATGTATGTAAATAAAAACGCATTAATTGATAGTTAAAATAAAATATTCAAGGTTATTTTAGGCAACTGTCGTTGATTGTAGCTGGCCTGAACAGCGTTCATCGATTTACTAGACGTTGTTACGTCAAAAACAGTAAAATAAAGTCTTCCATTTAAAATAAGTTGATCATAACATTCGCAATTACCAACGAGGTTAAAATAAAGATATTAACGCCTAGTCGAAGCCAAACGAAAACAACCCTTTTGACAGTGTAATAATACTTGGAAGTCAATTTCGTGCGAAGTAACCGCTGGAGCCTGCGAGGGATCAAAGAGGTACATTACCATACACGCCGCTATGCTAATATGCCTATTAGTGATGGGTGACGACACAGGGTTCTCACTAGTCGAGCACGAGTCGATTTTAAGCCGTTGATCGACGAACAACCTTTAAAACTCGGTTTTAAAGTTCGACGATCCTGGCTCGTTGGCTTGTCGACGCTAATCGACTAGCGAGCCAAACAGTTTGCAGCGACTAACTTCGCTACAAGATGGCGCTAGCTAAGCTACGAATTCTTCCGCCCGCCAATCACGGGGGCGTATCGCCGCGCCTCAGCCAATCAGAAGCCAAAGTCTGCATCGCGCAAACGAAATATACCGTGACATTGGATAGAAAATTGAAATACTTCAACATGATTGACGAGCCGCAAACCAGGCTCGTCGGTTTTTAAAACTGCGGGTTTTGCAGTGATGGACAGGCAAAGTTGACGAGCCGTATAATCTGGTTGTAAAGCTCGCCGGTTCTCTCGTTGATTGGCGGCTTTAGTTCTCTTTTTGTAAGCATTGACGTAGCTAGATTTTCTCAAGTTTTGGAGTGGGCAAAGAAAGAACTAGGGTATTAACGATTGAGTACTAACCACTAGGATGAGTTAATGGCCACAAAACCGAGTAAGAGCATTGCATGTAAGAGTACAATAGCGAGTATTGACAATCTATGTTATTGCAAACGGAATACCACGCGATTTATAAAAGTCCTATTAGCAAGATTTAAATTATTAATTGTAGTTTTGCGATAGCTTTGTTATAATTATATTCTACTTATTGATATAAATATTGTAATCTGACATGTAAATAAAACTTATGAAATAAAGAATTTGAACCTTCCAAATATTGAACTCTTAGTCATTACTTTGGTTACATCGTTTTTTTTTTCCTTCACACAATAAAATCGAATAACACTACCTTAAGTCTGTTTACCTTTTGTGCCCTAAAATTACAAGTAAACACTAATTTATTTAACAAGGCCACCACGGCCTAGTAGTAATGACACCCGCCTCACAATCGTGGGGTTGTGGGTTCAAATCCCGGTCCCGTACCAATGAATTCCTTGGAATTTATGTACGATTTCTAACACCACTGGCTTTTCGGTGAAGGAAAACATCGTGAGGCAATCTGCATATTATGTTCGTAGAAGAAATTCGATGGCGTGTGTGAATCCACCAACCCGCACTGGGCCAGCGTGGTGGATATTGCCCAATCACCCTTCGTGGGTAGGCCTACGTCCTGCAGTGGACTATCAAAAAGACTGTTACAGTACAGTTACGGTACTAATTTATCTACCATAAAATTTACAGCTACATTGTAAATGCAGAGAATCAGGGCACAGAAGCACTAATGTACTAGAATATGGAAGCAATACGTTAGGCCATACAAGGAAACGTGTAGTTTCATTCCTACACTTCCTACCTCTGAGAACGGGACCAATTTGCTTGAATGCAGCCATAGCCAATTGAATAGCTCCATTATAATTACTTAACAATCTTACATGAAGAACTCTAGTTACTGGCTTATTGGAAAGAAAATAAAACTAATAAGAATGACACTTTAAATTAAACTAAGGGTTTAGGTGCTAAAGTACCTACGAGTACAACGTGTTGTTTTTCAAAGAGCAGGCACTTTCATAGGTATAAATGTGCATGACGTCATCATCACGAAAAAAATCTGCTCAGTATCTATCGAGTTAGCAGCTGTCCGTTTAGTTTTAAGTTCACTAAGATCACTTGGATAATTTCAAAACATCACAATATGATTTTGCATCTTCAGCCAAAAGTAGAACGTTCTTTGACGGGTTTTGCGTAATAAAAATACGCACAAGGTCCAAAAACGTTTTAGTTTACACTTATGTTTCTGTTTGCTGAATCAGTCTCTTCTATATAAATGTATAATTACAAAAAAGTCGACGAAATTTCTAATCTTGTCAAACATTTTGCCACCAAAAGATCATTTAAAAAATCCATTTTAAGTTCATCAGCCTTGTAGTTGTAACGGAACAGGTCTATAAATATCATAGATTGAGTTATTGGGACGGATTAAATCTAAAACAACATACGAAATTAGTCGTCCATTACGAGCTTAGAACAATAATAAAAGTTAATTTATTAATGAATGCGTCTCGAGAGGCTTATAAAACAAGTATGGGGTCATTATAAAACATGTTGCTTTAAAATATGTTGTCGTTTGGATTCTGCCCACGCGCTATCTTTTGAATCTTGTATTGACGAAGCAGCGACGGGTGATTGCAAAAAAATTGGCCAAGCGCAAGTTGGACATACGCACGAAGGGTTTCGTACACTATGGGAACCCTTTTAGTCCCATTTCAAGCGTCTACCTGTTGCCGTTACTAATATGGAGCAAAAAACGTCAAAATTTTTACATTTGTTGTATGGGAGCCCCCCTAAATTATTAATTTTAATATTTGTTAATATTTAACGGCAACAGAAATACATCATCTATGAAAATTTCAGCTCTCTAGCTACAACGGTCCATTAGATACAGTCTGGTGACAGACAGACGGACAGCGGAGTCTTAGTAATAGGGCCCCGTTTTTACCCTTTGGGTACGGAACCCTAAAAAACGAATTTCGGATTTAAAATTGGTTAATTTTTTATAGTTATTTCCTTTTTTTATTTTTTTATTCTCCTCTTTAGACGTCGAAAGATTGAATTACCGGTTGGATAATATAAATGCGCTTTTTATTTTGAAGTCGGCGCATAAATAAGCCCACATCGGTTTAGTACCTAATATTTATGCTGATACTAGTATTTCAGAACCTTGCTAGTTCCATTTTGAATCAAGTAAAGACATTAGTATTCAGAAATGCGAACAGAATTACCTATTTCGTAAAAATATTCGCGAATATTAGTATGGCCTAATGTCTCCACAGTAAATAAAATTTAAAAAAGTTAGGTTAAATCAAACAGACAGATATTTTGAAGATTATGTATATATTTCGTTTCTCAAATTCGTGACCAAAAAACATGATATTCATGCTGATATTTGTATTTCAGAACTTTACTGGTCCCATTTGGAATCAAATAAAGACATTAGTATTCAGAAATATGGATAGAATCGCAAATTTGGTAGTTCGGTAGATTTTAGGTACATACATATAAAATTTAAAATATTTAACATAAATAAGTATGGCTTATTATCTGTATAGTAAATATACCAGTCAGATATAATCAAACAGAGAGATATTTCGGCTCTTTCGTGGTTTCGCCCCGCAAGCTGTTCGGCCCGCGGGGCGAATCAACGAAGTCTCTTTTTGAATGCCCTCTTCAAGACTTGTGATTTTTGACAGAGAATTCATTCCTCAAATTATCGAACTAGAAAAAAATAATCAAATTGATAAAAACACTTTACTATGAAAATTAATAGAAAACACGATTTACCCATCATCGAAAACGGCGTATTATATGAGCAACGATAAATTGCTGGTTTGTTTATGATATCCAGAATGTTCTCCAATATTTCCCGCCGTTTCAAGTTTGTGCGAGATCATGGATGACGAAGAAGATGCGGATCTGTCATAAAATTGCCGACAAAGTTGTTAAAATCAGAAGCTATGTTTTTTTTTCACTGAAGTAAAGCAAGGTATTGCGCTTCATTACGAAGATAATGCTTTCGTCTTGTCTTTACAGGCCGCATTTTTTTTAGAGAATCAACGTAAAATGGTACACAGGTTTGATAATTATGTTAATGGTTTTTATTGTCATCGATTTTTGACTGGGGGAAGGGGGGTATTACCCTCAAAAGCGGGAAAATTTGCTGTCGCGAAATTTATGAACCGATTTTGATAATATTTGGCAAGATTTCTTAGTACCTATCTAAAATCTTAATACTTGTGAGTGTGAACCAAATTGGTCAAGAACGAGTCGATATAAATGAATGTCGATACTTATGAATATTCAGTTATATATTGCTGCGATCTACTATTCGGAGAACTACTAGTAATATAAGGTGTTTCTTCTATTATCATCATCGCCGTAGGGTTGCGAGTCTTGTCCATTTTCTATAGGATTCTTTTCGGAGAGAGTGCATCCGAGCTGCACGACCTTATTCTACCATCCCCTTTTTAATACAGGACAAGTAGGAGGACGCCACATTACCACCCCTACACTGTCGATTTTCCTTCGATACGTACGAAGCGGTTTGACTCAACATTTCTGATTCGTACCGCCAGGGAATGGAACAGTCTTCCTGCCTTTCTGTTTCCTAAGAGATATAATATAAAGCTTTTCAAGGTCAGAGTGAATAGGTATCTTCTAATTCTGCGTGCTTCATCTTCGATCACAAAGTCGCTTACCATCAGGCGAGTTGGTCGTCAAGCACGGACATATTCGCGTTAAAAAAAATATTATGGTTGCATTTTCAATGTTGAGCTTGTTTTTAGGGTTCCGTACCCAAAGGATAATAACGGGACCCTATTACTAAGACCCCGCTGTAAACAGAATAATTAAATACTTAAGGGGGCTCCCATACAAACCTGTTTTTAGCCGTTTTTCGCTTTATATTAATAATGGTAACAGGTAGATGCTTGAAATTTTCACAGAATATTTAGTTGGATATTCACTTCAATAATGAATAATAAAATTAAAATAAAATAAATATTTCAGGAGGGCTCCCATACATTACGGAACCCTCCGTGCGCGAGTCTTACTCGTACTTGGCCGATTTTTTTTAGAAGACTTTTCAGCCGATGTTCAAAGATCCATGTGCGAGTCTGATCCACCCCGGTTGTTTACACGGCGGAATCTCGTTATTCGAAACGGCACCGGCTTGTTTGTTTTAATAAGAATATTGTAGCGGCTCCAGATAGCAGCCTATAGATGCGTAGTGGAGGTACAATAATATTACTCGTATTACTATGCGGTAGTCGGCGGGTCGGCGCGTTTCTAGAGAATGAGAGTATTTTCTATACATCGTAATACGACACGCGCAAGGAAAAAAAAAATGAAAATACTTATTAAAGCCTAGCCAGACCGCAGGTTAAGACCACAATGGGGTGGTAGAAAATTAAATTTTGACGTAGATATGAGAGATAAATCAAAATTTTACAAAGTAGTAGGACTTTATAGTCCAGTAACTACTTATTTCGGAAAAAAAGTCCCGTTTTTGAACCAAAAACAATCATTTTTGGTTATTACTGGGAGATCTAGAAAAGCTTGGTTTTAGTATCCAAATTTTAAGTAAGCTGAGTGTCAACTTTGTTCGTTGTTTTTCTGCTCTGTGACTTGTTCGAAAATATAGCCATTGTCATATTTATTGATAAAATAATTTTACAAGTCAACACAACAAGTATAGATGATCTATGTACCAAGCATTTACAATACTTATTGTAAACAAAAAAAAAAATGTATTTGCTTAGTAGGACAGCCAAAACTTCTAAGCATACGGTCACATACGACCAGACAAAAAAATAAGCCTAGCGAAGAAGCAAAACTTACTTATCCTATAGCATGTTCCAATTCTCATCTGCTTTTTATCTTATCTCCTCATTAGATCACCCCAGCCTCCCCACTTCCTTTAATGAAACTTCACTGCAAATTCAATTACAAAAGCAGACGCCAGTTAATCCGCCGCACACAAACGCATCATGCTGCACACAACCACATGCACTTGTGTACAGACACAGTGTGTGGCATACACAGAAGCCTAATTTTCGAAACATTAGAATCATCTTTAGCGTTCGTGTAGGATCGCATGCTTTGCTCTCCCGCTCTCTTAAGCACAGACTTTCAACGCTCGCTCGCGCTCTCACTCAATCCCGTGACTCATTTACGCATACGTTCACCCGTTCCCGATTCAATTATAGAGCCCCTGGAGTGTTCCTGTCGGCCTGCACAGCGCCACTAGGATTTACGATCAAACGAGCCAGGAGATGATATTCGGAGACAAGATTAGGGATGTCGAACAAGTCTCAAAGTCGCTTACATAATTAATTTTACGTTATTTTGGCGACAAACTTTTAATGATTTTTTTTTTGTTTAAATTTTAGCAGCTTTTTATAAGCCTGTACCTTTAAATTATTCCTTATTTCTTTATTCTTTATTTCAAACCTTGCATTAAAATTATAAATATGTAAAAATTTGCTCACTTAGCACTAGTTACATATTCAACCCTGTAAGGGCGTCGCAAGTATAATTATTATACAATCAATGTGTTTTAAACTTATATAAACTATAAATAAAATAGGAACTTATGAGACTTGATAACTATAACACTCATCATCTGTTTACTTCCGCGAGTTAGTTTTTTCCGCGAATTAGACCCATACATAAAAATAAATTGTGTCTATCAGCAAATTGACACGTAATATTTAGCACCAGGGTCGCGTATCATCGAAATATAACCATGGTTAGAGGTAGAGATAGTACACAATCCAAGCATTCATCAAACTTGAGAGTTTGTTTTGTATAATATATCATTGTGTTCGAATTTCAAACGACAAATATCCAGACGGAAAAAAGCTTTGGCCAATCGATGCAGAGAAGCTCATTTAAAAATTGTTTTTATGACCGTTCCCTTGATATATTATCTGTGTTATTTTTATTTATAGATATTTATTTAGAACTCATTGTAATACAAAACGCAACGTAATTTATAATTATCGAGGTTATTTATTATTTTGAAGAAACTATAGCTTAAGTGTTATTCGTCTAAGTAATTGGAAACACCCGATTTATTTTTTTGTCTAGTATAAAACCGCTGAAACTGGAAGAGTCAGGGATACTTTTGTCCAGCAACAGTGGAACTTAGTAGGCTAAAATAACAACCACAATTTATTATGACCCTCCTATGCAAAGTATCAAAGAGCTGGGTTTTTTATTGGTAGTGGCGTGCGGCGTCGGCGGACCTCAGGGCTCGGGGATAACGAAGAAAATTGGGATCGGGATCTATGCGACCAAATCTCACACATACACACACCAACCGCGCCGGCAAGGTTGAGGGCCCTCTGGATCTGTCTGAAGATCGGTTAGATTTTCTACAAATAGCCATAGCTCAACTCTTTGGGGCCACAGGGCAAGTCTGATATCCCCCGACGGGTGATGGCCCAAGCTGGGGTCTGTACCTTTTCAGGTGCCCTTGCGCTAGCCACCTTATAACTTATTCTAAGGGCTCAGCCGCCTTCTGCACTCGGCCATGTCCAGTAAGCTGTAGAGGCCTCGGAGGCCAACAGCTATAAGTAATTAAAAAAATGCGACAAAAGATGTCTATAACAGTTCCTTGCAAAGTAATGAATATGTCAATGGGCCAGGGTTTAGTAGCAGCGACGAGTGGCGTGCGGCGGACCTCAGGGGCTTGGGGATAACGCAGACATATTGCGATCGGGATCTACGCGACATAAGGATCGCTTTGTTGGGGTATTTTTTGTTTAGCCTCAGTTATTTGTAGACGTTGGATAAGATATTTCATAGCCCACGAGATAGAAAATTATTCTCGCCTGTTCTTACATTTCGATAAAGATATCTGATAAACTAAAATGTGAACGCAAAACGTGTCAATAGCCTGCTCATGCTCTATTGAAAACTGCGTATCAAGTTAATTTGTTGCATATAAAAATACATTTATACAAAGATATGTACCTATATGTAAGTAACTAAAATAATTAAAAAATATATACCTCAAAATTACGTTTATAAGTAAAATTTTCACAAAAATATATTTCAAGTAAAATTAAAGAAGAAAAATATTTTAATCATTACCATCATTATTGTAGGTCGGTACGAGTATTTAAAAACCTTGAAGGCGTTCTCCACGGGGGCGTCTGCCGCAGGAACCTAGCTGCTGGTGTGGAGAACAATCTTCGTTTCAGAGAAGGAATATCAGGACCTCATCGTACCAACTTTCATTCTCAACCCCGATTGTTTAATATTAATAACTACAAAATACAGGCACCAACCCTCACTGGGCCAGCGTGGTGAATATGGCCCAATCACCCTTCGTAGGTAGGCCTACGTCCTGCAGTGGACTATTAAAAAGGCTGGCACAGTACAGTACAGGCAAAGGGAGAGAATCGCATTGATTATTTTTAATTTAGAAGGTTGTGCTAAAAGAGTTTTGAAAATTATAAAAAGAGAATGCAGCCGTCGTGCACAAAAGGCTCTGCAATTATTACCGAGACCGAATTTACTGATCAGAGTCTCAGTTTATCTGCTCGAAAATATTTTAAAACGGTACATCGCGAATGTAAATCAGGCCTTAATACCAGGAATCCCTGTAATGTGATACGGACGGTGCTCGCTGTTTTAAATCTGCTCAATAAATACTCACTGAAGCGAGGATTTTGTTTCCGGACGAATTTCTCGGGTTTTAATTATGCATATTTTACTTTCTTAAAAAATTTCGTGTATAATTATAAAAATACTATGTATCAATGAGCTACAGAAAAACGTACTTTATGTATCTTTCTCAGCGAAATGTAATTAAACAATCCGAATTATGAATCAATGTTACCGACATACGTAGCTGATTAGCAAGTTGAAATAGCCGTGGTCAAGACATAATATTTATTTTATTTATTTGGTACACAAAACAGAATACAGTCAATAATATGCTTAAATAATGTAGTGTTAAGAACTATGAGCTAAACCATATTCCAAAACATGTGTACACATCATGATTAATTACTGCAACAATACTTAAGTATTTGAAAGAAATGCAATTGATATTAAGTAGGTTAATATGTAAACAAAGTAATTTAATTATAACTACATTCACGATGAACCGTGAATGCAATCCTCATCACGTCTCTTTTAAATTTTAATAAATTTGTTGAGTTTCTACCTACCTCAATAGCAAAAATTAATGAAGGTATGCCTCTTAAACACTTTTCATTTTCATGATAAAACTATACCGCCATAATCATATTTTTTCTCTCATTGCTCACTTGTGTGTCAGGACCTCGGGAACTAGACGTCTCGCTTCCAATTGTACCAAAGGATAATATATGAAAAGTTTAATTGATTATCCTTAATTAATCGTTTTATTGAGCCCACAATCCAAATATTTAATAAAATTTGAATCGAAAATGTCTATTGAGTTATGGTGGATCTTAAGAATTTTGTTGTACTGGCGACACATTCTAATGACTGGATTGTAAAAAATAAGTATTGTTCTTAAATACGCGTAGATAAAAGGTTTTAGGTTTTATATAATAGCTGCTTCAGACTTTTGAAGTAACATTGAAATCTATACATCCCAGAAGGAAAGGACAATAAATTTGTGAGTGTATTATTTTAAAGAGGCAAACAAAATCAAAGTAAGTGCGGCGAGTTTCAAGAGTTTGTAAATTAAATTTTTTCAACTTATCGGAGTACGACTTAATTTTACGATTTAAACCCTGTCTGTAACAGAAAATGCGTAAACATTTTCGCTGTACACGTTCAATACAATTTATATGGACCTTATAATGTGGAGACCAGATGACAGAATTGTATTCTAAGATACTATGAACTAAAGCATTGAATAAATTTAAAAAACTATTTAGATTATTGAATTTTTTAGTGATTCGAGTAATGAAACCTAAAATTTTGGTGCTTTTACTAATTATGTAATCGTAATGTTCACGAAAAGTAAACTTCTCGTCCATTAAGACGCCTAGATCCTTCACAACAGACTTTCTTTCTAAGTAATGGTCTTTAATGGTGTACTTATATACTATTCGGTTGGTTTTGGTCGTGAATGTTATAACATTACCAATCTCGGAAAAACACTAACGAAGCTGGTGTAAAAGAAAATGTATTTCTTGGTTACACAATAGATAACACTATTAATCATTCAGCCCACATCGGAAAATTATGCAGAAGATTGGCAAGTGCAAACTACGCGCTGTTGAAATTAAAACCGCTGCTAGACAAAGAAGCAATTCTAGCCATATATTTTGCACATATTCAATCGAGGATAAGGTATGCGATTACTGTCTGGGGCAACGGAATAGACATGATCAAGGTATTGAGAGCACAAAAGAGAGCACTGAGAATTATGCTAGGCCTAAAATAACGCACATCGGTTCGACAACATTTTAAAAACCTGAAAATAATGACTGCTTTATCCCTATATATCTACAATTGTTTATTAGAAATTTTCGACGAAAAATCTCAATTACCGAAAAATGAAAATAAGAAGGCACGCAAATGTAGAAAGTATGAGGAATTGCGCAGGCCCTTTAACAGATTGACCAAGGTGTAAAAACAGGGCTTATACAATAAAATTTGTATGTTTAACAAGCTACCACAAAATATTACCAACCTACATATAAACGAATTCAAAAGAACAATAAAACTATTCTTCGAATCTAATCCTTTTTACTCGTTAAAAGAATTTATGACACTGCACCTGACTGAATGTTCATTCTCGCATTAATATTACCTATGATGATACTAATGACATTTAATCAAATTAATAATATTCATAATTTTGACATTCTTTACTAATATGTTCTGCTAATTAACTTTTCCTTCAAAATTGTTATCATTTATAAAAAATATGTTTAGTTTTGAATTGTTTCCTTATTTTATAACGATTGTGTAAATTTATTCTATATTTAACATTAATTTTTAGTTATATGTGTTTTAGATTATAATTATGATATTTTCATTAATTGTTTGCATAAATGATTTTAAATGTAAAATGACTTGCCCAGTTTAACGACTGTTATAAGGCCAATAAATCATTCTTATTCTTATAACAAAACATTTTTTGACTTTTAAAAACATTCTGTTGTCTTGACACCATTTAATTTTATCGAGAGTATTTAGATCTGACTGAAGAACCCTACAGTCATTGACGTCATGAACGTTCGAAAAAAGCATGCAGATTGATGACCTCTGGAATTGCACAATTCTCGTATGGAAATCATTAGACGACCACAGAGACGACAGATGACCAATGAAGCCCGCGAAAATGCGCTGGATGCAGGCCTCTTAAAACTAGTATTTTTAACCGACTTCCAAAAAAGAGGAGGTTCTATGTTCGTCTGTATGTTTTTTTTTTGTGTATGTTCGTCGATAATTTCGCCAATTGTGAACCGAATCGAAAAATTTATTTTTTAATTGGAAAGAGCATACTCCCGAGGTTGAATCCCGAAATTGGCTGAGCCGTTTTGTAAAAATCAACAATTAATGTGAGCGAAATATTCGAATTTTGTACGCGATGGAAGGCGTTTTTGCTATTTTTTGCGAAAAATAATTATTGAAAATCTACACGAAAAGCTTTTGTCTAGCAATGGATGCCATAGAATAGGTAGAAATGATAATGTAATGTAACAGTAGTTTTGAGTATAGAAACATAAATTAGTGTTTATTTCCGGAAACTAACCAGCCTGCCACAATAAGTAACACAACACGACGTCTATTCACCCGTGGTGTCTTGTGATGTGTTACTAGTACTTACTAGGTACCTACTACATATTCGTATTTTACGTCTCGGGTGAATGTGATACTTGGGTAGGTAATATCGTAAATTTTCAGAAGTGAAACTATGTATAGCAGTTGAAAATTACCTTATAATATTGATACAGTACAGTACTAAGTGTTATCTATGTCAACATACGTAAAGGTCTAGCTTATTGGAAAAAAAGTGGGTGCACAACTTCTTTACGAACAAATCAAAAAAGCTTTACTATTTCAGAAGCTTATACATTTTTTTTCTGGCTGATTTTTTTATGGCTTACAATGAAACATTGCGTTATGCATAAGTAGTTTAATTATTTTTTCGCAATACAAATTTTAAAGTTGCTAGCTGACAATACACACATTTTAATGAAGTATGCAATAACATACAGACAAAACATGCGTTAACCAAATGTGAACACACGGAGCAGGCACCCATGATGTTTATATTCGGCCACGGATATTTGGGCGGCAATAAACAGTATTTTTACCGTTAACGGGAATCCTTTGATCTGGGAGGCGTGTCTGTGTCTGTGGCTCTGTATTGATAACTTCCTACGACGGCGCACCGTCACCGCACGCGTGGACGGTGCCTTTATCATCGCGAGAACAGATTCGGAAAAAGAAATAATTTGTAAAAGATATTAAAATTTGATTAAAAGTCTCCATCAAAATGAGTGTAGTTCTCCGAACAGTAGACCTCGTATCTGTTTAACTGTTTTTTTTAATATGAATTATATTATTTTTTATAAAATTTATAAAACCTTATATAAATTAAATTTGCTGTAGCGGGAGATACAGATCTCAGCACATTTTCTCTCTTTTTTAAGGGAAATTCCTCCTAATTGAAAATTAATGACGACTGAAGACCTGTATAATCTGTGCAATAAACTTCAGCAAGATTTGTTACCAAATGCTACCAGTAGAGTATAACCAACATCTAAACTATCTACGAGTAACATTCGGAAACATGAAAGAACATTTTGCCAATGTCGAAGCATAGATGGTTTGCTCACTCGGTCAATAAAAGTATCCATCAAATGAGTAAAACCTTTTTTTTTATCTGCCTAAATGCATGTAAAACTCGCATTTTAAAACTTCCAGACCACTGTACACTAACAATGTAGGTTGTTAAAGAGAACTTCACTTTCCGAGTGCTTGCAGTTTAGGTACGTTTAAAATATGTTAAAAATAAAAATATTTCACATCCTATTTGGAAGTAAAATATTTTATCTACACTAATGTTGTAACATTCTACTTATGTTTCCAATACTTGACTTATAATGACTACTGTTATAGCGCAGACAACAAAACACTCAATTTAAGCAATTTCACATGATGTTATAATATCCAAATCGATATCGTAAAATCTCAGTATAACATCGCGCGCTCGCTCCTGTTTGGCCCTGCGTGAGATTTTAGAAAGGCCCTTTATTTTATTTTTTATTATTAGTGAAGATAAAGTAGTGTATGCAACTGCATATAACACGGGTATTAAAACACTCGTTACTATTATGAAACTCGCTGCGCTCGTTTCATAAACTCACACTCGTGTTTTAATGCCCTTCATTAATTATGACAGTTGCATAAACTACTATTACAAAAATATGGTAGTTTTATGATGTTCTTTCTATATTTATTAATGATACCTTAATCCAAATCCTAATATCCTTTAGTAGAGCCACAAAACTTCGTGTGTCAGAAGTGACATTTATGTTGTCATGTTTCTCCATCAGTTTCCGCTTTTATAAGCTTGTGTTTTTCTTCAAACTGATGCTTTTTGGTAAATTTTCTTTGATGTTTAATGACAGTTTGGTAACCCCTTGTATTATTAATGTGTCCTGCTGCGAACATTTTGTAACTTTATGACTCTCTTCTATTTCTTTTTAGTTGTTTATTGGTTAATGCAGGAATTATGTTATAATACCCACTGCATGAAACTTTGACAGTTTTGTAAGTATTTACATATATATTTGGGATTTGATTCAGCTAATCAAAAAGAAAAGAAACTGGTCTGAAAAGCATCTCTTCTGCCATGGTTTTATTAACGATTAATAACCTAATAATTACTTAGTCATTAAGAAAAATTATTTTGAGGTCTCAGATCAGTTCTATATCCTAGAAATATAAATGCATTGTTATCCGATTTACATATTATGCATGTATAATAATATAAATGCTCGAAAACCGGTAACTTGGCCTTTAACTTGTAAGTTTGATTACAGTGCCTACACGTCAGACTAAATAAAACGTTTATTGATCTAAAAACAAAACACGAGTAACGTTAGTTAAACTTCTGGTTCCTATACACAACAATACATAATAATACTATTGCAGTTGAACATCGGGGACTCACTTCTTCTTATCATCAAACGTGATAATCATTTACCAAAAAGATAGAAATAAAACAAATACACGGCTTACCAAAAGTAATTCGTTTAAAAAGGTTTCGCGCCCCACCGCACACCACCAATAGGTAGGTATTACTCCTACCACAGAGCCAGAGATAGATAACATAATTGGTGTAAAACGGAGTATAATCAAATCAAACAGACGGTGCATCTGGCGCGGTGGGTAAGTAATTAGGCCGCAGCCAGTCGGCGCGGGCTCAACTCCCGGTGGGGGCATTATTCAATTTGATCTTCCCTGGGATACGATTTGGTGCTTTCGTAGATTAATAAATCACTTTGTGGTTTGCTGTCAAGTGTTTCTGGTAAAGAATTGGCTCAACTTATTTTAAGAAAACTTGTTTTGAAAAACCTTGAGTTTTTATTGAACGTAATAAACGTGAATCTCATATTGTGAACACTATGTAATTGAAATAATAAAAAAAAAAAAAAAAAACAAAACGCACTTACTTAAGTACTTGATAAGAAAACTTTTTTCCGCCACAAGATTTAAGACATGCGCTATTTTGAACTCATTGATGTTTTTTTTTGATAATTAAATACTTAACCTCGCTTCGTACCTATTTAAATAGCATAAAATGTACCTACGTATTTTCAACTTCGTCCAAGTTCCTGCAGTAAACGTATTTAATAAATTGTTAGTAAAAATTACCGAAATTATAATAGCTTAGTTAATTTTCACTGTTAGGGTTATCATAAACTTTTGGTGTATTATTTTAGCAATGTAACATTATCGGTCTCGATTCCAAAATTGCGATCACAAAATAGCGAGACCACAGAGGGGTATACTCACAGATCAGTTGTTCCCTGATCTGTGGGTACACTGCTCGACTTGGCATTATTTTTGTTTCATTGATGGGTACACTACACGCTCGAGTAACATAAGATTGGTCACAGGCAAGTTTTACAATCCAACTTTTTTAGGGCGGACTTTTATTTATAATAGGAATCATATTTTTATTTTGTTTTTATTTAAGTAATTATGTTGATAGTAGAGATATATTAGCAAAACACTTCCCTGATATAATAATTATAACGCAGCGCTTCTTATTGCACATAGACAGATTAATGGTCTTTATTGTCCAAACCAGATGTAAAATCAATAACCAGAAAAAAGAAGAATTTAGAAGCTAGTGGCAACAACAGGCGGCCTCATCACTATAAAAGATTTCTTCCAGCCTATTTTAGGATGTTGGCACAGGACCGAGGCAGATGGCACAGTAAGAGAGAGGCCTATACCCAGCAGTGGGATAAAAAGGCTGTGGATGATGATGATGAACCTTAGGATGAAGAGAAACGTAGGTACTATAATTATGATAGAAACGATATACTTAGTTTGTTTTTTTCCCTTTCAATTCGGAATTACAACATGTAGTTGAATTATAATACCTATTGACTAACTAGTAAAAGAATTGTACTAGTGCAGGGTTTCTCAAACTTTCGGCACCACGTACCCCTGTTAAAGTTTCCAGGTGACAGCGAACCCCTTACCTAACTAATTAAATTCCCCCCATCATCATCTAATATTGTTATACTTGCCGGTCTTCGCGACTTTATATGCCACAAGGAACGTAAATTTATTCAGAGTTAGTAGCTAGGACTGTTTTCATAGTCTTTTTCGAAGAAGACAACTCTTTCTTTTTTTGAACAAAAAATCTATAGGTTTGTCTACGTACTGCGGATGTTTCCAAATGTCTTCGCAGCAATGATGGCTTCATCGAGCTATTTGTGAGAACTTCTGAACATCACGCCATCATTACGTAAATCTTGTCGCGAACCCCCTGCCATCGAATGGCGAACCCCTAGGGGTTCGCGTACCCCACTTTGCGAAACCCTGTACTAGTGGAATAACTGATAAATCTTTGTAAAATAGCCCTTCCTTAGAAATATATATAAAGCTTCACTTCTATGCTCGTCATATTTTGTGGAGAAGGTCACATCACAATATTTAAGCCCTCTCGGTTCCGGGAACGATCGGTCCTCGACGTTATCACGTTTCGCCACACGTTTGTCGGCTAATTAAGCAACAACGTATTAAGATAACGTTACATTGCTGTTTTTCTTGTGAGAAGGCTTAGGAAGCTGTGCTGAAATGGATCTCTAGTCTAAGACATAGAGTTCAAAGTTCACTGCAACGTTTTAACAATGTCTGAAGATAAAAAGTATACAGTTTTTCCAAAGAATCGGAGCTTGGACCGTTTTTAGGTTTCCGTACCAAAAGGGTAAAAACGGGACCCTATTACTAAGACTCCGCTGTCCGTCTATCTGTCTCCAGGCTGTATCTCATGAACCATTATGATGATGTATTTCTGTTGCCGCTACAACAACAAATACTAAAAATTAATTTAAAAAAATATTTAAGGGGGGTTCCCATACAACAAACGTGTTTTTTTAATCGTTTTTAGCTCGATATGAATAATGGTAACAGGTGGATGCTTGAAATATTCACAGAATAATTAGGTGTATGCTTACTTTAATAATAAATAATTAAATTAAAATATAATAAATATTTAAGAGGGGCTCCCATACAGTACGGAACCCTTCGTGCGCGAGTCCGACTCGTACTTAGCAGATTATTTTGTATTGTTTTTCGTTAAATAAGGCTGACAATTTTCTTTCTTCAATGTTGTTTTTTTTTTTTGAATAATTCATGAAATAAAAAGATTGATTGAACTAAACTCAAAGTGTGTCACACCACACACATCATTGTGAAACTCATCAACATTATGAAAAATGCCAAGTCGATGGTCACACAGGAAAGTGTATCAGGAATGAGGCGATTCGTAGAAGAACCATAGTTACCGACATAGTCAGTAGATTGGAAAGTTGAAATGGCAGTGGGTAGGGCACATAGCACGGAGGACTCATGACTTGAAAAGTTCTTGTGTGGAGACCACGTACTGGCAAGCGCAGAATAGGACGCCTATCCACAAGGTAGACGGATGACCTCATTAAGACAAGATTAAGCAAGATCGCACTGGATGCAAGCTGCGACCAATCGGTCTTAATGGAGATCCATAGGGATGACCTATGTCCAGCAGTGGACGTCCTATTGCTGATGGATGGCTGGAAAGTGTGTCAAACATACGTATAACACCAATAGGACAAAAGCTCCAAAAACTTTATGCAAGAGTAATAAGGCTGGCAAAATTACATGTTATTGGATAAACAAACAACACGCAGCATTTGCATGCAACGGAACAAACTGGTTTGGCCTGACCAGTGAAAGTTGGTTGAAAGGAGAGTCACTGAAATACAGGCCTAAAAGTTCAACTTTCTTGCCAAAACTTTATAGTGCGTTATAAATACATTAGCGATATTCATTAAATAGCTCTGTTGAATAAGGCAGTCAGCACCTCAAATATATTATACCTATAGTGAAATCGTCTTGTGCCCTTTGCTTGTAATGTCATGCAAAACTTTTTCCAAATCATAAAATATGGCACTTAGGACAATTTTCGTCTATTATGTACCACCTATACAGGGTTATTACTAATCAATTAGCATCCTTTAAGGGGCTTATTCTGTACATCAAAACTAACAACTTTTGTTCTACGACTTTTATTAATTCTCAAAAAAAGTTGTTGTTCCATAGAAAAATGTCGTCCACCCTCGACAAAATGTATGGAACAGCTGTTTTTTTTTTAGTTTTAACAAAGGTCGTAGAACAAAAGTTGTTAGTTTTGATGTACAGAATAAGCCCTAAGAGGATGCTAATTGATTAGAAATAACCCTGTATAGCCGTTTATTGTAGTATATTATAGGCCAGTGCTAAGTGCCTTACCATGACTGGCAATTGAACCATATTTACCATAGTAGCCCAGTGCGGGTTGGTAGATTCACATCCGGCATTGAAGTTCATTTACAAACGTATGCAGGTTGCCTTTCGATCTTTTCCTTCATCGATGATTGTTTCGACTAAACTATTTGACATATCCAATACGTGCTAAAGTCAATCCCATGCATACACTCGGATTTATCTCTAAGATTTATGGTTTAATTTGATTCGCTATTAAAATGTTACTTTGTCTATGCCCCCAGGTCAGTCGCGTTACACTGCTTACATCGCCGCTTATTCACTGGTTTTGCTATAATTATTTTGGGCGTCATTTCAGGCAAGAGCACTAGCAGTAAGTAACTGTTAACACCCGCGCTGGGCTATAAAATTGACAAAATTCTAATATACGAGTATCTGAGTACCTACGACCTACGTCTATAAAACACGATCTGCTCATGCATAGAGAAGTACAATCAAAATTTAAATTATTTTTAGTATTCTCGTAGCATTCTTATTCAAATTTCCGAGCTACCGTTTCCGCCCTTTACGAGCGAGTACATTAAATCTTCATTTATTATATTGTACTCGGGATTGTAAAAGAAAACCATGAATTCGAATCAGATTAGTATGTTGGCTCGCATTCAATTTCACTCCATAAAACGATGGTGGTTTTAAACTTATGAATGGGATTACAATTTAATAACTATGTGAGAAGTCGTGAAAGTTTAATTGGTGATTATTTTTTTATAATCTTTGCTATAAAACTTTTAAATTATTTCAAGCAACTTTATTGTTTTCGTTGACTGGATTGTCTTTAAACGATTTCGTATATGACTGTCTGATATGAAGACGTTTTATTTCATGTTACGCGATGTATGTGTATTTGTGAATAGTTTGCCATGTTAATACCGTATCAAATATATGAAATCCCATACTGCTACTCTCTTTTTCGTGAAGGAAAACAGAGCGAAAGAACCTGCAATACAAAAGTAAAAGAAATTGAATTTCGTATGTGAATCTGTCAACCCGCATTGGCCCTGCGCCCAATTGTCTTTTGTAAGTTGACCTATGTTCAGCAGTAACCAGTGAAATACAGTACTAAATCATTATATAATTTATAATTGTGCATTAGAGTAAGTTTGTACAGGTCGGGTGTCAAGCCCTAGTGTTGCCGTTTTTAAGCTACTTTAAGGCCTCTCATATGGCTAACGGTTAATACAACCGAAGCCTACAATTTAACGTATCATCCGAGCCACGGTAGCGCTCAGTTGTAAATGCCAGCCGCGGTCACCCATCCGAGGACTAACCGTGACGAGCGTTGCTGAACTTTGTTGATCGCTGGCAAATACCTAGTCAAACTACGCTACGAGCGCTACCACATACGCTACTACATTATAATAGCGCTCACAGCGTAGTTTGACTAGGTGTTCATTAGCGATCATCGAAGTTAAGCAACGGTCAGTCTTCGGATGGGTGACCGCGGGTGGCATTTACACTGACAAATGGGCGCTACCGCGGCTCGGATGACACGTTAAATTGTAGGCATCGGTTATTTTAACCGTTTAGCCATGTCAGAAGCCTTCAGGTTTTAAAACTGACACCAGCAGCCATATTCTCGTTTCCGAACTCACTTCCGAATCGAGATCTACATTTTCCGTCGGATACGGATTCGCTTCCGAAGGAGCCGTGAAACTGCATTCTAGAATCCGTTCGGAATGAACTTCGGCATTCTTCGGGTTTTTCCGATTGAAATACCATAGTCAAGGTAGACATTAAATCGAGGAAACATTTACAGAGAATGATTCGTATTGGTAGAAAAAAGAGACTATGGTAGAAATTTAAATGTATGGAATTGTAGTCAATTACGACCATCAATTATCAAAGTACATGATCGTTTACATAAAGCAGACGTCTATGAATATTATAAACTTATGAATATTTCACATAAGCGACGTTTTAGATTACTTGCGTCGACTGCATTTTGCAGGAACATACTTCGTAAACAAAAACTTGGTGGTTTATAACTGTCATTGTCACTCTTGACTTTCCAGTTTTCAGTTGCAGTCTTCTTCTTTTTTTATGTTCTGGCATCGCATAATTGTACATTTGCAAGTGTCAAGTATTTAGTTTTAATTTTTTTGATATTTCATCAAAATAGTCACGTCATAGTCCAATAAAGTCGCGGTTAATTCCAAACATAGTTCAAGTCATACCTCAGTAAAGCAGTGGGAACTTTATTAGAGGCGTCTATGGAGTATTGGTAACAACACGGAACAACATGATACGTCACATTATATCACATGCCTATACTCATGCACGTAAATCAGCTCATAATCAACGAAATACCACAATTTTTCACTAATTATCGCTGATAAAAACACAAGTTTAACAAAATAATACAATGAGGCGACATGATTTTTCCGCGTTCCCGCCAAAACTCCACAGTTTCAGTCTTAGAATACCTATAAGGTTGCAGTTGACTTTTGTTTACGTTTCTATACCTTTCTTTTGTTTACCTACTTGCATGCGTTAAAGATATTGGCGAAATTGTGAAAACTTATATTGAAATTGTGTAACAACCTCGCAAAAGCCAAAAAACAAGAATTGAATTGAGTTAAAATAATAAAAATGAACACAGTAAGTATAATTAGTTAAAGTAGTTTTACCTGTTTAATTTATTTTGATTCATATTATTTTATTATCGTGACTGTAGCATCTAATAATATCATAGTTCCCTATGATTCCTAGAAAGATTTATACGTGTTGAAGGGAAACCAGGGACAAGGGTGTCATTAGAACAGCGGGAGAGAATGCTGGAATAGGTACATGGGGCACGACTTGGCCCGGGGTCGAGTCGCCGGTGCCGACGCTTCAAGAAGGAAAGCATTATTGATAAAAAACCTGGAAAAAACCGCTGAAAAGGCCTCAAAAAGTACTTTTTATGTTGCACTCACAGTTATCGGAATGCTTTCCGAGAGCAATTAGCTGTCGGGAACTTTTCCGACAAAAATCAGCTGATGCAGTCTGAGTTCTCGAATTGAAATGTCAAACGATCTCGAATTCGGAAACGAGAATCGCTGAAATGAAATTCGTGTCGGGAACGTTCCCGTATTCGATTCCACTGCCTTGAGAATAACCCTGCAGGGCTAGCCATCCGGCCTATTCGAACTTACTTATTGACCGAATCACACGAGTCGGCGGATGTGAAGTTACTTGCAAGCTGCCAATCGACGCGCAGCTTTATGTGAGCAGTGCCAGGATATTGCCGCGCTAACTTCACATCCGCCAACTTGTATGATTCGGCCTATACTACATTATAAAGCAACAAACAATATTTTGTTTGTCCGCCAGAAACACAAGCAGCGGGCGAGGCACAAGTCGCGACACAATGGGCTTCGAACAAAGGCTGTTAAACAAAACGTTGACAGAAAAACACAAAGGGAGCACTAATTAAAAGATCAGGTAGTCAGTGTTGTCGGACCACCCTCTATTGTTGCACTTTTTATATCCAAACCACGCGGCGGGGGCTTGATGAAAACAGGACGGCTCAAGCGTGAGAGATCGCATTTTAGCAAATAGACTTGGAAATCTAGCCGAAATAATATAATATCCCAAATTCATGCTATTGCAAAAAATTTTTAAAAAATTTTAAAAGTCTACAAACCGATTGTCAGTGATTATCTGTAGATTGAAACCAGTATTGGTAATACATTTATTCAATTATTTTTTTTAATTTTCAATTTTCATGCATTGATTTAAGAATATACCTGGTATTGATAACTTTATAGCAACTTTTCACAATTAATGAGATGCACAAAGCTTGTGTCTAAATAATATAATAAAATCATCTAGCTAATACTTAATACAAAATAATTTAGCACATATTTTATTAGAGTGACATTGTTTTGTTCTTTTTGATCTGCTATTGGTTTTGAGCTTCCTATATTGCACTGCACATTGTAGAGCGTTGAGTGTACGTGAAGAGTATAGATATCGAAAGATTTAATTTAAATGCACATGCAAGTTATTTTGATTGATTAAAAACAGACTGAAAAATCGATAACTTTATGTTTGGTTATATTACAAAAGCTTAAAAGCTTCACTGGAACGAATTTTAGGCTTATTCGTAGATACGAGTACATACGTAACGTGTTGTAAGTATCATCACTCACATTGTTTACTATTTTATGTAGATAACAATAAAGCTGATACAATGAAACATGATCGAACCGATACTCCGCTAAGTTATTCCAAAACGCAACACGAAACTTATTGCAAGAGAGAACACGAAAGCTTATTAAAAGAGACCATGTCAGAGAATTTCATGGTGTCGCCACTGGCGTGGTTTGAAAGCTGCATACCTAAGAACTCCCACGGCTTGAAACCAGCTAGATGCTCCAACCCACTCTCACGTCACTTCACAAACACCCAGCACTCAGACAATCAATCACTGACGACAATGAATAAACACAAAACTACGTGAACACAATCATCTTCAACAGCACGACCGCTCTGCTCGAAAGCTCTATCGATACTAACTTCGCGATCACCAAACTCGTTTAAAACTCGATTCCAAAGCCTCCATGGCACAATAGCAAACGCGCGCGCGCACCTGTGTCGTATATAACCCTTTTTCTTTTTGAATTAAGAAGGCGACGAACTTTTCTGCATGCCCGCGAACCGGTTGATGACCCTAGCGAAACAGTGGTTAATGATTGTGAGATGGACAATTCAATGAGGAACGTTCGACTGTATTGATTAGTACTGATGAGGTATAATAGTCGGCGGTTGTTTAATGTTTAGCTGGACGGCTGAATAGGCGGCTGTTGATGGAGCGAGCTGGCGACGGGCGGCAGCTCTTAGGTTGCTGGTGCGGAGACTGCTGGAATGTGGCTCCTGCCGTCGCGGCAAGGTCGCGTGCTTTGGCGTGCGCGTACGCACGACCACGGCGTTAAGTGCCGTAAAAACGATCGCTGTAAAAAGCCGTCCTCTTTAGAGTTCCATACCAATATGGGTGCTTACGAGACTCTTTTGAGTAACTTATTACTATATCTGTGTATCTTTACATGTTTTAGCAGTAAGTACTTTTTACAGGATTTAGACCTATTACGAGTAATGTTCATTTTCTTGTGCGACTGATTTCACATGCATTTATCAAAAAAACGTAAGCACAAACGTAGACGACAATCTATTTAATAAGGTAGAATTAAAAAAAACACCTGAATAATTCCCAAATGAGAAGTACAAGCAGTCAATCGAAACAAGTAAAAAATGTGTACTTATTTAACAACAAAAGCGTTGTACTCTTCAAACCCAAATAATTTAATTTTATAAAATTAACGTACTGACCTAGTCTTTTTCGGCTCTAAAACAAGAACAAAACATATTTGTACACTACACATATTAATTAACTAACAAAAAACGGTACCCTTCTTTGGCAGTCGGGTAAAAAGCAATACTTGTATCTCGGTACCTTCTTGGTGAATCGAAACGCAGAGTCATCATGAATGCTTAAATATGCGCGTGTTCGACTTGTGAGATTGTAATCGATTTTTAATTCGGTATCCAAATACAATTGGAATAGCAATAAAGCCTTTATGTTATTTCAAAGTACGTCACTAAACACCGGGAAGTATGCCGAACGAGACTATGAATGACAAACTTTATGATATCGTTCTTATAATTTACGATTATGTTCATGATTCGAAAATGTTACCTTTGAGCCGTTCTGTATAACTAACTGAGACATTGTTGGGTTTGATGAGTGATAGATATAGTGTAGGATGGTTTAGTGTAGAGTAAAGTCTACTCATAACAACTCATTCACGTATCTACTCAAATAAATGCTACTTAAGTACTACATTTTTAGAAACAATTACATATAATCGGTCAAGTGCGAGTTGGGCTCGCGCACGAAGGGTCCGCACCGTAAAGAAGCCCCCCTAAATTTAATTTATTTTAATGTAATTATTTATTTTTTAAAGGAATTTACAACTTAATATTCTGTGAATATTTTAAACATCTTCATGTTGCCGTTAATAATATCGATCAAAAAAATCATGTTTTTGTTTGGGAGCCCCCATAAATATTTATTTTGACCTAATTTAACTATTTATATTTAAGTCAATGTTCAACTAAATATTGTGTAAATATTTTTTTACCTTTAATTAAATCGAGCAAAAAACGGGTCAAAATTTAGGTTTATTGTATGGAAATAACTATTTAAATATAA
This sequence comes from Hypomecis atomaria, assembly GCA_964007245.1. Classification (NCBI taxonomy): domain Eukaryota; kingdom Metazoa; phylum Arthropoda; class Insecta; order Lepidoptera; family Geometridae; genus Hypomecis; species Hypomecis atomaria. The sequence continues at coordinate 23,683,595 of OZ023288.1, forward strand.
AATACTAGCGACCCGCCCCGGCTTCGCACTGGTATGTTATACATATAAACCTTCCTCTTGAATCACTCTATCTATTTTAAAAAAAAAAACGCTTCAAAATCCGTTGTGTAGTTTTAAAAATATAAGCGGACATGGGGACAGCGTAAGTGACTTTGTTTTATACTATGTAGTGAAATGGCCGAAAAATAGCTTCCATGAGAAGAAAACGCCTCTCAATGTTTGTTCAGTGAGTAGCGGGGCGCGACACTGGCGGCCGGAACAGCTTCATTTCCTGCTGCCGTGTACACAGCACAACTAATTCTATTAACAACTCGCGCTCCAACTAGTTGGATTGCTTTGTAACTCAGTCGTAAGTTAGATTTGCCTTGTGTGTACTCGCTAACACTCAAACGAACTAGTATTTAATTGTTTTTAAGTATTACGTAATGAAATTGATGGAAATAATATTTCAAGTACAATTTAAGTTTAATCACTATCACTACATAGTATAAAACAAAGTCGCTTCCCGCTGTCAGTCCCCATGTATGCTCATATCTTTAAAACTACGCAACTGAGCATTCATGCTCGCCATCGAAGGCTACTTCTTGCGGCGGCGTCGTGTGTCGGGTCGTTCTCTTCCCTCAAATATAAGGATTTTTTCATTTTTTTTACTATTTCTCTGAAATGCAGTTAAATTGAAATCGCGATTGATTTATTTATAAATTAAATGTAGTAACACGTAAGTTACTGTCATTTAAAATTATGGCATAGAAATTGTATTACTGTAAACAAATACACCCACTAAAATTGCATACTAACATTCCGTATAAAATGTGTACGACACCAGATATAGAGACATATCGTACAGGTTATTAAAATAACAATATTTATTGTCTTAACTATACTGTCATATCTATAATCAATATGAATTTATTTGAATAGCTACGAATTTACGTTAAATAAACATCACGTTCGTTTTTGTGCAGTTTTGTGATAAGAAACGCTAATATAAGCTACATTTATAAATTTCAATGAATAAAAATTAATTGCTTAGCAAATGTTATTGTACGTACGTAACACACTTTTAGTTAGAACTTAAGCTCAGTCTTAATCTTAACCAATATGGTCACTTTAACCGCATGAAATGTAGCTTCATCTTACTTGCAACAGATAAAAAGTTGTAATATTAGAACACTGACTTGAATAACTGAGAAACTTTGTCTGTATTTACGCAATACACTGCAATATACCACTATATTTGCTATCCTTGAGGAACTGGAAAACTTTGTGGCGTCTTTAAAAAACTAATCGTAACTTACGTATAGCCACGGTAATGATAACTTTACCGTGGTATAGCTTCTAAAAGGCGACCTTAGTGCAAACTTTTATTTACTAAGAGACTAACCCTGAATAAAATCTGTTTTATGACTTTTGATACGACGGGAGCAAGTCGATTACATCCGCTATTTTTAGCGACTTATCTAGCAATGGACGTCCTTTGGCTGAGAAAAAGAAAAAAATACAAATAGTCCACTAAAAGAAAAATAAATAATAAAAATAGTCCACTGCAGGACGTAGGCCTACCCACGAAGAGTGTCCACTACGCTGTTGGGCCATATCCACTACGCTGGCCTAGTGCGAGTTGGTGGATTCACATACACCATCGAATTTCTTCTACGGACGTATGCAGGTTGCCGCTCGATGTTTTTCTTCACCGAAAATCAGGAAGTCAGTAATACAATCAAATTAAAATATTCAGTTATAATCAAATAAACGAAAAATAAAGTTCAATGACTGTTGATAAAATGTATAGAATAGCTATTTTTCTCTCGTCGTCAGGATTGCCCTGTCGATTTTGATAGGCAGTAAAACTTGGTCGCTATACACGCGTAATGATCAGAACAATGATATCCTAAATTACGTCAATTATCTAAAAACTAGACGACCCGCCCCGGCTTCGCACAGGTGTATTATACATATAAACCTTCCTCTTGAATCCAGTGGCGGACGCTTCATAAAGACAGAAAGACACTGCCTACCCTAGTTCTAATAATAGATCTCATAATATTTTATCAATAAACAAAATAACATAAAAAACTTAAATCTTAAATCAGCTCCACCTATCGAGTGCCGGTGGTATCATTAAGATAAAATCGATTTCGCATTCACCGATTCGCGCTGCACGAGCGCCACCCGCCCTTGCCACGGCAAAGACACAAACTATGGATCTCTTAATGTTTTGTATGTGTGCTCTTGTGGTAAGTCGTGGTCATGCGGATTTAATGTGTGTGCGTTCCTATAGCTACGTGGGCTTTGCTGACACACAATGACAAAAATCACGCACACAACTGCATGAAAAGACAGTGTCTTTTTGCTTAGCTAACACGAACAATTACGACTCGTACCGAACATTTCCGAAAGAAAGTTTGCTATGCAATGCAAATATTTTAGTAACATTGTATCATTGAATTTTATACATTTAGATGGCCATCATTTTTTGTGGTATTATATTTCCCTTTTTTACTACTAATTTCAATAGTCAATAGTCGCCATATTGTTTGATGTGTATTGTGTTTTTGACTACGCTATCAGATATTTAGGATTTTAAAGTTGTTAATAGAGTGAAAAATGGATAATATTATCTGTGAAAGTTGTTCAGATGGTGTGTGTATTGAGAAAATAAAATATGATGCGTTATCTTTCGGTCAAAACTATCTTTCGGTGAAAAAAAAACTAGTTAGGTATCGAGATAGGTCGTGCTACACCGGATTTGCAATTAATACAAATTAAAGGTAAAGTCAGTCGTAAATTCAATAAAAAACAATATGATTCATATCATTGGCTGACAGGTTGCATACACAGTAATCGGTTATTTTGTTTCGTTTGTCGACTGTTTTCAAATAATAAAACCGTCTGGAACGACATCGGTTACAAAACATCTAACAAACGCGCCGAAAGGCCACTTCGAATATCCGTAAATTGATATGTCTATAAAAGCAGTCAATCTATGGATATTTGAGCTGGCATTTGGCAATTACCTACATTATAATGTTGATAATTATCAATCGACAAGACGACGAACCAAAACCAACGTGTTTTCGGTGAGCAAAATTTTCTGCCTACCCTGTCTTAAAATTGTGTGCACGCCACTGCTTGAATCACTCTATCCATTAAAAAAAACCGCATCAAAATCCGTTGCGTAGTTTTAAAGATTTAAGCATACAGACAAACAAACAGACAAAAATAGCGACTTTATTTTATACTATGTAAGGATACATTAACTATAGGTACCTACTAAAGTATTTGCAATAAGCACATGTCAAAGTGTAATACTCCGCGTATGGGCTGACTTGGCTAACCTGGATCAGAGTTTTTGTTTATTCTACATTTAGTTACAGTCTTTTATCCTTGAATAACTCAGAAACTTTGTAACATAGGCACGGTACAATATGCTAAACTACTTCACAACATAGTGTACGAAACTCCCAAACATGTTTATTTAAGCAGGCCACGAAGCCTCGAATCCAAGGAGTGCAGTGAAAAGCTAAGATGGCGGCTCCCAGATGTGGGATCCAGTGTTGGGCTGAGCTCCTCTAATCCCATCGACTCTGGGAATCGACGAGTGTTGCCAGGATCAACGCGAGCTGATGCCGGAAAACTTTCCACTTTTATTTTACTTTTCTTAAACTAAGTCCTGGATAAAGCGTCTAGTCTGAGGAAATTTGTTTCTCTTCAGTACTTTGAGCTGATGGCAGAGTGTATTGGAATTAAAATGAAACTATTTGATAAATGACCGAGAGAACTAAGTGAAAAAAGTCTCCGTTTTAAAGCGACAATTTTACTTTTTCGTTGTTGTTTTATCGCTACAGATCGCAAAACTATATCAACGAATCTTGACGAAACTTGGTACACAGGTTCGATATATTGGTTGAATTTTTGTCGTCGGAGATTTTTGAGAGCAGGGATTACCCTCAAAAAGTGGGTTAATTACTGTCGTTCTATTTATCAATCGATTTAAATAACAATTGGCATGAATGTTAAATATCTAAATTATAAAAAAAAATTGCGAGTATAAACCAAATCGGTCGAAAGCGAATCGCGATATGTCTTGCGAGATCTACGGTTTAGAGAAATAGGTGCTTTAGAAATTGACGAATCAAGTATTTGACGACCGTCTGCGTAATCCTATATGGAGAGTGTGCATCTGAGCTACACGACCTTATCCTACCATCCCCTTTTTACTACAGGACAAGTAGGAAGACGCCACATTACCACCCCTACACTGTCGATTTTCCTTCGATACGTACGAAGCGGTTTGACTCAAATTTTCTGAGTCCTACCGCCAGGGAATGGAACAGTCTTCCTGCTTCCCTGTTTCCTAAGAGATATTATTTAAAGCTTTTCAAGGTCAGAGTGAATAGGTATCTTCTAAGTCTGCGTGCTTCATCTTCGACCACAACGTCTCTTACCATCAGGCGAGTTGGTGGTCAAGAGCAGACTTATTCGCGATTAAATAAACCAATAATCCGACCTGCCCGTACCTGTCTCAGTCCCCTTTGTCGTCTACCCCCTCGCCCCCGTGCCCGCGCAGGCAAGGACTGAGTTCAGCAGTCGGACTATAGTAATTATGTTGCATATAATTTGACAAGACTGATTACATCATAAAGCCGAACATGTATCCTCGCATGCAATCAGCGGGTTTACGATCGCGGTTCGTTCGCGAGAACACTGAACAATAAAGTGATCATGGCGGTCGTAATCTTTATGCCGTCATGGATCGCTGCCGTTTGCATATTCCATCATCATTAAAACGCATTAAAGTCTATTGCTGTTTAGATTTTGCTTTGTAAGGCCGGACATTCAACTGCGGAAGACGAGAGTACTCTAATCAAGTTTCGTGAGTGCGATACGCATTTTTCTGATTGCGAATTGATTGCTATATAAGTACTTGATAGCGAGACAAAAGAGAGACTAGATAAACAATAAGATGGCCTAAGCATCTCGCTTACCGGTGACTAGTCTGGACCACATATACGAGTACCAGGACAAAATCCTGCGCGGCATGATACTTATTTATTTCAGTTCACCAACATTGTATACATCAATACATTGTCAAAAGAATATTATAAATAAAAAAAATAGGAACTAAATGTCACAATAATTATAGGTGAAGACAACATGCATTAATATCGAGCAAAACATTGTAAATACTTGAGATATTATGTTTTTAATCTAGAGACTTTTGTGATTTCTTCAATTGTATTAACCGACTCCCAAAAAGGAGGAGTTTCTATGTTCGTCTGTATGTATTTTTTTTGTGTATGTTCATCGATAATTTCGCCAATTGTGAACCGAATCGAAAAAACATTTTTTAGTTCGAAAGGGTACACTCCCGAGGTGGTCCCATTTAAATTTTAAAGAAATCGGCTGAGCCGTTTTTGAAAAAACTAACAGTAAGTTAAGCAATTCGAGCGAAATATCCGCATTTTTTGTACTACACGATGCACATCGATAATTTCGCCAATTGTGAACCGAATCGGAAAATCATTTTTAGCTCGAAAGGCCGAGATGGTTCCATTTAAGTTTTACAGAAATCGGCTCGGCCTTTTTGAAAAATCAACAATAATGTAAACATTTCTAGTGAAATATTTGAATTTTGTACACGATGGAAGGCTGTTTTAAGTAAAGGCTCGTGGACTGTCCGGATGAATGACTGGCAAAGTAAATACTACTTCCTGACTCCATAACATTGTCTCACACTAAATCGATTCAAAAATGAATTTGCACAGACAAAATGAATGAATAAATAAACCGTCTCCGTCTGTGTACAGAGTACAAGTGCAATATCATGTGATGTGGCCACCACTGAAAGTTTCAATGGGACGGCGGACGGGTAGGCGCATTCTCCCTCGTCTAAAACGAAATGGATTGAGAAATTCTAGAAGGATCTGCGCATCGCACACAACATGTTCTATCAAAATTAGCAAACACTTTTATTCAATGGCAATTTTTTTAGGCTGGCTTTTAAATGGAAATCTGGGGTATTCTAGGTCAATGCTTCAGATCACAGACATGCCCGATCTTCTCTCTGTAGAATAGGTAATTGTACACGAATACCGTATGAGCCGTATCATACAAGTCGGCGGATGTAGCTACAAGCTGCGCAATATCAAATCCTGACTGAAGCTCACATAAAGCCGCGCGTTGATAAGGTTTCGTGCAGCTTGTAGCTAACTTCACATCCGCCGACTAGTGTGATTCAGCCTATACTTCATTTACATATCGATCCAATTTAGGGTGTTCAACGTTTGTATCAAATGTGTACAATAGAACTATGTAATTTAGTAGTATTGCTAACAATTAATAACATTTTATGGACAATCGTCGCAAAAAAATTACCCCATCCTGATATTTACAAGATACAAGATTATTGTATAGCCTATGGGAATATTATAAGACGAAGTACCTGTTTACTAATATTTAGAGTATTCGAAAGTAAAATATCGATGTTTATTCAATAATGATTCTTATAAAATAAGCCATCGTTAATAACGCATGTTTGAAACAATACAAATCGAAAGATTTTTTTTTTGTAAAAATTTATTTTGCTTTTCAGATAGTTTATTTTAAAAGTGTGTTCCAGTGCAATTTTCATAAAATTTAAAGCAAAAATTCTGAGTAAGTGTGTTCTAAAATCCTAGTCAACACAATATGCAGCAAAATGCTTGCGTTGATACATGCGGCAGTCCCGTGGGCCTCCTAGAATCCTATCTCGTATAGATATAACCAGCTATACCTACTAGCCATCTCTCCTCTGTAATGAACACGTTATCACACCGGCCTTTGCTAGCGTTTCACTAAAATGCTCCTATTTAAATGTTCGCGTCCAGTTATGGTACTACTTTAAAATGATAGCGAACGACAATCTGTTTTGTCATGGTTTTGTAAACTGTTTTGTATGAGAGCTGTTTATACCTACTAGCTAGTATGACAGGAAGTTTGTAAAAAAGCTGTTTAATTTTTTTTTGCATATTGATGGACAGTATAAGTTCAACAAAATATTTCGTCTAAACACATTCATTCTGAACAACTCTATGTAATTAATTGTAAAGCGCGTGTTTATTTGCGCGTTCGGGCCTGTCTATGGGCTCACTTTGTTGGGCTTGTTGGTTAGTACCTAAATATAACTCGCATGACCTCACTTGGTCGAGCGTGTTGGTTTGTAATATAACGCTCGCGGCCTCACTTGCTCAACCGTGATTGATTACTTATTTTTATTTTGATTTGATATTAAAATATACCTAATTAAGCAAACATTATTCAATTTCATCTTGTTCCATTTTATTTACTTACTTTTATAATTTTAGAGTTATGTAAACCTTCCAACCAAACCAACTGGTACTTACCTAGGTCTCCAAAACTCATACTGGCAACATTGTTTTGTGAACGTCGTATTGTCAAATTATTAATTTTCACTGTTGTTGATTGGTTTGTACCAACATAACAACAACGTTATTGTGATAGTTAGGTATGTAATTGATGTTATATGATTATTTAAAGTTAGCTAATGACGTTTGAAAAGTGTGTATTTGTACTTAATTGAAATAAATATGATTGAATTGAATTGTGTCGCTCTTGAAGGCGTGGTAGTAGGCGCGGCGGCGCGCTTCACGGCTCGTACGCTACCTTCGCAAACAATATACCTAACGGTCGCGGCCTCACTTGTTTGGCTGTGTTGGATGGTAATTTGGTGTGCTTGGCCTCACCTGCTCGGCCGTGTCGGTCTCGAAGGCGTGGCAGTAGGCGCGCGGCGGCTCGCTCCGCGGCTCGCGCGCCACCACCGCGAACAGCGCGCGCACAGACTCACACGTCGCGTACACGATGCGCCGCAGCGCGTGCCGCATACGCACGCTCTGAAATATATTACAAAAACTTCAGACGACTCTAGTGTATTAAGCAATATTAGAAAATAAAATAAATAAAAATTGCAAGTGGAGTCCCTCCGCGCGGAAGAAGTGAAACTTCGACTCAACAGTGCTTTCATACCCACTCCATGGTAGTTAACGCAACCTTGTTGGAAGTCGCATTAGAAGTTTCACTTCAAAATCCATTCCCAGTATTGTCCAGTAGCCAGCACCTCCATTTACCATAGAGAGAGTTGACATGATCGTAAACACATAGAACTTCTTACCCTCATATCACGTGGCTTGCTCTGACTCTGACTCTCATAAAAAACAATTCAAGAACCCTTGAAAAAAGTAAGCATCTTTGGAATCTGAGGCGAACTAATCTGTGACGGTAGTCTTAGTACGCGCTTGGGTAAATTTCTCGACGAAAGTGAGGCGCGGAGCGTACTTGTATGCGTAAAAGAGGTATTTTAAATGACATTGAGTGGCATGTATGTAACTAAATGCTGACGTAAACTAAGTGCTATTTTGAAAAGTATTGAAGGTTTGTTAATCTCACCTGGTCTTCCGGGTCGCATACTTTGACCCCGGAGAGAGCGACCACCAGAAGTACCGGGACCGCACGCCCGTTTTCCTGTAACCAAATAAAATAAACTATAAATAATTTATCACACGAATTTCATAAAAAAATACAGAATGACCCTGCTGATTTGAAAATTGTTACACTAAAAATATTTTCAGTATTTTCAAGGATTCAATCGTGTTTATAGCATATTTCACTCGTTTCTTTGAGTTCCTCTCACAGATAAAACAGAAAAAATAGTAAAGTTCATCACATCACCATCACCATATTTGAACGTTACGCTTGACACAAACTTTTGTCCAATCATGGTATTTTTCTATGGGACCAAAGGTTCAATTTATGTTAGACAATTTTCCCACTTTGAAAATGTTCTATCCTGTAAATTGAGAGAGGTCCCGGGGGAAGCCCCCGCATGTGTCATAGTTGCGAGCAGTTTGATTGAAAACGTCGTCCGGGGGGCGCCACACTACTGCAGATTTACGAGAACAGGGCACAGAATATAGGATAGTTCACATTCACTATAATAAAATAGGAAGAATATAGGCTACCTACATTTCAGGTAAAGTTGCAAGATAGAAGATGTAACGTTCATAAATTAAATTAACTTTTACACGCGGCAAATCACATGATCGAAAATAGTGCCGATCAATGGAGAGGACTTGTGGGCCGTGGAGCTCAATTTAAAGACCAGTACCTCCGTCAAGCAAATGCTCGGCTGTAGCAGACTTCTGTATCTGGCGGATTATAATAGCCGCTATACCTATGTTTTTGATCCGTTCAGCAATATTATGCTCCATTTGACCTTCGCTAACTTGGTAGGTACAAACGGTTGCATGAAGATTTATTTATTTTATCTCATATTTTCAGTGCGCATTAATTAGTCCCGTTTTATAGGAATAATTTGGACAAACTGTACTGTTTCAGCCTTTTTTTAAAAGTCCACTGCAGAACGTAGGCCTACCCACGAAGGGTGATTGGGCCATATCCACCACGCTGGCCCAGTGCTTGTTGGTGGATTCACACACGCCATCGAATTTCTTCTACAGACGTATGCAGGTTGCCTCACGATGTTTTCCTTCACCAGAAAGCCAGTGGTGTGAAATTCTGTACATAAGTTCCAAAGAAACTCATTGGTACGGGACCGGGATTGAACCCACGACGTCAAGAATGACAGGCCAGCGATGCAACCACTAGACCACCACGGCTATTTGGACAAACTATTCAGACAATACTAACATTACATACTAGTCTAATCTCAGAGCATTAATTTCACATGCCTAATGTCGTAAACGTAGCCCGTTAGCTCGACCAGCCAACATTAGTGCCACAATGGGAAATCTACACGAACCTAGAAACTCCAAACGAGGCCCGATGGAATTCGCTAACAGCCACACATCAGCCTCAAACTTCAAAGCACAGTTGTTTTAAATTACTAAATCATAACAGTTTACCGCAACTTTGGCAATGACGCACGGAATACTTTTTCAGGGGATGGTATAAGTGAAAGTTTAATAGAATGCTGCGTGTGTGGAGGAGTCGAGGGTGCTTTCGAGCGTAAAGACGCGATGGTTATCGTGGCAAGCGAAGGTTGCGAGGTGGTTGGCGGGCGGAGGGCAGTTTACATGCAAATGGTGAGTTATTCTGCGTGCCAGTGTCGATATTGCGACCTTGGTATGTGGGAGACTCGCGTATTTTTGCGTGGAACGGTGAACCTCGAAGCTTTGTCGGTTAATAGCCGATGTGCCTACAATGGAACTCACAATGGGAAGGAAAAGTTCAAATGCCTTTTTCAGACCTTTACGCGGAGGCATGTTTATCGTTGAAAGCGTCTACGACGGCAAGAAAGGGAATAAAGCGTGCGAGCTATTTACTGGCTATTGCTTTTTGACTTCCATACTCTGAATTGAAATATTAAATTTTTACATTTTTACATTGCTGAAACATAAAAAAAACAATTCCTTACCTATCTATCATTACGTACAACTGTTATCAACCGTAAGACGTCTACTTAATGGACATAGTCTTACCCTAAGAACTTCCAATAAGACTACACTGTTGGAACTGTACACTCAACTTATGCATGTATTCATATTCGTTAGAATAGCTTGTGTTAGATGGCGCTTATAATTTAAAGTAGCTAGGAAGATGATAATGATGATAATAAGTAAAAAGGTAAAAAGAAAAAACATGTTTTTTTTTAATTCTGAATAGGTTTGCGTTTGACCACATACTGCCTTATGTTAAGCAGATAAGCGGTCTAGGTTGAAGCACGCTTACCTAGAAGGTAAGGTACAATAAACTTGGTGGCTGTGGTGTAAGCTAAGTACAAGCTGCACGAAACCCAATTTTCGTAAAGTTGTTAAGTGAGCTTCAGTCAGGATTGAGTTATCCGCAGTTTATACCTAGCTGACACCACAGCCGCCAAGTTGTCTGATTCAGCCTCTACTAAACTAGTAGTGTAATAATCAAGTATAAAACTGCCACGCTCCGAAGAGAATTACACACTTATGTCGTCCATAAAGCACCTACAAGCAGTACAGTAAACATTTTACGCGTGGACATGAAAATAAAAACGTTTTCTTTGTCAAAGTAGGGCAGAGACAAGGAGTCCATCGCTTAAAGTTCCGAACGCGCCGTGATGTAGAGCCAAACTTGATGACTTATTGCTGGGGACGGTTTGGGAAGAAAAGTAGCAGATATTTTGCGAGCCAGGGAGAAGGAAATGGTTTTAAATTATAATATTTTTCTATGTCCGCTGTAGGAAAATATCAAGTTTTGTGAGAGAGATTTTATAATTTTAACATATCGAGCATTTTCAGGAAAAACATCGTAAGTGCTCTATTGTAGTTTTTTTATCGTAACCTCTTGTTTAAGCGGTTTTCATTGTGAAATACTTTTCGTCTTATAAAAAAAGGAAATTGTCTGAAAAGGCTCGATAGTTTTCTATAAGTTTTAGTTAAGTTAGGTCTATTATTAAAAGATTCACGGAGCTACAAACTATAGACTGTTAAAACTTTTGTTTTAGTATCTAACAGACGCGTTGTGTAGTAAATATTACAAACCGAAACGAAAGTCATTAAGGACTATCATATGAAAAAAAATTAGTTTAAAAAAAATGTCACACAAAACCAACACGAAGCCAATTTCTCACAGTATGAAATTTTATTAAAAACTAAATTTGATTAAGTTGAAATGGTTGTGTGTATAATATCTGATTTCACATTATAAGTTTATACACACACATTATTGTCACAGTATTGTGCAGGTATTTGATCACGCAACTTGCCCATTGTATAGTACATATCTTATTTTCCAATGATTGTGACAGAAGTACACCTCAATAACACATTTGCCAGACACTTCACAACTGGGACTCACTCGAGGGTACATTTAAAAACCTCACGGAGTGGGAAAATCGCGTACTGTCTAAGTGACAAGTGAACACTAATATTATTCTCCACGTACACCTTGCTGCAGCTAAAGCTGCGTATAAGGTAACCTGCGCACTAATTTAACTCCTATTTAATATACAATATTAGGTATCTATCTTGTTTTTCTCTCGTTTCACATATTTGATTATTATGTTTATGTGATTACTTTGTAACGTACCTACTTTAAATTGTGTAATGTTATGCGGTTCCGATTTTAGGGTTTTTTCATAATGGCTCTGTGTGGTACCTACACTTATTAAGTATGTATATTATTGACAATGATGTTATTATTGCATGCCAAACAGGTAGAATATGGCGGTTTATTGTTCTTATCTTACCAACTTGTATTACCCATATACGCAATAAAGATATATGACTATGACTATAATTTAACTTGAATTTCCTTGTGCGCAGCTTGAAGTTCCAGCATTATTTCTTCATAACGCGACCTGTATCTAATAAAGTTACATCTACGAGTTCATCCACCACACTACTTAGCGCAGTTGCGAATTGACAAATTCACAATATTTACATGCGTCATCGAGTATTTTTCCGAATTTATATGGGTAGGTTTTCTTGCAATGTTGTCCATTACCAAAAAGTAGGTACCTAAATAATACTAAAACCAGATAGTAATTTAAATAAAATAACTTACGTAATTAACTAACTCAGCAAGTCTTTCATTTATTGAGGGTGTAGTAAGCCGAATGGTTCAGAACACGAACTACCTTTACTATGGACCAACTCAGAATTAGAAAAAAATTTATCTTACGAACTGTGATAGGTAGAACTTGAAAATTTTCACACATGACGTATTTCTGTCGCCGCTATAACAACAAATACTGAAATCAGAAAAACAAGTTAAGGGAGACTCTCATACAACAAACGTGAATGTTTAGCCGTTTTTCGCCCGAATAACGGTGGCAGGTAGATGCTTGAAATATTCACAATATATTAAGTTAAATGTTCAATTTAAAAATAAATAATTAAATTTAAAAAAATCCCAAACAAGACACGTGATATTTTTTGCTCGATATTAATAACAGCAACAGGAAGATGCATGAAATATTCACAAATTATTAAGTTGTGTATTTCTTTTATAAATAAATAATTAAAATAAAATTTATTAAAGGGGCCTTCCATATGGTACGAAAACCTAAGTGCGCGAGAGTCCAACTCGCACTTGGCCTATTATTATTATCAATCTTGGGCCCGTATGTAGTAAAAGTTCATAATGTTGGTCCGAATCCCTCTCAGTATCTATACCTATACTCTTTCTGAATAATCTTGTGTAATTGAAACTAATAGAAAGAGAAGAAATCATTGGTTTGTCGTATGACAAACTATCCAATATCCTATTAAAGATACTAGGCTTCTTTAATAGATCCACACAGGGAATGAGTTTAAAATTATTTCATATTGTAACATATCTGCCTGCCTGTAAAGCCCTGAGACTGCCTCGGTGGCTCAGTGGTTAGTGACCCTGACTTCTGAATCAAAGAGGTGTTTGCTCTGTGTCTGGGTGTTATTTAGGTACTATCTATATAAGTATGTATTTAAAATATGTATATGTAGTATATCAGTCTCTGGCAGCCATATCACATGCTTTGATGTCCCCTAATATTTTTTATATAGGGCAACATTTTACATTCAAGTCTTCGTGGTTGTACTAAAAGACTTTAAACGCTCGGTTCTAATAACTTGGACTACAGGTCAGATCCATTAGCAAGCTCTCGGCTCGCAGTTGTAAATAGTTCACAAGTGCACTGATACAGCCGTACTGTAGCGCCTACTGTTACGCCTTTATCGGCTAAGCACGGTGGCAATCATCATCACAATCAATTTGGCCATCGGACGTCCAATAGTGGATATAGATAGATAGATGATGACTGCTAGATGGCTCCATTATATTATCTATAGATATAGACAATAGGCAAAATTTTATTTGTTACAAAAAGCAAATACAAGTACTACTCGTAGTTGCATTTGCAATGCGCGACAGACGAGATGTAACTTTTTTTGCGATTTGTACACCACTGGCTTTTCGGTGAAGGAAAACATCGTGAGGCAACCTGCATACGTCAGTAGAAGAATTTCGATGGCGTATGTGAATCCACCAACCCACACTGGGTCAGTGTGGTGGATATGGTCCAATCACCCTTCGTGGGTAGGCCTACGTCTTGCAGTGGACTATTAAAAAGGCTGATACAATACAGTACTACTAATGCATCGCGACAGACGCGCTGCATCGCGACTATAACGTGGTTACGGCATACAATAATTAGTTTTTGCTAAAATGGTACAACCAATTATAATTTTTTGTAATTAATATTCGTATAGTTCATTTGAATCGATGTAGGCAATTTTAGATTTAATGATTTTAATTTTATAGTGCATCCCACACTAGGTTTATTTCAAAGAGTTACTTTTTATGATAAACATTTCAAAATTTCGTCGCGGATGCAGGATTCGAACCTTGCGTCTTCGGATCACTAGCCCGACGCTCTGGACCACTGAGCTAACCCGCTATACTGACTCGCGACGAATTTTGTGAAGTGTTTATCATTTTAACCAACTTATAGCGTTGGCGGCGCCACCTGTGATACCCGTTTTTCCAATTTTAGATTGTTGTTGAATTTCGAAAAATGGTTCAACTGATTTCGAGGCCCAGATATTTGATTTCAATTCATTTGGATTCAGATTGGCAAACAAAATTTCAGTCAAATTCTCATCAAATGTTGTGATAAATTTGTGGTTCTATTTTTAGCCGAAAATTCAGAATATCTAGGTTAAAATCCAATCAATTCGGTTTGAGGCTTCGCTATAATAAGACAGCTAGGTAGAGAGACGACAAAGACTGGAAAAGTAGAAAATGCGCTGAAAGTCTTTTCTAGTCGGTATTATTGGAAATCCATAAATCCTTACATAGTATAAAATAAAGTCGCTATTTTTGTCTGTTTGTTTGTCTGTATGCTTAAATCTTTAAAACTACGCAACGGATTTTGATGTGGGGATTTTTAATGGATAGAGTGATTCAAGAGGAAGGTTTATATGTATAATACACCTGTGCGAAGCCGGGGCGGGTCGTCTAGTAAATAAATATTACGGGACATCTTACACACGGTCTCTGACCCCAAACTAAGCAAAGCTTGTGATATGGCTGCCAGAGACTGATATTCTACATATACTTATTTTTAAATACATACTTATATAGATAGTAACTAAATAATTAAGAAGAATAATTTTACTGTCAAAAATGGCACATAAATTGAAATAAGAACAATTAAATTTTAAAAACAAGCTATAATTGGACACGTACCTATTCGCCATACGAATCTAACGAGCCGAAACTCAATGGGGTTGTGTCGTTTCATTGCGAAGTTCCTTGGCTACCTTCCATCTCCATCATCAGATCAGCACCATGTCATTTTAATATTGCATTGTCACGCGTAACATGTAAAATTAAAGCTTAATCGCAAACCGGGAAGTGGATTTAATTTAATTTGCAAGATTTGATGACAAACATCGGGACAGGTGAAACTACTCGTAAATAAAAGCTTGTTAAAATACAGTCTAGTTGAGTATCTCCTTTTCGTTTTCATAGCGGTAGACAGACAGCCTACGGCTGATACGATGATGGTAATAATTATGTACTTGCAACAAGCCAGTTTTACTTGCTCCTACGCCATTACTGCATCAAAGATGTAGGTAGTTCGAGTAATTCGCATTTCGAGAGTAGTAGCGAAAAATTTAAGTGCACTTACCTTAAGGGGACGGTACCCGACAGTAATTTAATTTTTCTTAAATACAAAATAATCGATTTTAAATATTATTAACACCACTGACTGTTGTCACCTCACGATAAACCACAGACTGTCGAAGTGCCTGATTATTTATACATAGCATACGTTCTATCTGCAATACTAAATATTGGTAGGCGTGAACTAAAAAAAACGATTTATCTCTACAATTGTATTTTTGTATCTAAAACGAAGAAGGGCAGTACTTTCGAATCCATAATACGAATATCTTTGATCAAACATATTTTCTCTTAAACTTATATTTACAGACTTATGGAAGAAAAATGTTTTGCTTTGTTGTCATTTCCTGCTATTTTTTTAACGTTCTATTAATTTAGTTTAGAATTCAAATAAAGCGGGCACCTTGTGAAGGAACTGAATAAACCTAAAAAAAATGTTTTAACACTTAGAATCATGTCAGGTCAACGTTCTAGTGATCAGAACTACATGAAATTTAGCCTGTTCTCTTCATATGGCGCCTTAAGTGCACTCGGAATATTTTTCACAATTTGTTTTGAGTATTTTTACTTCAGGTTTGAATTTTGTTTACGCACTGATATAGAATTAATAGCTGATATTATTATTAAACTAGCTGACCCGGTGAACTTCGTTTCACGCAATATCTTTATAAATTATAGCCTATGTGTTATTCTGATGTTTAACCATTATTAGTGCAAAGTTTCATCTCAATCCGTTCAGTAGCTTTGCGTGAAGGAGTAACAGACATCCATACATACTCACAAACTTTCGCGCTTATAACAATTATTGGTAGGATTATTACTATAGAATTAATAGCTCACTAATCGATATGTGTAAGAAATGCTGTTTTAGAAAATAACATTCAGTGTTCGCTACGTGCATTTTTCTTACATTTTTAGATCGTTTGTAAACCGGGAAGTGGGTTGTAAGATAAGATACTATCTTATCTTACGAGTACATCAAACATGTAAGTTTAAGACAAATCTAGATTCAAGTTTTTTTCTAATAATCAGCCAAGTGCGAGTCGGACTCGCGCACGAAGGGTTCCGTACCGTATGGCCCCATTCATCTTGCCGTAATTAATAGCGAGTAAAAAACTCCTAAAAATCACGTTTGTTGTATGGGAGCCCCCCTTAAATATTTATTTTATTCTATTTTTAGTATTTGTTGTTATAGCGGCAACAGAAATACATCATCTGTGAAAATTTCAGCTCCCTAGCTATCATGGTTCATGAGATATAGCCCGGTGACAGACAGACAGACAGACGGACAGACGGACATCGAAGTCTTAGTAATAGGGTCCCGTTTTTACCCTTTGGGTACGGAACCCTAAAAATTTATGAAATCTCGGATAAAATAAGTACAGCTTGTTTACTCGAAATCAGATAACAAGAAAAATCTTTAATCAAACAAAAGCAAAGCGATACTGTCCTAAGAAATATAATTCAGTAAAACCAATAGGAAACATAAAGAAAACTGACTTATCTGTCTAAAGTTCGCTAATGAAACCACGAAAAATAAAGAACGACTTCAAAAGTACAAACAAAATAACGTCACAAAGAAACTCGTCAGGAAAAGTTATTTTTCTTAAATTACCCGAAGTGGGAGCACAAAGCGACTTCTGCTCCGGCCTTCGGGGCTAATTACTAAAGATACAGGTTGGAGCGGAGTGCCAATAGTAACGGCCGAAATTCCCCCATATTGTAAAGAAATTCCTCAAAAAGTAATCTTTATGGAGAGAGCTGAATCCTGAAGTAATTTTATCTGGGTTACATAAAACTGAAAAAAGTGGTACTCAGATAAAAACAGACAAAAAAATCAGCCAAGTGCGAGTGGGACTCGCGCACGATGGGTTCTGAATCGTGTTGGAGCCCCATAGCCCCATTAAATAGCGAGCAAAAAATTCCTTGAAATCACGTTTGTTGTATGGGAGCACTTTATTCTGTTTTTAGAATAACATACAACAACAACAGAAATACATCATGTGTAAAAATCAGCAGTTCGGTCCATCAGATACAGCCTGGTGACAGACAGACGGACATCAAAGTCTTAGTATTAGGTTTTTAACCCTTTGGGTACCCTAAAAATGACGATAACTAGTAAAAAGAAAATGTAATATGTTTTTCCTACCATTAAGCAAGTAAAACTGTTTTATTTTCATATTTATTTTATGACATCCTCACATATTTACAACGTGATCAAAATCAAACTTGCCTCATTGAATAACAGGCAAATTTCCTGATTTTTCCATAAAATGCAGCTGGCCCCAAAACTTCCTATCAGTTTAAGTTTCCACAAATTTCGGGAATTTTCCTCTAATAGGCAAGGTAGAGCTTGAGAGTAGAGGGGACTACGAGAGGGGGGTAGCGGTGACACGTCACAATGGGAAAAGTTCCATTATAACAGACTATCTTTCGTCCTTACCGCGTTATCAGCGCATTTGCCACTTAAATCTCGCCCTTGGGCCCAAGTCGCAGAGTCCTTCAAAACACTGAGGTAATTTTGTAAAATCTCATGTCATTTTGCTACTTTGGTGGAGGAAAATTTATAAAACGTCTGGCATTAGAGTAGAGGTCAGGTTAAAACTATCTATCAGTGATAGTATCCAGCCAGATGTTAGGTGATGAATTTCAGTATTATTTGATTTTGGTCAGGGTATTACTTGTTCTGGTTTTCTTGTATTAGTTTGTGTCCTATGGCACACCTGATACAACGTACCCTAGTATGGCTATGAGCGAGAAGCGCTATTTTTTATCTTTCTAAAATAAGTGCTCAGCGAGTCCACATCCTAGTACTTGTCTATGGTAATGCGGTAATCTTTAGTTGGAAACGGAAAATAGACTGTAAATTAAAGCTTTGGCTTACCTACTGGCATATTGGCATACTTAGCCCCGAGTTCACCAACGCTTGTTTAAGTTAAACGTGTGATTACTGTATTTAACCAACGGTTTTTGCTTGCTGAATATAACAATATTTCTTTAAAAAGCTGTTTAAGATTTAACTAACGGTTGATAAATTAAACATCTGTTGGTGAACTAGGGTCTAAAACAAGAGTTTAATCGTTGTTTAAATACAGTAATCAAACGTTAAAATTAATCAAGCGTTGCTTATCTTGGGTCTAATAGTAAAAAATACTTTTACCTATTGGCAAACTAATAGTGAAAAAGACTTTTTTGGTCAGAAATGAAGCATATTCTTAATCAGTACATGAAGTAATGTAGTTTTACGGCCGATGATAATGATGAATCAACGGTAGATTGATATGACTCTTTTTTAGAGAATTTAGACAACTAACCTTGCCCAAGATAGGTCTCTATGAATCTCTATAACCTTCTATTTAGACATCTTTTGGCTATGTTTTCATAGGAAAATAATAAACTAGTAACCACTTCTATCACTTTGCGAATATATCTATTTTCCTAATTTTTAATACACAAATGATTTTTAAATCTGTCTTGTTTTAAATAGAGTTACAGAACTTTAAATGTAGCACTATAACGCTAAAAAAAAGTTTTCTCCTCAAGTTTGGTCCGGTCAAAACTGCAGTACGCCTTAATCCTCGAACATCATAAATTGAAGCAAGTTACGACGTCTGAAGCGTGGATTTATTCAGCTTGCACGTATAAGCTAATCTCACACGAGGCAACAGAAATAAGGTTATCTCAACCAAAATGAAGCAAAGTGAAGCTTTGCAGTATTTCGTGAGTTTACTAAACAAAACACAAAACTGCTTCGCCCAAAACTCTATTTTGTTCTTAGTCAGCAGTCATGATATTTATGCGTTGTACAATAGTCCACACAGCTTCGTTGCGGTAGATTCTGGGTCTAAAAACCGTTTTCAAGGCATATACAACCAATAGCGGTAAATAACACATGAATAGAAAAATTTTCTATGATTGCATTGCAAATTTTTTGAGTTCTGACAAAAGTCGCAGAACAAAAGTTGTTAGATTGGTGTACAGAATAAGCCCCTAAAAGGAAGCTAATTGATTAGAAATAAATCTATATACACTGAAGCAACGGTAGACACATTTGCATCTTTGTTGAAAACTAGTAGCATATACGAGTACTTAAATAAACTAGTAGCACATAACACTCTTTTAGTCTTTAATTTAGATAACTAAAGTCTAACAGAATATTATGTAGTAGTGTGTATGCTAAGCCAATTGGTTGCGCTTGCGCTAAAAACTGGTTTTACTTTAGTTTCCTCGTGTAAGATTCGCATAATCTGTTTGGTAAGTTCCGGATGTTGGTTTGGTAATTCGGATTACAGCCGCCCCATTTACTCGAGCCGGCCTTTTTATTGTTTAATAACAAACAAATTGAGGCTTCCGCGTGCTAACTTTATGAATAAGTTGTTTACAATATTATGGTGAAGAAAATTGCATCATAACAAATCAAAGTAATCATCGTGCATGTAGTAACGTAGTCAAACAATCATGAAGAAACATGGTGGATGCGACGTAAAGTTTTCGGATAAAGACAACTAATTTACGAGCGCAATGTAGGAGGTTTACCGAGAATATGGAAAGATATCTGACTATGACTGCATAAAAATGCTGGGAATATCATAAAGACAAGCTATGCAGCGGTGAACATCTTACATCCGATAATAATCATTATTTAAGAGAATGTTGGCGACTTCTCAGGCTAAGTAATCTGAGCTGCAGAGCGACTTATCAGCTACTTATAATTCTCTACCAATCTTAGGCCTTAGCTAAATTGTTTAAAAAAATACTGACTATTTGGCATGAGCTTGCACCTAGGCCAGTCTTATTGTTTCTGTCGGGTCATGGTAAACCTTTGACTTGGAAACGAAGCTTTTGTAACTTTTATTATGTCTGCCTAAGTACCAATGTATGTCTGTATACTTGATAGTCATATCAGAGGCCTTCAGGCGGCTTAAAACTGACACCAGGCTTAGCCACCCGGCCCATAGGAACTTACTTTGTAGACTATAGGTATAGTCTGTAGCTTCACATTTCGCAAAGAATTGTAATACGGTAAATCTGAAAGCTTTTAAAATCTCAGTATGGTTTGCATTCAATGAATTACTTAAATTTTCATGTCTCCAATCACTACATAGTAGATATTTATAAAACAAAGTCGCTTCCCGCTGTCTGTCCATTTGTATGCTTATATCTTTAAACTACGCAACGGATTTTGATGCGGTTTTTTAGTACATAGAGTGATTCAAGAGTAAGGTTTCTATGTATAAAACACCTGTGCGAAGCCGGGGTCGGTCACTAGTAAATAATATTTACTTAACAAATCATAAATATTTAATTTAATCAAATGACTACACGCTACTATAAACTCACCAATTGCTACAAAACAACGACTGCTTCAAGAAAACTATCTAAGTATTTAGACAAAACGGTCCCACGTGGTATTCGTATCCTTTCGAGAGTAAAGATCGTAGTAAGTTGTTAGTCGCGCGAGAGACAGCCACACGCGAGCGCTCGTGCCGGGGGCTGGCAGCCGACTGACGAGACGCCCTCAGTGTGACCAGATTAAATATCAGAAAAATACTGAAGCACCTCAAAAATATACTTTTCGGTATATTTCACTGTTTTTCACCAAAAGTCCCTCGTAAATTGGGTACTAGTACTAGGGTGCCAGTGCAACCTTTAAATTACCCAAATGTCATCATCGTCCTGTAATCGCCCACTGCTGAAGAGAGTGCTCTTCCTACCCAAATAATGTACTCAAAAAAATCCTTTTTACAATAATTTCATCTAAATATACTCAAAAGTACCTTTCACAACACTTTTTTTCCAAAATATACTCAAAAATACCAACCTCCGCAAATATACCTACAAAAATACCGCTGTTCGAAAAAGTTATTACAATATACTGAAAAAGCATTAAAATACTGATTCTGGTCACACTGGACGCCCTCCCTCGGCTGCGGCGCGGCGTGGTGGTGGTTACGATGTCGCTAGAGCGAGCGGAACTTTTTGTCGGCTGATAGAACCTTAGCATGCCCTAGGGTGTGTAATTGTATCTATACTTACTGCTACTTCTTCAAAGGGTAATTATTATAATTAATTTTTACCAAAAATGGCATAACCGACTTGAACCGCGTACAAAACTCGAATAGTTCGCATCATGATGGAAAATCATATCATAGCTGTTTTGGATTTCTTAGAAAAGTCTTGAAATGTACTTTGACTACGATTAGATTTCAATGTCTGATGATGAAGCCCTGTCTTTGAAACCTGATCGTGTTCAAAGTCCATTACCTGATCTCTCTCCCAAGTGCAAACACGACTATGATAGGCACTGGCATTCCATGAAGGAATATCGTATCATAGTCGTGTTTGCACTTGTGAGAAAGGCCACGTAATTTTCTAGTGGTTTTTAGGGTTCCGTACCCAAAGGGAAAAACGGGACCCAATTACGCTAAGACTTCGATGTCCGTCTGTCCGTCTGTCACCGGGCTGTATCTCATGAACCATGATAGCTAGACAGCTGAAATTTTTACAGATGATGTATTTCTGTTGCCGCTATGACAAAAAATACTAAAAAAAGAATAAATTGATATTTAAGGGGGGCTCCCATACAACAAACCTGATTTTTTTGAGGTAACAAGTAGATGCTTGAAATTTTCACATAATATTAGTTTTATATTTAAGTAATTTAATAATAAATACTAAAATTAAAATAAAATAAATATTTAAGGGCGGCTCCAATACAGTACGGAACCCTCCGTGCGCAAGTCCGACTCGTACTTGGCCGATTATTAAACTATACATTTATTTCCAACACGACTCCACCAATGCAAAACAAAAACTGAATTATAAAAATCAGCTGATGATTGGCGGAGTAATCGCGTAATATAACATACGGTCCATTTGAGAACCTCCTTTTGTGACTTTATGAGTCGGTTAAATTAAAGTAGCACGTTAAAGAATATTTTCAGTTTCGATTTGCTGGCGCGTTTCTTTGACTAAAACTTCACAACCCGCAGTCTTAACACTTTTGGCCAATCAAGTTCAAATATGCAGTTCTGGATACAAACATGTAACCAAATATTATCACCATCGACCAACACGAGGCGTCACTACAAACACACAAAATTCACTGTAATGGACCGGCCACATTTGCGCCCTACGGCGAAGTTATCGTCACTGGGGGCTCATTCATCTAATTCAAACGGTAGTAATTGGTTGTTCACGATTTGAACTACTACCTGAAGCTGGGCACACACGCTGCGATGATCGCATCTATTCATCAGGTCAGTCCAGCGAGGTCCTAATATAGTTGCATTGCCAGTAGGTAGTTATTGAGGAATTAAAATGACACCCCTATTTTAATAGAAAAATATTGATTTAACAAAAAAATCAGCTTCAGGTAGTAGTTAAAATCGTGAACAACCAATTACTACCGTTTGAATTAGATGAATGAGCCCCTAGTGACGATAACTTCGCCGTAGGGCACAAATGTGGCCGGTCCATAATAGAATGAATGAACACTTTATTGTTAACACTAAAATACAATACAGAAAAAATACACAGAAAGGAGAAAGAAGCGACTTAAAACCAGTGCAACAAAGTGCAGCCTTATTGCTTATAGCAATCACTTCCAGGCTTAATAGATGGATATTTTTTTGTACTATATTTAAGACCTGCGTTAAATAATGAAAGGTCGTTTACCACAACTTAAAGAATTTATAAAATTAATATGATTTACTGCGTCCATTTCCTAGTCAAACGTCTAGTATCATAGCCAAACAAAGTCAACAAATTCCATGTAAACTGACCCGGATGGCTAACTCTAACAGCCAGCGGCTGCGGGTGTTAAAACATAAATATTATTGCAGCAGCTAGTATAATAGCAGCAATTTCGTACAACACGGAAATGGCATTTTGGCAGCAACGTTGTACAATTATTACAATTCTAGCTGGCCACCGCCGCCGCCGCCGCGGAACATGCAGAGCGCGGCCGACGGGTTTTGGCTAGTAGGAAGATAGAAGTTTGCGCTACAAACATTTGTTTAACTTACAACGCACACCTTCCAGCAAATCACCAATATGTACACTAGTAATAAGTAGCGTAGTGACCCGGTGTTTGTCAGTTTAAGCAACGTTCGTCTTTGGATGGGTGATTGCGTACGGAATTTACAACTGGGCGCCACCATAGCTCAGATAACATGTTAAATTGTAGGACCCGGTTGTTTTAGCCGTTTTGCCACGTCAAAGGCCTTTAGGTTACTTAAATAATCGGCCAAGTACGAGTCAGACTCGCGCACGGAGGGTTCCGTACTGTATGGGAGCCCCCCTTAAATATTTATTTTATTTTATTATTTGTTATTGAAGTGAATATAAAACTAAATATTCTGTGAAAATTTCAAGCGTCTACCTGTTACCATTATTAATATAGAGCGAAAAACGTCTAAAAATTCATACATCACATCGAAGTCTTAGTAATAGGGTCCCGTTTTTCCCTTTGGGTACGGAACCCTAAAAACTCTGACGCCAAGGCTAGCCAGCCGGCCTATACAAACTAAGTATATAGGTACTACAAATACCTACACAGTTTAAAATTATGAGACCCCTCTTTTTCATCGGGTTGGTTGGCAAATCTATCAATGCGTTAGTACCTCATTACTGAATATTATAACGTCACGTAGAACAAAACAACCCACTAACAAAATAGCTAAATCATGTGCGACTGGAAATACATTTAGCATATTATAAAAGAACAACAAAATAGCTCGTAAATAAATACGCCAATAAAATAATGGGCTATAACAGGAAAATGTTTCGAACCTAATTTATGATAATATCAAGTCAACATTTCGGAAAACATATTCTAACAATGTGATACAATAATAATATGTTTTCACACGGATTTTGCTGAAGTTAAATGGACTGTATCATAGAATAATAACGCCGAGAAACCGAGAACAAGCACGTTATTATTCTATGGACTGTATAATTTTTGGCTGATGCATGCGGTGGATGAAAAAAAGAAACTGCGCGGGAGTAGCCAAAGAATGATGCAGTTTTCGAAGGGAAAAGGAGTGCACAGTACCTTGAGATTCCTCGGAGATGGCCTGGGTCGATTGTTGCACAGATAAACACACACAGCGATGACAATGATTAATTTTGCACCGGGTTTTTCAATTTTTATACGACAGCGAAAGCAGTTGCCGCCATTCAGTTTTCGATATAACTAATAGTTCAACTTCTCCACACCAGCGCGAGAGGCAGCACTGTCCATAGAATCCACGCTTGTGTGTCGCGGTCTTGCTCGTACATACGCAAGTAGGTATAAGCAGGAGCGGGATAAAAGGTAGGGACATGTTGCATCAACCAAACGTTACAATTTACGAAAGATTAAGAAAAAATATATTGAATCGGCGCATACAATATGTTTTGTCATAATTATAATATAAATAATTGTACTAGGTAGTTATTTCTTGATGTCAGCTAAAAAACTCTATTTTAGTTACGAGTTACAACTACACATTAAAGGTGTAACTTACTCAAGTACCTACCTACAGGTCGCGGCATATAAGTGTAGCGCTGAGCGAAGTGTGGAGGGGATGGCTGCGCATGGGTTTGGTATGGTGGTCACCATGCGCAGCCTTCCCCTCCACACTACCCCCAGCGCTACACTTACGTGCCGCTACCTGTACATAGTGAGTATTTCTGCACTAGCTAGAAAAAGTATGATGACATTTATGGGTTTTGCTTTATTATTATTTTTTTGACATTTGTTTTTGTGACATCCTATTATTTATTAGGATAATAATTACCTATGTGTGTTTTAACGTCATATGTGAATTAAAATGTAATTGGCATATCCGTTTTGATGGCTTAATAAATACAATTAATTACCGTGTGTAAGATGTCCCCTAATATTTATTTATTTATTTTATTTAATTTAATGTAAAGGCAATATGTTGACATACTACGAGCATACTACTAAGTGGCAAAGAACACTGAAATAGACGTATTTATGGCGTAGCGGCTTAGCTTATCAATTAATTAAACAATTTATTTGCTTTATTAGGTAGCTTAATTAAGTTGTAAGTATTTATTTTTATTATTTACTAGCAGCGCCCCGCGGTTTTACCCGCATTGTGCCCGTTCCCGTGGGAATTTCGGGAATTTTTATACATATAAACCTTCCTCTTGAATCACTCTATCCATTAAAAAAAACCGCATCAAAATCCGTTGCGTAGTTTTAAAGATTTAAGCATACAGACAAACAAACAAACAAACAAACAAACAAACAAACAAACGAAAATAGCGACTTTATTTTATACTATGTAAGGATTCACTTCATTGAATTCATTGAATTATTATTTATTAGCGCTCGTTGCGTGATTTGACTATAGGTGTTTGTCAGCGATCACCGATTTTTTTTATTTCATGTTGACTTGCGTTTGATTACACACCGCTTGATCTTAAGCAGATATGCGGTCTAGGATGTAACACGCTTACCTAGAAGATATCTATTTACTGGGATTTAAAGACACCTACATTGTACTTTAGCGGGAAGACAGACCCAGGCAAAGCGTTCCATATTCTGGCTAAGAGGAATGTGGATTTGAAACGCTGAGTTGTGTCCACCATAAAAGGATGGCGCTTTGGTCGCGTCTGTCTAGCCGTACGATAGAAGAAAGGGGCAGGTGGGACCAGATTGTGCAACTCCTGAGCGCACTCTCCGAAGTGTATCCGATAAAAGGCCGATAGACACGCCACGCTACGTCGATGCTCGAGACTTTGCAGCTTCGACTTAGTCAAGGTTTCGTTGCCTATCAGCCTCCCGGCTCGCCTTTCCATGGAATCTAGAGACTCCAGCTGGTATTAATGTGGGTATGAGTTTTATTATGCGGTAGAAATATCCTAGCTGTAAGTCATTATGTAGTGAGTATTGAAATTTTAGGTCGTTCAGATATTGGTTAGGTAGTTTCCAAAATCACCACAATCTGGGTTCTGCGGATCACCACGTAGTGGGACACCAAGCGATCATCGGCCATTATTACTTCATAATTTAGTTTCATTTTAGATTTACGTTTATCGTTGGTCAGCAGTGTAGGATGATCTAGACATGTAGCTAGACGTTATATACTTACATATAGTTATAGAGATATAGCTATATAGGGGGGTTTACAACTTGCAGATAGTACATCAACGCTCAGCTTTCCTTTTTAAGGTTCCGTACCCAAAAGGTAAAAACGGGACCCTATTACTAAGACTTCGATGTTCGTCTGTCCGTCTGTCTGTCACCGGGCTGTACCTCAATAACCATAATAGCTAGGCAGCTGAAATTTTCACAGATGATGTATTTCTGTAGCCGCTATAACAACAAATACTAAAAGTAAAAGAAAATAAATATTTAAGGGGGGCTCCCACACAACAATCTATATTGAAGATGGTAACAGGTAGATGCTTGAAATTTTCACAGAATATTTAGTTTTATATTCACTTCGATAAAATTGAAATAAAGTAAATATTTAAGGGGGGCTCCCATACAGTACGGAACCCTCCGTGCGCGAGTCCGACTCGTACTTGGCCGATTATTTAATTCGCTTTGTATCTGGTTCTAACGACCAAAAAATTCAAAATAAAGTAGAAAACAAGTAGCACTCTGTTAGACAACAGCTCACCAGCCCGGCTCACATCAGAGCCTTGTTTTCATACAAATAACTTTATTATTCTAATGCTCTTTGCATTCATTATTCACAAAAAGACGTTACGACTATTTTATTTTAAAAAAAAACTTGAGTTAAGGTCATTCTTAAAATCTAAAATTGAATTACCACTAAGTATAGATTTCACTGAGACTACTTTAGATAGTAAAAATTCGAATATATCGATAGAATTGTTTCCATTATTGTTGATTTTTCAAAAACAGCTCGGCCGATTTCTGTAAAATTTAAATAGTGGTCCCATTTTCGGAAGTTTACCCTTTCGCACAAAAAAAAATATTTTTCGATTCGGTTCAAAATTGGCGAAATTATCGATGTTCTTCGTGAACAAAATTCGGAAATTTCGCTCGGATTGCTTACATTATTGTTAACTTTTTCGAAAATGGCTCAGGCGATTCCTGTAAAATTTAAAGGGACCACCTCGGGAGTGTACCCTTTCAAACTAAGAAGAATTTTCCGATTCGGTTCACAATTAGCGCAATTTTCGATGAACATACACAAAAAAAAGAATACATACAGACGAACGTAGAACCTCGTCCTTTTTGGAAGTCGGTTAACAAATGTCCCTCTCCTATTCTACACTAGCATTATTACACCATACAACTGTTCTGATTAACTTAATTGGCAACAAAAAGGCATATTCTTTTGTTAGATTCTCTAGGCTTTCAATAAAATTCAAACATTTTAATTTACAAGCTGCAATAAACGTTTTCCCGCCATTCCGTATCCAGTTATTTACATTTTTTTCATTAGCTCAAACATTCTCGTCCATGTTTCATTTAAAGAGCGAGCCTTTAAATATTTACCCACGACTGCTCGCTAAATTACCCCCCGGGGGTGCGGGGTGATGTAGGGGGGTAGGGGTGGGGGGTATATTGTAGTTTTAAAGCAAATAGGCTTTGTTAACGGCGAGAGGTAAGTAAGTCGCTGGCTGCAGGTGTCTATGGGACGCTCACTCGGTAGATCAACTCATTGGTGGCACTCAGCTTGTGTGTTTACGTAGTTTGCAGAAAATATTTGAGTAGGATATTTTCCATGCTCTTGTGAGGTTATAAGTTTGACGATAAATCACAGAGTAGCTTGACGGATTTTCAGAAATCGCAACGCTTGGTGTGGTTTTTTATTTGTACTGTTTTGTATTTGTTA
The DNA here is from genome assembly GCA_964007245.1 of Hypomecis atomaria. Lineage (NCBI taxonomy): Eukaryota > Metazoa > Arthropoda > Insecta > Lepidoptera > Geometridae > Hypomecis > Hypomecis atomaria. The sequence goes on from OZ023288.1 coordinate 23,712,088, forward strand.
GGGTGGCCGCGGGTTGCAAAATAATACGGAGCTATTTCAGAGGATTTCAATCAGTTTTAAAAAAGTTAGACAGTACGGCTAGTTATTAGGTGAATACAAACTTACATGCACTCAAAGTTAGAGATTAAACAAATATTGTTTACTACTGACATTGGTAGTGCGAATTTTTAATTTTTGAAACTTATTTATGTATTAACTTTTTTGTAGTTATGCTTATAAATATCTTATTATTTTTAGAAATGGGCTAAAGTGCCTTTGTTAACTACAATAAGATACAATACTACTTTTTATGCAAAAACTAACTACTACAAAGAAAGCAATTGGATCATCCACAGATTTCTTTTTATTGATTTTCATAGCAACGTGTACTCGTATAAACAAAATCATTGTAATGGCTATAGATACAAATATTGTAGAATTTGTAGAGTTCCTTTGAGAAAAGTGAGGCCGTTTGGTCGACACAGCTCGGCTCCAATGACCGAGGGAGGGGGCTTCGACTGATATCTGAGATACGCCGCCCCGCGGACAACATAAAGGTCTCGGCCATAGATTACCGTTTCTAAATTCCGTTTTATCCTTACTAATTTTATAAATCCGAAAGTGTGTTTGTTGAAGTGAAACTTCTAATGCGACTTCCAACATGGTTGCGTTAAACGTTTAACGTTACCATGGAGGGGGTATGTAAGCAATGTTACGTCGAAGTTTCACTTCTTCCGCGCGGAGTCCCACATGATTTTTTTTCGGTTTGTTATTCTTTCACGCTGCAACAGAGCAACGGATAGACTTGATTTTTGGCATCGAATTACCTAGTTCAAAAGTTGGAGAGTGACGTATACTTTTTGTGCCAGAAAAAACTAAAAGGTACCTTAGGAATGAAAAAAAAAGTAGTTAAATTGTATGTCCAGTTTGTTTTAACGGTTAAGCCATATCAGAGGCCTTTGTGCGGCTTAAAAGCTCTGACAACAGGGCTAGCCACCCGGCCTTTACGAACTAACTCACTCGCTGTAACAGTATAATCTTATTTGAAGGAATTGAGCCTATAATATATGAGTTCTCGATGACTGTTTTGAGATAATTGTTTTGCAATGAACCAATCAATTTTAAGGGGCATATTTTTTAATAACGGAGTCTATAGGGCCTTGGTAATCTGTGTTACATCTTTACAAGTAGAAACCATAGCACTTGTCCCTATAGGTATAGCCTTGGTGCCCTCCGAGGGTGTAATAAAGCTTTTACAGCCGATCTCTCGATGTCTGATTACGTTTAACCCTTTTTTCATCGGACGAGGAGTCGTGAAGTTCGTGCAAAAATGCCTGGGTTTTTACGAAGCTTTGCTTTTGATCGTCTTTCGGGGTCTTTTCTATATTCTAAGGCTTCAACCTTAGAATATAGAGAAGAAGCAGACATGTGCGAGTCAGGCTCGCTCACCTATGGTTCCGTACAAATCCTGAAATGTTGCACAAAATTAGGAATTAAGTTGTTAAAACGGACAAACGGAAAACAAAGTGATCCTAAAAGGGTTCTGTTTTTCCCTGTGTGGTTCGAAACCCTATAAAAGAGAGTGTATATCCCATCTGGCCCGGTGACTTGGCCCGGCGCCGGGCCACATTAGAAAAAATAGTTTTAACTGGCCCGGAGAGACCAGAGATGCCCTACAGAAAAGTTGTTAGACATAATTACAGCAAGAAAATGCATAGAAACTGCTTTGATACAACTTTACACAAGTGACACTTCAACTACTGATCAATTTCACATTGGCGTTCAGCAATATATCGGATAAACATAAAAGAGTCAAAGGAGAAGATAGATTATATATTAACCTTATTTTTACTGCACTAATGCTATATTATTTCTTATACCCGAACCATTTTATGTTAAGTTCATGATTGATACAGATTATAAAGATACAGTGGGCTCAATTTTAAAGGTTAACTTGAGCTGTCTAAGCTTACTAATTTAGTTGTAGGTATTTTTAATTATAATCTAATAGATAAGGGGAACAACATTTTAAAATTATGGGTATTTAGGTCACATTTATGTATAGTACTTAACTTCTGAACTATAATAATGGTCGCAAGTTTCAATGAAGTGATATTTAGACCAGTTAAAGTCTTTAATATTATAGAAGTAGAATATACTTGAATTAAAAATAAGTTTGAAAAATTTATATCACATACAATACAACAAAAGTTCAAAAATCTATGCACAGTAAAAATAAAACAAATATAATTATTTTTTTGCGAAAACTTGCACGACCGACTTCACCCGTGTACAGAATTCGCGAATATTTCGCACGGATCGATGTAGCATTTTTCACACATTTCACACATTATTGTTGATTTATCAAAAATGGCTCAGCTGATTTCGATGAAATTTTAATGGGACCAATTTTTCAATAAAAAAATAATTATTGAAGTCGGACTACTACGAAAAAAGTTATGCATGGTTTTACATAAAAAAAATATACGCGTCGAATTGAGTACCTCCTCCGGTTTGGTTCGTCGGTCAAAAATAAGCTTGAAAATTTTCTCTTACATACAATCTGATTTCAAAAATCCCTACATAGTAATAACAAAACAAATAAAATAGCTATTTAAGTCTCATAATAGAATATCTACCGAACACGCTATAGGTATACACGCTACAAGCTATCTTAATTTACTACACAATATATTTGTTTTCAATTTCATCAATAAAAAACCATTTAGTAAAAGTTTCCCTAAAACGTACCCATATGAAGTTAAAATACCAGCCATCGTCAATATTAAACTTTCAAGGTCACATTAAAACAATGTAGAAAACTTCGATCTATCATTAAACTGCGCACAACCAACCAACCAGTATAACCAAACCTCCCTCGTTACAACATTTTTAAGTCGTTAAAGCAAAACTGGAGAGCTCCAGTCGAGTGGAGGGTCTAGCTAGGGTGGAGGATTTTCAGAACAGAAACGCTTTTCTTGCTTAATAGTAACTATTACTTGATCTGCAAGACAAGTATTGCAAGTACTTGAGAAATCTTACAAGAAAAGTTTGTCGGGAGTCCTTTTCGATGGGATCTTATCTATGTAGAGGGGTTGGAGGGACGTTTGATAGAAGCAAAAGTAAACCACAGAATTACTTCTTGATGCATATTATTTTTGTGCAATATAGGTATACCTAGGTAGCGGTTTTTTTTTAAATTTATGAATTTATTAGAGGTGCAAACTGACCAAGGCGTGTTTTTAAGTTTTTAGAACATACTATTAAGTATGTTCTAAAAGAAAATGTTCAATAAAAAGATGATTATGTGTTTGCTACATATGAACGGTGTAAGGCATTTATACACATATAGTCAGCAGCCCAACCGGAACCATATTCATATCTAAATAAAAAAAATACTTGTAAAAGATTTGAAAAATGAAATAAAAATAAATGAGAGCTTCTAGGCCCATTAAGTGCACCTTAGAGATACAAAAAAAAAAATATAAATGTAAAGTTTTATGAGGCTAAGAAATGTAAAATTATAGGCTATGACGCCTTTCTGATGACCTCATATAATAATGATGTCATCAGAAAGGCGTCATCAGGTAGGCGTTACGCTACATTAGAATTTAATGATACCATCTCATGATGCATTAGAATTATTTTAATGTCATAAATGTTCAACTACGTAGAGTACTCAACTCTAGTTCAGCAACCGAGTTGAAATGGTAAGCCTACTTCGTAGCCATTTCGTAGCTGGCTACGACATTGTGCTACGACAATAAATTAAGGCATCATATAACTGTGTTTTACTGTTTGGGTTGGGTATTATTATTCCACTGCTAAACCTAGACCTACCCACAAAAGTTCATAGTGAGGCAATACAGCCTCATGTTTATTGATACTTGTAAATGTAATATTATATGCTAATAATCTATAAGTGTAGTTGTGCTCGCTGCATAAGACCAACTATATGGAACCATGCCAGTAAATCACAAAAATAACAAGTATTCCTAAAAAAATCGTCAAAACCTGACAAAATGTATAGAACAGCTCTTTTTACCCAACTGCCAAGGAAAGGTAAGTATTGTTTTTTCTTCGCGATTTCGAATTTGACCCCATAGTTAAAGATAATAATGGTGACAAGCACAGCTATGCTGATGATGTATCACTACATACTCGTAGTATAAAACAAAGTCGCTTTCCGCTGTCTGTCTGTTCCTATATATGATAGATTTCTAAAACTACGCAACGGATTTTGATGCGGTTTATTTAATTGATAGTGATTCAAGAGGAAGGTTTATATTGTTTAATACATTTGTACGAAGCCTGGGCGGGTCGCTAGTTACGAATAAATTAGCAATCATCCCGTATAATTAAAATATATTTCACTTTAAAACCTATTTTCTAACTTCCATTCAATAAAAAGAAAGGGATTGAAACAATCTTGAGTTAACTCTTTAATCTCTTTCCTTTTTAATTATCATTAAAACGATTACGATCGAGAATCCTCCGTTTTAGGGGCTACCTTCGTAAACTTTGTAATAAAATAAAATGTCCTCCTAAAGTGTGACAAAACTAGCTTCTTCAACATTAGACCCTGATTCCACCGAAACGGCGCGAAACGAGACTGTTCGATGCTAAGTAGAGCAAAATAAACCGTTAGACCACTGCTTATAAGACATATTTGCTTGGTGAGCATCATCATCTCCTGCAGAACAGTATTTTCGTTTTGTTATTTTCTAAATTAATTGGCCAAGTGCGAGTCCGACTCGCGCACGAAGGGTCCCGTATAATACAATACAACAATACGATACAACACTTTATTGACACCAACACATAGGAAAGACATAACATAAGAAACAAAAATAGAATAGGATAGAATAGTAAGTAAGTCCCGTAATGTATGGAAGCCCCCCTTAATACATTTTATTTTAATGTAATTATTAATTTTTGAATGGAATGTACAACTTAATTTTTAAAGTGAATATTTAACTGAATTTTCTGTGAGTTTTTCAAGCATCTACCAGTCATCGTTTTTAATTTCGAGCGAAAAACATCAAAAAAATCAGGGTTGTTGTATTGGAGCCCCCTTATTTTTTTTTCTGTTTTCTACCTCTGTTATAGAGGCAACAGAAATACGTCATCTGAAAAAAAACGTCTTAGCTATCACTGTTCATGAGATATAGCCTGGTGACAGACAGACGGGTAGACGGACGGTGGAGTTTTATTAATAGGGTCCCGTTTTTACCTCTTGGGTACGAAATCCTAAAAATTAGATTGCAATAAATTGGAACTTAGACCATGACCTTTTACCGTAGGTAATGATTTCGCTAACATTTTATTTAATATATTTTGTTTTCTGATCGTGTTATTATTATATTGTTTGAGAAATATGGTCAAAAATCAAGTTAGAATATATTTTCTTCTTTCTTCTTCAAACTTAAAAAAATCAACGGGTAACACTCCGCGAGTGCTGGCAGAAGTGAAAACTTGAACTTGTAAAATACTATCATTTATGTGTTAAAATACAAAATGACACAAGCAAACTCGCGCGAGCGCCCCGCGCCTTCTTACAAATTTTCGGTCAGGGTCACGTGTCCTGACGCGAGTTTAATATATTTACCCATCCCGAAAAGTGCACAACGCCACTAAAGGAGTTTTAACTTCAAAAAACCATTTTCTTTGGCACTTATACAGTGAAATCACAGTCCACAATACTCTACCCAGCTCGGAGTTACTGGGTTAGTGGCGCCCCCCTGCCAGGGCCTAGCGGAAACTAGCGGAAACTTCGAGAACTTGCGTCGTCAAAATTAAGCCTCTCATATTACAGCCCGTTCCCACATGCTCTTACAAGCTAGTTTAGATCTTATACCGTGTCGATAAAGTTCATAATACTACTTTTCAAAATTATAAATGTCGGACTATTGAATGGCTAACTTATTTAATTAGAATTTTTCTTCAGTAATAAATTTACTAAGTAGGACCGTAGGTATTACCGTAGAAGTAGAATTTTGCTTTCAGATTTTTTAGTTATGAGTAATTTTAAAGATGTTCTTGTTTGCTAGTTTGCTTGAGACAAAATATTTCTAAATAATCATCCTCATGCCGCAAAGAAATGAATACTACCAATACTAATAATATACATTTTATATACAGGGTTATTTCTAATCAATTAGCATCCTTTTAAGGGCTTATTCTGTACATCAAAACTAACAACTTTCGCTCAGCGACTTATGTCAGAACTAAAAAAAAAAACAACATTTCCATACATTTTGTCGCGGGTAAACGATATTTATCTATGGAACAACATTTTTTTTGAGTTGTGACAAAAGTCGCAGAACAAAAGTTGTTAGTTTTTATGTACTGCCTTGGTGGCTCAGTGCTTAGTGACCCTGACTTCTGGGTCAAAGAGGCGTGGGTTCGATCCCCACCCAGGGCATACATTTGTGTGATGAACATAGGTGTTTGCTCTGTGTCTGGGTGTTATTTAGGTACTATCTACCTATATATAAGTATGTATTTAAAATATGTATATGTAATATATCAGTCTCTCAGTTGGGGTATATTATTATTTATTATAAGTAAGTTTGTAAAGGATGGGTGCTAAGCTCTGTTGAAACAAATTTTAAGCCGCCTACATAGCTAAACGTTTAAAATACCGGAGGCCTACAATTCAACGTATCATCTGAGCCACGGCGGCGCTCAGTTGCTGTTGTTGTCAGTTGTTGTTACAACTAAGCGCTGATGATTTAGGACTGACCGTGCATAAAGCTGCTTAACTTCGGTGATCGTTGACAAACACCTAGTCAAACTACAGTTGCCAAATATGATTATTATTTATGATTAAAGCAGATCATTGCCCAACAGTGGGACAGTACAGGTTAAATAAAAAAAAAGCTGATATTCCATCAGAGGTTGTAACTTGAAGCAATTTTCAACCACGAAAATATGAACTAAAAAATATTGAAAACATACTTACATATTCGCAAGTTGTTAAAACAACAGAAGAGAGAGTTCTACTCTTGTTCTACTGTTCTGTGTAAAACAATTATTGGAATTTGATAAGAACTTGACGTTCCGTGCCTAAAAATCCGACAAAAGCTACCTTATCGAGATTTGTTTCATGTCTCTTTCTAACTCGTGGCATATTAAATCAAAGCATCTCTTGTAGATGTTCTAGATCGACCACATTATCCCTCTGGTATCTCTGTGAGTTGTGTGCTACATCAGTCGGAAAGTTACATCTCAAGTATTGTAGCCGCGTAGTGCAGCGAGCGGCGGCGCGCGGCGGTCGGCTGTCACGCGCGAGGCCGCGCTAATTGTTTGCTGCTCGCTGAGGTGCTCATTATTGTTGCTCATTTCGGCCACTTCATTACTGTCTGGAACACTGTACTTATCATAAGCTCAATAAGTTCTCAGTTGTTTGTTTCCAGCGATAATGTTGCGATATTTGGCAAAAAAATCTAATTCCATGTTTTGTAAAAAAATATGTTAATCATTCTATACAAACCACCGCACTAAATATTATACCGTTTTGATACCTACATACTGGTAAAAAAGCTTCTTTTGACTTTATAAGACTTTACACAACAATTGATCTACTATCTATTCATAGAGATATGTATTTGAATACAGAATTTTGACATATAAATCATGTTTAAAATCTAAAAAAAAGTAAAGTGTTCTGACAAATAATATTTTAGATACGTTAAAATAATTGTAACAACATGTACTTGTATTGCATGTGGACTATTTTTTAATTGGTTACCAGTAAATAAACATTTTTGCAGCACAACTCGAATTTGATGATATGTTTCTATTTCATAGGTCAACCATTAACTCTGTGATATCTTTACCTAAATTTAATTGAATGAAATATGAATATCTGTTGTAATACAAACATTGAATGGAAAGAAAAAATTGCATTTCTACAAAGTGGTTTTCGTTCTATCAAGACGTGAACAGACTGATTTCTCCAACGGGCAGACTTTGCCTATAAAACCCATTGGCGCTCGACCTTACACTTTTCAATCTCAGTTCTCATCGAGAAAGCTCCATCGAGGTTTGTGTAATCTAGGCTCTGAATCTATTCTTTGTTTAAAAGATAAAGTTATTTTAAAACCCACAAAAAGAATACCGATGTCACAACTATAATAACACAACTAATCATCTTCGCAGTTTGTTTTTTGATTTTGTGCGAAATTATTAAAATCGAAACCAATTAGGTATTATTTCGGAAAAGTAGTTTTGTAAAATTTTTGACCTTTGAGCTATATCCATGCAAAAAAAATCAAGTCAATCACTCCCGCTGTTGCTGCGAGAAAAAAGTAACAAACAAACCAAGAAACACATGATCTGTAATATTTGTATTTGCAGTTTTTTTAAAACACTGCCTAAATTTGATACGAATAATTTACCAGGAATAGTCAGCTATTCCTGGTAAATAAAACCAAAAGTTCGATGATAAAAAGTGAACAGACAAATTTCTTCGACGAGCAGACTTTACCCATAAAAGCCATTGGCGCTCGTCCCTAGGCTTTTCAATCTCGGTCTTCATCGACGGTTATTCGAAGCCTCCAGGCCCCATCGGGGCTCCTTTTCAGACAGATTGGCTGCGCACTGATATCAATCGAGAATTTCCAGCCACTGCGCTAACTGCCTGTGTCCTCTAAGAGTTACATTGCAACCAGGGATGTACGCAACGCAGTGCATCTTGAAAATAATGGAAATAATTCTAATTTGATTTATATTCATAACTTTGAAATTAAATCTAAAGTTTATACAGTAGACAGATCAATGGCGTTCGCAAAGTACCCAAAAAATCCTAACGGACCTATTTACCAAATGGTTCGTCAAAATATCGCAAGTTGTATGGTATGTACAAGAGCAATGTAAAAAATTTGAAACGCTCCCTTCAATGATTAAGTTAGTTCGTAAAGCCCAGGCTATACGAACTGATGTCAAAATTTTTAACGCCGCCTCTGACATGGTTAAGCCCTTAAAATAACCGGGACCTATAATTAAAAGTCACCCATGCCAGGGTAGCGCTAATTGATTAGAAATAACCCTGTATAATACATATTGGTAAGTACTATTACTAATACATTCCTACTTTCTGAAACAGCAAAGAAACACTCATAGATACTGGTTTCTTCGTTCCTGAGCTATAATGCCGAAGACTTGTCAAACTTAGATAAACATCTCTGGTTTTTCATCGGGGCTCAAACCAATTCGTATGGTGGTTAGCCCTGGCGTCAAAGTATTTAGGCCACCTGAAGGCCTCTGACTTGGCTATTCAATCTGTTTTATTACCGTACATGAGTATTTATTTCATTTGCGCGTCTCATGCGTCGAGTAAAGAAAACTTCTCTGTTCATCTCTATGGCTCCGCTGCAATATCGAGCCTTTCAGACGGATTGTCTGCGACCTGGTTCACTTTCAATAGGCGCTCGGATAATGTAGGCAGCCCGTAGTTGTAGGTAAACCGGGCTGCGGTGCCGGTACTATCTCATGCTACATTCTTTTAATTCATTTTTGTGTAAGTTTATCATTTCTTTTTACAAACTACTGAAACAAATAAATCTTTCTGCTTTTTACAGCATAGGTTTGCGTTCGCACTTCCTGTTTGATGCTATGCAGAGATGGCGGTCTAGGGTAATATATTTATTTCCAGCTTTTCTTAAGTTTTGTTTCTATATCTTTATTTGGACATAGACTTTGTAAATGCACATTTACGAAACTGGTGAAAAGCAAGAAATAGCTCTACTTTTGTTTGCGTATTACCCTGGACAACATCTTTGCTCATAGTACAGGCAGTCTAAACTGGTTAGAGATAGACACAATAGTTACATTAATAGCTTTTAAATGGAAATCAACCCAGAAATCACAGAAAAACAACTGATTCGCGTCCAATTATATATCATTATCATTACATAGTATAAAACAAAGTCGCTTCCCGTTGTCTGTCCCCATGTATGCTCATATTTTAAAACTACGCAACGGATTTTGATGCGGTTTTTTGATAGATAAAGTAATTCAAGAGCAAGGTTTATAAATATATATATATATATATATATAATACAACTGTGCGAAGCCGGAGCGGGTCGCTAGTATAAAACACGTAACATAATTATTACCACACAATCTGTGATTCTTGAACATATAACCCCACATTTAATATATGATGTAAATATTAGATATCTATCAAGTTAACGACCGATGTTCCCCTCATCCCTAAAGAGATGTTACAAAATATTTCAATGAATGAACCAACACACTCACGTCGTAAATATGTTGACGTTACAAGTATGTTATTAATGTTACGTGTGTGTTATGTATGCGTTATACATCGTCACGCGTCACGTTTTATATTAGAACACGTTTAATGGGATTTGGGGTAAGTAAGATAAGCATGAGGTTACAAAAATATTAAGATTAACTTTCTAAATGTTTACCTACTCTAACATGACTCTCACTTCTACTATGTATGTAACTTTTCGTAGATGTACAATTTTGCACTGGATCCCTGTGAACAGTATACGTTAAATTCAACATACGTAAGTATTAATTATTTTTTGTTATAAACAAACGTAATGACTAACTTGATGAAATCTAAAACTCTCCTATGTAACATCGAACCAAACCGTTTTTGGTAATACATTTTTGTAGGAGCTACAAAAAAGACCACATTTCTCGAAGCAACTTCAATACTGTTGAACTTCAATTTTTATTGGAAATTTTTAGTAAAAATTATAACATACAACCTGAAATAATAATTTTTCGCAAAAAATGGTATGACCGACTTCAACTGTAAACATAATTCGCGAATATTTTATCAATGTAGCATTTTTTATTTATCAAAAATGGCTGAGCCGATTTCGATAAAATTTAAATGGGACCAATTTCGAAGTATACTCTTTCCAATGTAAGAGAAATATCGAAATCGCACTACTAAGTAAAAAGTTATGCATGGTTATACATAAAAAATAAACAAATATACACGAACAAAAAGAAAAAAATAAGTATGCGTACAAAGTATGCAAACTAGTCTTCAGATGGCAGAAAAATCGCGTAAAATCTACCAGAACAAATAGATAAATTGAATTTTTTGAATTTTGGCTGTAAAATTGAAACTTGCAGAGTCCTGAAGAGATCACCGATAGCGTCATAGCCAGCCGGGGCCAACGTGGCGTAGCTTAGCACTCTACCAGATAACATACTGTTGCGGCCAGACGGGGGAAACGATATTACCCCTGGATATCTCCCCTGGAATCACAGCTCTTTACGTACTTATGACATGCTAACATATACTCCCGCTACTTCATAGGAAACTAAACTCAAAATGCTAGGTTAATAATTTTTTTCGCAAAAAATTGCAAAACCGCCTTCCATCGTGTACAAAAATCGAATTGTTCGCATTATCGTTGATTTATCAAAAACGGCTCAGCCAATTTCTGTAAAATTTAAATGAGACTACTTTGGGAGTATACCCTTTCGAACTAGAAAATAATTTTTCGATTCAGTTCACATTTGGCGAAATTATCGATGAACATACACAAAAAAAAATACAAACACACGAACATAGAACCTCCTCCTTTTTGGAAGTCGGTTAAAAAGTAGCCCGTAGCACCCTCTGAAAAACTATATCCATGCAAAATCAATTCAATCCATTTTTCTCTCCATTGCTGCGTTAAAGAATAACTAACACAGCATCATACCACCTAATACACTTTCGGATTTAAAATATTTGTAAGTAAGGAGGCATTCAGGAGGACCAAGAGGATCATTTTTATGTGACTGCAGTTATAATATTAGGGAACATCTTACACACGGCCCCTGTCCCCAAACTAAGCAAAGCTTGTGATATGGCTGCCAGAGACTGATATACTACTTATACATATTTTTAATACATACTTACATAGATAGTAACTAAATAACACCCAGACACAGAGCAAACACCTATGTTCATCACATAAATACTTGCCCTAGGTGGGGATCGAACCCACGCCTCTTTGATCCAGTGGTTAGGGTCACTAACCACTGAGCCACCGAGGCAGTCTATTATTTATTATTGGCTATTATTATAGTCGAAATAATACCAAACATACACTGCAGGAGCATTTGAAAAGTACCTATAGATGACCTGACGAAGATGGCGTGATACAAAATATTTTTTGACGTGACAACGTCTTATAAATTGGTTTGCCGGGTGACACTTCAAGAAACTGCGTTACGCTCCGCTCACGTTATGCGCTCTCATTCGTCTCATTCGTCTCAAAGTCGTTGTCACGTAAAACTTTCGCCCGTATACCGACTTTACAGGCAACCAATTTTTTTTAGCGATTAGGCATCACACTGTTAGCTGCATTTTTTATTTATTTAAACAAATTGAAATGTTAGCTTTGCCTGTATAACTGGGATACCAAGCCAGCCATTTCTTAGTACTGTAAAGGACGACATTAATGTGGACTTCCAGCTAACATCAAGTTTCAGGGGATCAATTAAGGGAACCTAAGCGCTAGTCGCATGCAAACAGCGTTTGTGGGCGTGGTCTGCTAATACGAGTATCTAAGTAGAAGAGATTTTATCCATAGAGAATTGCTGAAACAAATATTTTGATATTTGTCAATCCGTTTTTAACCGACTTCCAAAAAGTAGGAGGTCCTAAGTTTGTATTTTTTTGTGTATGTTCATGAATAATTTCGCCAATTGTGAACCGAATCGCATTTTTTTTAGTTCGAAATGGTAAATTCCCGATGCAGTCTTATTTAAATTTTACAGAAATCACCTGAGCCGTTTTTGAAAAATCATCAATAATGTAAACAATTCGAGCGACATTTTCGAATTTTGTTCACGATGGAAGGCGGTTTTGCCATTTTTTGCAAAAAATAATTATATTTTATTTCATCTTGATTTATTTAAGCGAAACAGGATGTGCCGTGTGGTTTAACGACCTCTCTACTTGATATAATGGTGGATGTCCCGAATGTTACCGCAATAACCCATCGGCATGAAATAAGCTACAATAAACATACGGTATTATGACACATGGAGCTACGTTTACTCAGGCTAATGACAACACTCCACTTTATGTGTAGGTACTTAAAAATAAAGGTCACAATAATTTGACGTAAATGTGTCCTGAGTGCCTGCAGAGACATAATATTATAAAATCTTTAACAAGGCGGTATATGTAAAAATATAGTAAGTATGTGATGATAAGTTTTAGATCCTAACCAATTCATGTACCTGTAAAATATTGCCAAGACGAAACCATTCGCCTCCTGTTTAAATTTGCTTTTTGTTAGTTAGGAGGTCTTCGAACATCGTCGTCGATATGTAAAAATATAGTAAGTATGTGATGATAATTTTTTGATCCTAACCAATTCATGTACCTGTAAAATATTGCCAAGACGAAACCATTCGCCTCCTGTTTAAATTTGCTTTTTGTTAGTTAGGAGGTCTTCGAACATCGTCGTCGATATGTAAAAATATAGTAAGTATGTGATGATAATTTTTTGATCCTAACCAATTCATGTACCTGTAAAATATTGCCAAGACGAAACCATGTCTAGCACCGTCAAAAAGTTATCAGAAGTCATCAGAGCCAAGCTTGACTGGTGACGTTACGCAGAATTTTTGCAGAATTTTAGCAGGCTATATCTTTATCAGTTTTTTGTTTAAAAAACATGTTTAATATTTTTTGATAGCGTATCTGACGGATTCATTTTTTTTTTTTTTTTGGCATCATGCCTATTCTTGTAATAGCAGTATGGCTAAACCAGATGAGAATGAGAAGAGTTTGTGAATTTAGAGCGAATATAGTTAGGGCGTGTAGAGATAGAATAATGACGTCTGATATTTTACCATTTTACATAAAAATGTTTTGGTGGAAAACAATCTTAGTAGGTCTACTGTCTTGCTCACGATTTTTAGGGTTCCGTACCCAAAGGGTAAAACAAGACCCTATTTCTAAGACTCCGCTGTCCGTCTGTCTGTCTGTCTCCAGGCTGTATCTCGTAAACCGCTATAGCTAGAAAGCTTAAATTTTCACAGACGATGTATTTCTGTTGCCGCTATAACTAAAATAAAATAATAATAAAATACTAAAAATAGAATTAAAATAATATTTAAGGGGTCTCCCATACAAAAAATCTAAATTTTTAGACGTTTTTCGCTCGATATCAATAATGGTAACAGGTAGATGCTTGAAATATTCACAAAATATTTAACTTCTTTTTTTACTTTAATAATAAATAATCAAATTAAAATAAAATCTATATTTATCCCATACAGTACGGAACCCTTCATGTTCGAGTCCGACTCGTACTTGGCAGATTATTCCATTTAACATTTCTGCCTTATTTAATCTAATTATCTCTGGTCTCTTGCGTGTCATTCTACGAGAGTTGTAGGTATTGCGTTTGGTATGCTAATGTCCAATTGAAGGAACAACCGAATGGCTTTGAGACAAGGGTGCTGGCACGAGACTATCGACTCGTGTAACTACGAGTAGCTGACAACTTACGTAATATTGTAATGAAAGAGACTGGTGAGTTCGTTTTGTAATGTTAGTCAGCCTCATTTTTATCGATTGTAAGACTTAACTGTTGGACATAATGTTCCTCTATGTGTTGTACAAAGGACTAACCGATAGATTTTTCTTCAAAAATACAAAATCACAGAAACAAAATGTTCAAAGTTAGGTTAATTATTTATGAGCAGTACCTACTTAATGTTTTGGTGTAGTACATAATAGTAAAATTAAATATATTAAAACTCCCCGACACAAAATAAACTCTATGTCTTTTCAATATCATTGAAATAATACGCTACCAAATTTCGTATCGATAGGACATATGGAAGGTAGTCAGATCCCCTCATCAACTAGAATAGAGCTGATGACCTTCAAATGGCTTAACATATTTTCATAAAACATGGCTGAGAACACTTGGGATAAAATTATCTATGACACAAATAAAACTAAACGAAAATCGGTTCATCCTTTTGGGAGCTACGATACCACAGACAGATACACAGACACGTTAAACTTTAAACACCCCTCTCTTTGTCGGGGGTTAAAAATAAGCCATTGTAATAACTGATTCAGTTCGATATGTATATTGCTTAACTAGTTTTTTTCCGTTTATAACACAATATGTATTTTTATTGAACCCTTCATTTTTATTGACAGCGAATTTCTTTTTTGTAATAAATATAATAATCATAATAGATAGAAGTCAGAAAGAAACTCAAGTAGGTAATGAGTAAATAGATGAAATTAAAATACTGAAGGCGGGCCAGCCCTAGCGCGTGATACGTTTTGCGTGGCCACGTTACGCTCTAATTCATATTATATTTCAAGCACAGAGCCGAGTCACAATACTGTTAGATACCATTACCGTGCCAAACATTTCAACTAAAGTATGTATGTACCTATTCTATCCGGAGGAGTTAAGTAGTTCCAGAACCGCCAGAGGGCGCCACTGGGGCCGATTGCCTAGATTGAACGGGCCTAATCCCCGGAGTTATTCCAATCCGCCCTGAATCGCCGAAACTATCCAGAAAAATACTTTTTCAAATTGATTGAGGTCTCGATTAGGTAGACTATTTTTACACACAATTTTTTAGGGTTTCGTAGTAAAGTGAGGAACCCTCCTTATAACTTCGTTGTGTCCACCCGTCATGCGTCAGTCCGTCCGTCCATCCATCCGTCAGTCCGTCCGAACAATACAAAGCCTTATAACTTCCACATTTTATGAATCAAATCAGATAAATTTGACAATAATATATGATTGATCCAATATAGATCTCAATTTAAAATACCCGAAAATTTCTAAACTATGTTTTAAGAATAGAAATTTTTAAACTTGCACATAGCTCAGATGTCATCGACCTTACAAACATATTTCTTAGACAATTAAGTTTTTCTAGCACTCAACCATCTATACATTACGAGTATAAGAAACAGTTATGGTCATCATAATCATCGTCACACGCACTTGACAACTTATTAGTAATAAGTTGATTCACCCTGAGCTCTGATTCTTCCTGAAAATAGGATAGGATAGGAAATAGGATAGGAAAATGTGATAAGTAAGTTCGTACTTATAGGCCGGGTGGCTAGCTCTAGTGCCAGTGTTTAAGCAGCCTGAAGGCCTTTGACATGGGTAAAGGGTGAAAACAATCGGGATCTACAATATAACTTGTCATCCGAGCCACATTTGCACTAAGGTGTAATTGCCCCCCGCGGTCACCCATCCGAAGACTGACCGTGCCAAAAGTTGCTTAATTTCTGTGATCGTTGATAAACACGTAGTCAAACTACGCTATGAGCGCTACTAAAAAGAGATTATTAACTTTTTATTCTTTATATGTAACAAATTGCCATATCTATTTTTAACGTGTTGTATTGAATTAATTTTCAGATAAACGGAGCGGCGCATAATAAAAACTTTAATGCAATTAGCACGGCATTGCAATTTTAGCTTCTCTATCATTGGTATTTTGTAAGTTGAACATGACCTTACCTCTCAAATATACAGGTTCCTGCGTGACATACTTTATTATTCTATACCAATTCTATCATTTTGTTAGTTAATTTATCGAACAAAATTTGTAAAATTTTGTGTCAAAGTTCATATAAATAGTAGTTAGTTAAATTGATAGTACAATTACTATAAATAAATATGTAATATATTTAATTTATCTACCCATACTTGACTATCTCGAAATCTGAAGTAGCTACTCGTACATGGCTGTGATTTTATTTTAATAAAGTAATCACTGGTGTTGAAGTCTTTTGACAATATGATGTAAATAACCAGGCTCCGTAGTTTATACGTGTCATCCGAGTCACCGCAGTGCTCATATTGTAAATGTCACCTGCGGTTACCCATCCAAAGACTAAAGTTCTAAACGCTGCCTTACTTTCTTGATCGCTAGGAAGATACAATTTTAAATAATTATTTTTCATAAAAAATGGCAAAACCGCCTCCCATCGTATACAAAATTCGAATATGTCGCTCGAATTGTTTACATTATTGTTAATTTATCAAAAACGGCTCAGTCGATTTCTGTAAAATTAAATGGGACCACCTCGGGAGTATATTCTTTCGAACTATAATAGTAGTTTATGCAACTGTCATATAATGAAGTAAGTACTAGTAAGTAAACACTCGTTACTATTATGAAACTCGCTGCGCTCGTTTCATAAACTCACACTCGTGTTTTAATACCCGTGTTATATGCAGTTGCATACACTACTTTATCTTCACTAATAAAAATAAAAACATATTGCGAAACATTAAATTCACGCGTACGTGTATTGTCACAGTGAACTTAGCGCCATTAAAATCTAACCAATGAGAGCGCAGCTGCACGCGCAGGGCCAATCAGAAGCGAGCACGCGATGTTATAATGAGATTTTACGATATCGATGTGGATATTATAACATCATGTGAAATTGCTTAAATGTTGTCTGCGCTATAACAGTAGTCATTATAAGTCAAGTATTGGAAACATAAGTAGAATGTTACAACATTAGTGTAGATGAAATAATTTATCGATGAACTTACACAAATAATTTCCCATCGAGTAACAGTGTGGACCTGGACAGTTGAGGGTGTTACTCGTTGGGAACATACTTAAATAAAAAAAAAAATACATACACACGAACATAGAACCCCCTCTTTTATGGAACTCAGTTAAAAAGGGGTTTTTGTTTATAAAATTTGACTGGTCCGCAAAACTTTATAAAAATATTTATTTATTCTGAACCGTCAGGAAAAAGATTTAGTATTTGCATATTTGAGACATATTAGAAGATTTATATCCCAAAGAACTACTTTTTACGATTTTAATTGAACAGTAAAAAATAATAGAACACCTGATAAGATAAGACCCAGATGAAAAGAATCATTAAAAGGTCTAAAAGAAAAACGTTTTACTCGTAGCTGGTGTCAGAGTTTTTATATCGCTCCTAGGTCTCGGATAAAACAACCGGGACCCACAAATTAACCTGTCATCTAAGCTACAGCAGCGTTCGGTTGTTAATGCCACCCGCGGTCATCCGAAGACTGACCGTGATGATCGTTCCTTAACTTCAGTGATCGCCAATATACATGTGATTTTAAAACGACAAATAATAAAACTCTCTATTGTAGCTTTATTGTGTTTTAGTGTCTAGCCCCTTGAATTATGAACCAAATATGATGCGTATAATTTTTTAGAGGTTCATATGTGTTTTTTATACTTTTTCACCGAAGCGAAGATCCTTTTATGCTTTCGTCTATCCGGATGTTAATGTTTGTCTACAGGTCACATTTTTCAACGAATTTCGAGGTTTAGACAAATCTTCATTTTGTGAGTATAAACTAAATTGGTCAAGGGCGAGGCGAGATATAGTTAGATAAAAATTCAGTGTCACGAGTGGTTTACGTTCGGAATCATCGAAATCGGTGAGCCATTTTTGATAAATCAACAGTAATGTGAAAAATGCTATATCGATCCGTGCGAAATATTCGCGAATTCTGTATACAATGTCTGAATTGAAGTAGGTCATGCTATTTTACGCGAAAAATAATTATTGATAGTCTAACTGACGGACTAATTATAATAACGATGTTTTTACCCAGTCATCATGACTATTGCGTCATCAAAAACGACACATTATTATTAAAAGCTCACACATTATATTTAATTAGAGCTAAGTCAAAGAGTCGACTTAAACGCAAATACTAGAACTCATTCCCAACGAGATGAGTGCGCAAGCCACAGACTGGGATACTCACGCACAGTTTTTAGGTAGTTATTTATGTTCAAGGCGTTTTTAAGCAAGCCACTTTTATGTAAACGTGTTGGAAATCCTGGGGCGCCTATATCCAGCAGTGAATCTTCTACGGCTGATAGAAGGATGATGGAACTAGGAACTGAATTTGCGTTTTGTTTAAATGCACCCATAAAATTACTAATAGGTACACTTTTTTCTGCTAACACTAAGTAGAAAGTAAATCGGTAAGTTTGTATAGGCTGGGTGGCTAGCTCTGATGTCAACATTTTTAAGCCGCCTGGAGGCCTCTGTGTGTCGAGTGGGAGTTTTGCAAATCAAATCGAATCTAGACACGCAGAAGCGTGTCCAGCCAAGTCAAAAAAAAAAAAAGAACTGGCGACGCGACGTGTGTAATATTACACGAACCATTTCGAGCCACTTTTGACCCCTTCATTACTCGAAAACTATTTAACCTATATATATGAAATTTAGCATATTCATTAAAGTTCTTTAGCTTATCTCCAATACAAAATTTCATAAACTTTGCTTCGACGGATAATGAAATATTAACGTTTAAAAGCCGGGGTTTCATTGACTGATTCACTCACTGATTCACTCACTGATTCACTCACTGATTCACTCACTGACTTACAGATCAAAAACCTAACCCACTTCCAGATGACCTAGAAACTTGATATTTGGCATCAAAGTAGGCTATCAGGCATATACAAAGGAAAAAATCTAAAACTTTGAACTTTTACCCCCCAACCCTATATAATAGGGGATGAAAGCTTGTATGAGACTTCCACAAATTTTCATGCTATAAGTCTAAAAATTGATACATAGACTCCCTGTTAGAAATAATAAAACACGTATTTCAGGGTTTATAATAAATCAGCCCCCAACCCAAAATTGGGGGATGAAATTTTTTATGTCACTTTCAAAACTTTTGATGCCAGAAGTCAGAAAATGGATATACGAACTCGTTGTAATAGATAATAAAACACGATTTCAGGATTCTTAATAAACCACCCCCAAACTCTAAAACTGGGAGATGAAAAATTGACAATGGTACTTTATTACAAATATAATCAAACACGTATTTCAAGATTTTTAGTAAATCTCCCCCTAACCTTTAAAACTAGGGGTTAAAAGTTGGTATGAAACTTCCGCAAGTTTTGAAGCTAGAGATGTAAAAATCGATAAAATTACTCCTTGTAGTATACTACAAAAAGAAGTGAAATCCAACAAAAACATTTACATGTGAAATGAAGCCAAGTCACAGTTCCCACTATCAAAAAGTTGTCAGATCTCACGTAAAGCCAAGCTTCTAACTCTACACTCCTTACTCTACAAGTCCTTACTTCACAAACTCTACACCTTAGTCAATTTATGCGGCTTGGCTGTTGTACGA